>CM035154.1:65461987-65786811 GCA_020205615.1 Panax quinquefolius | reverse complement strand
AGAGCCAGGTTTTAATCCCAGCTCAAACCTTCTTGTTTTCCTAGCCTCCATATCAACCTAATGCGGAGCAAACCTAGCCAACTCATTGAACTTTGCGGCATATTCTGCAACAGACATATCTCCTTACTTCAACTCCAGAAATTTCACCTCCATCCTAGCCTACATACTAGCAGAAAAATAATTTTCAAAAAATAGTGTCTTAAACCTATCCCACGTAACAACACCTTCTCCTACCCTCGCCTGATTTACTTCCCACCAAAAAATTGCCTCACCTTTTATCATATAGGTGGCAAAAGCGGTCTTTTGCCCCTCAGCTACCCTTGCTATCACGAATGCTTTTTCAATCTCTTTAACCCAAGTTTGGGCTTCTACATGGTCAGTTATACCTTTAATTTCAAGGTATTCCTACAAATTTTAAAATCTTTAAAATTTGCCAAATAATTATCCTATTTGGTTCCTCACTGCGGTAATTTGGTATTTCCTTGTTACATAGCTTTGTCCTACCATATTTGGTAAATCAACTGCGATCAGGTCTACTTGTTGTTTCCCCTAAAATTATTAACAGATTCTTCTGCCCTTTGGTTTCGAGTTTAACGTCTTGGCGGCATTATAAGTTTAAATAAACAAGATTTTAACTTACATTCTAAACCTTATCATATAAGTTTAATATATTAAACTTGTTTCATTACTCAAAATTAGATTCATATTCATTCAACGATTTCAAAATACTTTACATATCACAGCACATAGTGCTTTAAACATCAACTATCCCTTTGTGACTACAAAAGTTGGGATTTACAACCTTGACCAACATAAAATTTAAGAATATTTCATTACACAGACATACTTATCACACATATTACCTTAAATATACCTACACAACAGAACCTATACTACCTATTTACTAAGCCTTTTTCTTGGACAACTCTTCGCCTGATGATCTTCCATTCCACAAACAAAACATGCACCTAGTTTATAGTCGGGACAATACAAAGTGGTATGCCCCTCATAGCCGCAAAGATAACAAATTCTTTTCCCTTTCTTCTTATCGGGTCTTTCTAAGTCATGGTCTTCTATCTTTCTTTTTCCCTTATTACTCGGAGCTGCACACGATGTGTAGCTTGAGGCTCCCATCTGATCAATTTGGAATTTAAGCTTATCCTGCTCTTTCGTTGTTTCAATTAATGCCTGACGCAGTTGACTATTAAGCAGCTTCTCTATCTCCCACAACCTTTCCAGAGAAGAAACCTTGTTCCTCAGATTCTGCACCTCTATTGATGCTTGATCAGCTTTAACTTTAGTGTTCGAATCACTATCTGTCAGTTCCACCATTTCCGGATCTGGTACTACGTTTTCCACGATAACCACCTCGTCCGAGTTGGTTTCAATGTGAGCCTCTATTTCAGCTATTGGCTTCGATATTGGCTCGGGGGAATGGATCTGATCCTTCTTCAAGTTATTAGTATACAACAAGCCTTTTCCACCAGACATCTACACACATAGATTATCTTGATTAGTATATACACACAGCAAATAATAGTTTTATATGGGTTATCTTTTATTTTGTTTAACGATGAATTTATCCAATTCATCTCTTTTTAAACTCTATACGAGTTATTTGTATATTCAACGTTTCCCTTTGTCCTAAGGTTATAGCCTAAGGTTTATCCCTCCTAAGGTTTCTAACCCTAAAGCTCGATATTAACTCAAGAAGCCCCAATCCGGGTACTTGAAACCCTAACTCGCTTTTTACGATACCATTTCTAATGAAAGGAATAATACTAATAATAATAACAATAATATAAAAAAAAATTAAACTTATCTTACATAGCTATCAGAGTCTATTCCCCAGGTACGAGACCTTTAAGTACATTCCTTACAATACATGATAATAAACAGATATCATACTTGTCATAATAAAGTTAACTATTACATAAAATAACATTACACTCAATCAGCAACCTTTCCTTTCCCTTTTTTCTTAGTCGAGCCTTCTACTTGTTCACACTTAGCTGAAAACATTTAAATTAAGCAAGGATGAGCATTTGAGTGCCCAGCAAATATTAACAATTATATATATAAGCTGAAAGAATTTAAATATTTTCTTTATACTATCCTTCTACAACAAATCAATAATTGTGAAGTAATCTGAACCGATAATAATAACATAACAACCCTCTTTCAAATTTTTGAAACTATGTACTGACTATAAATAGGGTTAAGGTGATATACTATGAACATTGTTTTTATTTTCCAAAAGGTTTAGCAGAACTTCATCCATGAAACCGTCGTCATAACTTACAGCACGGAGAGGGTGATCGGCCGTTGTACCTGTACGATCAATACTACATTGCAAGAACGATGTTATCGTCCACTCTGTCCACCTTTGGTGCATAAAAAGTTTTCCCGTGTAAGTTTGTTCATACTTGTTGGGGTTCCAAACCAAAGGTTTTATCTTGTTCAACAATAATCTATAATTCAACATATATATATATATATATGGGTAATTAACAAAGGTGTATCAACATGTGATTAAATACAATAATTATCCAAGTGGGGACACTTGTATAACCATTTATAGAAATTGATGAAGAGAATATATATCTGAATTACCATATACTAACATGTTGATAATCAATGAGCGTATATAATATTGGGTTAATAATATGTACAATAATAATATAATTCTGAAACATTCTTACTCATGTCCATTGCATAAAGAAAATGCAAAGGTAAGATACTTGCCTGGTATGTTGCTTACAATGCAACTTAGATTTATCTTTTATATCACGACCTATCATTAATCAGATCATTCATTCGATTAGAACCATATACTATAACACATAGTACTGCATATTGCAGACAGTACATAACCTAATCACATTGTCACACATATTCAACAGTCATTGAACCACAAACAAACATTAACACAATCAAAATATCTAAGTCCAGATCAATTTCTGAAACATGTTGGTGTACCGACAGCTTTATCGGGTAATAATCGAGTCTAAGACTCTATTCTGTATCTCAATATGCGTAAGTATCAGTCATACTATTTTTAAATGACTTATAATAATTTTAAAACATTTATTATAATTTATCATAAATTTTCAAACACCGGAATCATTATTAAATGATTTAAATACCCAATAATTCTATTATCATTAATATTTAATTAATATTAAAATATAAATGAAACCATTGCCAAAATATTAAAGTTATTTATAATAACTTAGAATATTTTTAAAGTATTAATATTACCCTTAAATAATTTTTAAAATATTTAAAATCATTTTTAAATAATTGCCATTAATATTAAAATATTAATGTACTATTCCTCAAAATATTAAAAGTCATCAGAGATCATGCTCTTAAGTTTTTTGGGTTACCCAGAAAACTTAGTTCGTGATCTTCTGGCCTGATTTAACCTTCCACTGACTTCGATCCGTTTGTTAATTAAGCGATCTAAAAGCTTAATCTTATAGTCCATATACCATAGTACAAATCTATTACAACAACAACAACAAAACAACTAACACCTGCAAGATCTAGCCACATGAATCATACTGTCAGAGCATTCTGGGCGATTTCTGGGCTGCCCAGAATTGCATGGTCAATGCCAGTCGACGTGGTTTGACCACGAATAACTTGCAATATAAACTTGATATAAGCTTGATTCTTGATCCAGAATAATTATGTGATATGTGTAACATTAATAAACTATGAAATAAAGTACGTTACGATTAACGAAGGGATTATTAAGCCATTAATTAATATTAATGTATTGTGGTAGAATATTAATTACTTAATAATGGTAATATGCGATTAGTAGTGTTTGCGATATATCTATAATTATAATAAGAATTATATAGATAGTTGATGGGTATGAAGATCCATGAAAACATTAATCAAGGAAGTGGATAATTTATTTATCTGACATAAATAAGTAAGTTATTAATATAATGATATTATATTAACAGCTATGTGCATGTGAGCAATAATACAACTATATTATATAGTGTAGTGTGACATTTATGTGACTATATATTAAGTTGTATGGAACTATATGTTATAAATACATTACGAAATATCTATGTGACAACGTGTAGGTAGGTATGCATTAAAATAAAATGTACATAGATTATATGTATGTTGCATAACATCTACTACCTTGAAATGTTAAATCATACTGTGACATAAAGTTATAATTGTGGAACTACCCGGACAATAATACCGGACTGCATTATTTTATTACATGTAATTGATGTACATGGACTATATGGTATGAGTATATAAATAACCCTAATTTCTCCTAATATGGTAACACTTGGACATTAAGACCATTTTTGATAACCATGTAACAAAATGGTATGGAGCTAAGTTATTGCTGAGACTTCATTTTGTCCCATAATTAATGTCACCAAGTACAATGAATAGTAGTTCAAAGCTAAATCACGTATTCTCCAAAAGGCTATGGCCTATTCTCTTTTCTTCCTTTTAAAACCTTGCTAGACAATGATCATGATAGGGAGTGGTGGTTATGATGAGTTTCAACCACCATCTAACCACTCCTTCTTAACTTTCATGCAATCCTACAATCCATGAGTTTGATTCAATGGGGAATTGCAATGTCTGTGTAATGGATTTTCTATATATATGGACTCTCCTTCTTCAATTTCCATTGCTAAGATTTGTCAAGTGTGAGGGTGAGAGATTGCAAGCATTCTTAGAGCTTAAGAGTTCATTGGAGCAAGTTCATTTCACTTTTGCAAAGGTATAACTCCTCTTCCTTCCTTTTGGTAGGATTAGATGTTAATGAGGGTGGGTAATGTTTATATAGTTGTTATATGGCCGTGTAAGCATGTCTAAACTGATACATGAGTGTTTAGAATCAATTTCGTGGGTAAATTCTGTGTTTGGGCTGAACAGTTGTCGAAGCAAACTGCTCAGCTTGAATAAGGCGTGTACTGATTTTGCCAGATATTTAAGGCACAATAAGTTAAATTGCTACTTTGATTCATTGAATTTAGTTAGAGCTTCTGTTTTGCAATCTGATCCATGTTGGTTAAACATTATGACTCAAGCTAGCATGTAAACATGTGTATGATGTATACATAGATATATGAACCTAATGTGAGCATGTTTAGACTAGATTAGCAAGAATAACAAAAGTGTATAGTTTAAAATGGATTCATAACCTTAGAAACAAACTTGATGAGTATGAATAATATGTTTTTGTACTGACTTTGCAAGCATGTTAGGATGACTTAGAAATGCATGAATAAACCTTTAGTTTGTGTTTATATAATTAGTAAGGAAGCATGATCATGTTAAACCTCTTAGTAAGCTTTGAATGTGAATATTGTCAAGCTACCTTGAGAACTAGAATCTGACATTTATGATCATGTTTGATGACACTCTTAGACTCACTCATGTGGTATGAACATATATAAACCATGCTTATGTATCACACTTCAAGAAAAGCATGAATGAAGCCTATTTTCAACTAAAGCGATGTTAGTTTCACGTATGTGTTATGAATACACACAAGCATGCCTAATATGATTTTTATAAATATCTTGTATGTTTAGAAAGCAAGCATGATAGACCTTGTGAGTTCATGACCTCGAATGGCCTTAAATGGTTGAAATGATCAATTTAGATTTCTATTATGAAAGAAGGAACCTAGATTGACTTAAGGAGCATGAAAAGACCTTTAACATGACAAATTTATTATGTGTGATTGTTTTTGGTCGAGCTGGACAGAAACCACAAAGGCACAGCTGTGAGACCCCGAATTTTATGAACTGAAAGTATTCAATTTTCTTATAATTATTCTATTTAGTAAATGGTTAAATTGATAAAAGGTTAAAGTTAAGGGTGATGTGTGAAAATTTTTCAAAGTATGTAAGTTGTTATAAAATATTCGTTTGGTCGGGGAATATCCGTAGGATGGCACAATCATTGATGGACCCCACAACGGAAGTATTGTCGTAGTAAGAAAATGAAATAATTATCTTTTTATAAAAATAATAGCGAAAGTGTTACCTTTTAAACTATTGAACTACTTGGTAGTAAAAGTACAGTAATACGCGTGGTTGCATAGTAGCACACGGTATTGATTATTGATGCTTACGTGAGAAGTCACTCAGTTATACTTAATTATTGCTACAATAATTGTTATATCATATCTCTCATATTATTGATTCAATTATTGTAACAGTATCATCTGCATAATATGATATATTATTAAATCAATAATTGAGATGACAAAGTTATTTATATTATTATTTGCAATATTGACAATGTCTAGAAGTTCTGTCAAGGGAAGGTTTGGTCACCTAATTGCGCGCCAATAACGAGAAATCCTTATCGGAAAGCCTTCTCTTTCCTGGGAATGACCTGGTTGTTAAATATTGTGAGTTATAATATTAATGATGAATAAGTTCGTGTTGATTAAAGATGAAATTAATAGTTCCATTGTGTTGGGATTATTAGTGTTAGTGGAAACCGACATTTATTTCGATAATAATTGATGTCTGGAAGTTATATTGACCAATCGGGTAATTAATTAGATAAATGAGCAATTAATTACTATTAATTCACGTGATTATAACTATTTGTTCACATGTGTGTACTATTGAATCACATTCATTTACTATTAGGGGAGTTGGTACAAGTTTGATAATACTTGCATGACTAAGTTAAAAATTGAGGTATAGATGAAGGTACTATACTATAATTAGTTTTTTCACATGATTATACTATTGAGTCACATGAACGAACTATTAATTCACATGATTTACTATTAGGGGAGGTGGTGCAAGTTTGATAATACTTGCAGGACTAAATTAAAAATGAAAGAAAAGTTGAAGGTATTATACTGTAATATTTCGAGCCCCAAAACGTGAAATTATCGAAACTATATTTTCCTATAAATAGAAGCTTATTCTTCCTTCATTTTTCACCAATTCACTAATGTTATAAAGCAATTATTATAGAGAGAAATTATAGAGAGAAAGAAGAAGAGAAGTCTGCTACCTCACTATTCCAGTATCTAGTTTCTTCTAAGGTAAGGTGTATTATTCTTTCGTATTCATGAAGAGAGTTATTTTCTTTCAATACTCGTAAGGGTTGTTATTCCATTCTTTATTAATATGTTGGAATAACCCGTCTATGCGAAGTACCGCATACATGGTAAAATTCTTCTATTATTCCATTCTTTATTATTCTGTTGGAATGACCTGTCTGTGCGGTCTATCGCATTCCTGGTGAATTTTGTTGTTATTCTATTCTTTATTATTCTGTTAGAATATCCTATCTGTGCGGATTACGCATGAACTGGTTTCATTCTTTATTATTTTGTTGGAATATCCTATATCATATGGATTACGCATTTGACTGGTTCCATTCTTTATTATTACATTGGGAATAACCCGTCTGCATGCGCCTATATCGCATGCCTGGTGAATTTGTAAAGCCCCCAAATCCGAGTACTTGAAATCCGAACTCGGTGCTTCACGATACCATTTCTATGAGCAAAATAATACTAATAATAATAACAATAATATAAAAAAAAATTAAACTTAACTTACATAGCTATCAGAGTCTATTCCCCAGGTAAGAGACCTTTAAGTATATTCCTTACAATACATGATAATAAATAGATATCATACTTGCCTTAATAAAGTTAACTATTACATAAAATAGCATTACACTCAATCAGCAACCTTTCCTTTCCCTTTTTTCATAGCCGAGCCTTCTGCTTGTTCAAACTTAGCTGAAAATATTTAAATTAAGCAAGGATGAGCATTTGAGTGCCAGCAAGTATTAACAATTATATATATATATAAGCTAAAAGAATTTAAATATTTTCTTTATACTATCCTTCTACAACAAATCAATAGTTGTGAAGTAATCTGAACCGATAATAATAACATAACAACCCTCTTTCAAATTTTTGAAACTATGTACTGACTATAAATAGGGTTAAGGTGACATACTATGAACATTGTTTTCATTTTCGAAAAGGTTTAGCGGAACTTCATCCGCAAACCGTCATAACTTACGGGCATGGAGGGTGATCAGCTCGTTGTACCCAGTATTGATAAATACTACATTGCAAGAACAATGTTATCGTTCACTCTGTCCACCTTGGGTGCATAAAAAGTTTTCCCATGTGAGGGATGTTCATACTTGTCGGGGTTCCAAACCAAAGGTTTTATCTTGTTCAAAAATAATCTATAATTCAACATATATATATACGGGTAATTAACAAAGTTGTATCAATATGTGATTAAATACAATGATTATCCTAGTAGGGACACTTGTATAACCATTTAAAGAAATTGACGAACAGAATATATATCTGAATTACCATATACTAACATGTTGATAATCAATGAGCGTATATAATATAGGTTTAATAATATGTACAATAATAATATAATTCTGAATCATTCTTACTCATGTCCATTGTATAAAGAAAATGCAAAGGTAAGATACTTGCCTGGTCTGCTGCTTACAAAATGCAACTTAGATTTATCTTTTATATCACGACCTATCATTAATCAGATCATTCGTTCGATTAGAACCATATACTATAACACATAGTATTGCATATTGCAGACAACACATAACCTAATCACATTGTCACACATATTCAACAGTCATTGAATCACAAATAAACATTAACACAATTAAAATATCTAAGTCCAGATCAATTTATGAAACATTTTGGTGTACCGATAGCTTTATCGGGTAATAATCGAGTCTAAGACTCTATTCTGTATCTCAATATCTGTAAGTATCAGTCATATTATTTTTAAATGACTTATAATAATTTTAAAATATTTATTATAATTTATCATAAATTTTCAAACACCGGAATAATTATTAAATGATTTAAATACCCAACAATTCTATTATCATTAATATTTAATTAATATTAAAATATTAATGAAACCATTGACAAAATATTAAAGTTATTTATAATAACTTAGAATATTTTTAAAGTATTAATATTACCCTTAAATGATTTTTAAAACATTTAAAATCATTTTTAAATAATTACCATTAATATTAAAATATTATTGTATTATTCCTCAAAATATTAAAAGTCATTAAGTATAACTTCAAATATTTTAAATTCATTTATATCCTTTTTAAATGATTTTTTTAAAACCATTGTTAAACTATTTATTTAATATAATTATTAAATAAATTTAATATCATTAATGTTAAATAAATATCATTAATATTAAATTATTAATGAAATTATCCTTTAAATATTAAAAGTTATATTTTATAACTTAAAATATCTTTAAACACTTTATTTTCATTTAAAATAATTTTTATAATATTAAAATCATTTTTAAACTAAATTATTTAATATATTATTAAATAACTTTAATATCATTAATAATAATTAATTAATGAAATTTACCTTTAAATATTGAAAGTTATATTTTATAACTTAAAATATTTTTAAATGCCTTATTATTATTTAAAATGATTTTAATATAATAAAATCATTTTTACTTTATTTATTTAATTCATTTATTAAAGAACTTAATTATCATGAATATTAATTTATTAATGAATTTCATCACAAAATATTAAAAGTCATTAAAAATAACTTAAAATATTTTCTTATACCATAATACAATTTTTAAAGTATAAAAATCATTTTTAAATAATTTATTTAATATAATAATTAAATAAATTAAATACCTTTAATATTTCAAAAATATTAAATATTTATGAAATATACTTAAAATAACTAAAAACTATTTTCCAGAATTTAAAATATTTTTTTATAATTTATTTGGTATTTTTAATAATTAAAAACTAATTTTCTATAATTATTTAATAAAAATATAATTTTTATAAATAATCTGTCACTAAAGACCACCTATAGTGACGAAACTGTCATTATAGCGACGAAACTTTCGCTATAGCTGTTCTTGAGCTGCCCAGATCTTTATCACCAGTTTCGAGTAAGCGACTTTGACCATGAATAATTCATCACAAAAAGTATTTCTGGACATGTTGTTAATCAGACCGTGTAGTGCTAATGCAAGACTACAAGATCCAACAACAAACATAATCATAACATGCATAACAAAGTAGATCTAAGAGCCTAAAGTAGCTGTCAGAGGCTGTTCTTCATTTATGGGTTACCAAGAAATGAAAAACAGATCGTGGGTCACACTTTGAGCCTCCACTATATGCTAATCGTGTAATACTTTTGTGTTCTATAAACTTCAGTGCTTAGACAACATGTAAGGGTAGAGATCCATCACATAAAACCGATAAAAGAACATCAAAATCAAAAGATATATGATGGTCAAACCTTGTCAGAGATCATGCTCTTAAGTTTTTTGGGTTACCCAGAAAACTTAGTTCGTGATCTTCTGGCCTGATTTGACCTTCCACTGACTTCGATCCGTTTGTTAATTAAGCGATCTAAAAGCTTAATCTTGTAGTCCATATACCATAGTACAAATCTATAACAACAACAACAACAACAAAACAACTAACACCTGCAAGATCTAGCCACATGAATCATATTGTTAGAGCATTCTGGGCGATTTCTGGGCTGCCCAGAATTGCATGGTCAATGCCGGTCAACGTGGTTTGACCACGAATAACTTGCAATATAGACCAGATATAAGCTTGATTCTTGATCCAGATTAAAGAGCACATAACAGACTACACATTACAACTTAAAAACAACAAAAATCATAGACGAGTAAGGATCAGTTGCCACTGACATTCGTTGTCAGACCACAAAACAAACTTTTTTCAGATTTTATAAAATTTCAAATTCGAGCCTCTAGATGTTATGGATCTAACATCTAGCAACCCAGATCATCATTATACACTACTAACAACATATTAAAACACATAATCATAACATCTAACAACAGATTTGTGGTCAGATTTCATAGCTAGGGTTTATACCTTCTTTGATCAATCTTTGATTCTATGCTACTGATGTTTTTATGAAATTCGTGGGACTTGATTTTGTGACTGTTATGTTAGGAAATTTCGTGGGTTTTGAGTTTGAGAGAGTTTAAATGGGTGTTGTATACAAAATAAGCTAACAAATGAACTTTTTCTCTCTCCATTCTATATATATAAGTGTTATAAGTGTTAGATGCATGTATGGCTGAGCTTAGGGGCTGATTGCTGGCAATTAGAGATCACATGGAGTAGTTAGGTTTGGTCACCAATTCACCTATAGTCAAAACCTATACATTAACTTCTTTAATGCACAAAAGGGGTAATATGGACATTAACCTTAAAATTTTAATGGCACATTGGTCAATTAGCAAACCCTTAGGGTTTAACCCTAAGGTTTAGCACATAGAATTTGCAAGATTTAGCAATTAAGGTTTGTACCAAAATAAAAATTTTAGTTTCTAAAATTTTTAATTAGGGTTTCCTTAATTAGATTAACTTTCTAATTATAGATGAACATTAGGGTATTATATACTAATTATAATTATCCTTGCTAATTTAGCAATTAGGGTTTATAATTCAAACATTAGGGTTTCCAAAAATTAATATATCCAAATATTAATTAGGGTTGACCTAATTAATCATAAAATCATATAACACAGTTATATAATAGTCTTAAACTTCACAATTGAGTTTCAATTTAGGTTTCCCACATTAAAACTAGGGTTTTCAAATACTGCACCATAATTGACCAATCATTGACGGTTCACATACATAAGTACATATTTATAATACTGAAAAATCAAAATATAATTAATATTATATTATTATTCTCATGCCTTGATCAAAATCCAAAATTAGTGTTTGGATTCCATATCTGATTTAGCTTCCATACTTAACATTCTTAATTAAGTTCAAATATTTAACTTAATTAATCTAGCATAAATTCTTATAATAAAATAATTATTATAATAATTCTAAAAATCATTTTATATATTATTTAAATAATATATGATTATATTTTCATGGAAAATAATTAATAAAAACATTTCTACTTTAAAATTAATTATTAATAGAATATAATTTATTATGATCAATAATTCTAAAATAAAATCGTTTGCAATTATTCATGTAATAAATATATTTTTATTTATCACATAAACACATATACACATAATCTTGGAACATATTCCCCGTATTTATTTTTAATAAATAATAATAATAAAAAATTTATACGCAAAATTTCTGATTTATTTGTATAGAAAATATCGGGTTGTTACATTCACCCTCCCTTATAAAGATTCTGTCCCCGGAATAACCGTTTTGAAACCAATACATGCCAATATTCAATCTTGGATTGGGGCAGTTGGGAGAGATATGGCCCTCCTGCCCGCACTTGTAGCACACGAACTTCCCCTTCAAACAATCCCCAGAGTGGTTCTTTCCACAATTTCCACATTGCACAGCTTGCTTCTTAACTCCTTCCTGTTTCACCTGAACATTTCCAACATTGCTCCCCTTCCTCTTGCTACTACCACTTTTACTTCCACTATTAACTTCCGTCTTCCCAGCTCCTTCAACCTTACCTTTGTTCTACCTCTCCTTGTTGTAGAGGCTCATGGCCTCACTCCCCTCCTCAGCAATAATCGCTTTCTCCATGAGTGCTGCAAATGTAGGGATCTGCAACACTGCCACCTTGTTATAGAGCCAGAGTTTTAATCCCAGCTCAAACCTTCTTTCTTTCCTAGCCTCCGTAAAAACTTGATGTGGAGCAAACCTAGCCAACTCATTGATATTTCTGGCATATTCCGCAACAGACATATCCCCTTGCTTCAACTCCAGAAATTTCACCTCCATCCTAACATGCATACTAGCTGAAAAATAATTTTCGAAAAACAGTGTCTTAAACCTATCCCACGTAACAACACCTTCTCCTACCCTCGCCTGATTTGCTTCCCACCAAAAATTTCCCTTATCCTTCATCATGTAGGTGGCAAAAGCGGTCTTTTGCCCCTCAGCTACCCTTTCTATCACGAATGCTTTTTCAATCTCTTTAACCCAAGTTTGGGCTTCTACAGGGTCAGTTGTACCTTTAAATTCTGGCGGTCCTACAGCCTTAAAATCTTTAATATTCACCAAATGATTATCCGGCTAGTTCCCTACGGCTGGTATTCCTTGTTGCATAGCTTGTGCTACCATATTTGCAAACTGCTGCATCGGGTCTACTTGTTTTTGCCCCTCAATATTATTGACAGATTCTTCTGCCCTTTGATTTCAAGTTTGACGTCTTGGCATCATTATCTATTTAAATAAACATGAATTTAACTTACATTCTAAACCTTATCATATAAGTTTAATATATTAAACTTGTTTCATTACTCAAACTTAGATTCATATTCATTCAATGATTTCAAAATACTTTACATATCACAACACATAGTGCTTTAAACATCAACTATCCCTTTGTGACTACAAAAGTCAGGATTTACAACCTTGACCAACACAAAAGTTGAGAATATTTCATTACACAGACATACTTATCACACATATTACCTTAAACATACCTACACAATAGAACCTATACTATATATTTACTAAGCCTTTTTCTTGGACAACTCTTCGCCTGATGATCTTCCATTTCACAAACAAAACATGCACCTAGTTTATAGTCGGGACAATACAGAGTGGTATGCTCCTCATAGCCGCAAAGATAACAAATTCTTTTCCCTTTCTTCTTACCGGGTCTTTCTAAGTCATGGTCTTCTATCTTTCTTTTTCCCTTATTACTCGGAGCTGCACACGATGTGTTGCTTGAGGCTCCAATCTGATCAATTTGGATTTTAAGCTTATCCTGCTCTTCCATTGTCTCGATTAACAACTGACGCAGTTGACTATTAAGCAGCTTTTCTATCTCCCATAACCTTTCTAGAGAAGAAACCTTGTTCCTCAGATTCTACACCTCTATTGATGCTTGATCAGCTTCAACTTTAGTGTTCAAATCACTATCTGTCAGTTCCACCATTTCTGGATATAGTATACGTTTTCCACGATAACCACCTTGTTCGAGTTGGTTTCAATGTGAGCCTCTATTTCAGCTATTGGCTTAGATATTGGCTCGGGGGAATGGATCTGATCCTTCTTCAAGTTATAAGCATACCACAAGCCTTTTCCACCAGACATCTACACACATAGATTATCCTGATTAGTATATACACACATGAAATAATAGTTTTATATGGGTTATCTTTTATTTTGTTTAACGATGAATTTATCCAATTCATCTCTTTTTAAACTCTATATGAGTTATTTATATTTTCAACTTTTCCCTCTGTCCTAAGGTTATAACCTAAGGTCTATCCCTCCTAAGGTTTCTAAACCTAAAGCTCTAATACCAACCTGTAAAGCCCCCAAATCCAGGTACTTGAAACCCGAACTCGGTGCTTCACAATACCATTTCTATGAGCGGAATAATACTAATAATAATAACAATAATATAAAAAAAATTAAACTTATCTTACATAGCTAATAGAGTCTATTCCCCAGGTACGAGACCTTTAAGTACATTCCTTACAATATATGATAATAAATAGATATCATACTTGTCTTAATAAAGTTAACTATTACATAAAATAACATTACACTCAATCAGCAACCTTTCCTTTCCCTTTTTTCTTAGCCGAGCCTTCTACTTGCTCACACTTAGCAGAAAACATTTAAATTAAGCAAGGATGAGCATTTGAGTGCCCAGCAAGTATTAACAATTATATATATAAGTTGAAAGAATTTAAATGTTTTCTTTATACTATCCTTCTACAACAAATCAATAGTTGTGAAGTAATCTGAACCGATAATAATAACATAACAACCCTCTTTCAAATTTTTGAAACTATATACTGACTATAAATAGGGTTAAGGTGATATACTATGAACATTATTTTTATTTTCGAAAAGGTTTAGCAGAACTTCATCCGCAAACCGTCATAACTTACGGGCATGGAGGGTGATCAGCCCATTGTACCCTGTATTGATCAATACTACATTGCAAGAACGATGTTATCGTCCACTCTGTCCAACTTGGGTGCATAAAAAGTTTTCCCGTGTAAGGGATGTTCATACTTGTCGGGGTTCCAAACCAAAGGTTTTATCTTGTTCAAAAATAATCTATATTTTAATATATATATATATATATATATATATATATATATATATATATACGGGTAATTAACAAAGGTGTATCAACATGTGATTAAATACAATGATTATCCAAGTGGGGACACTTGTATAACCATTTATAGAAATTGACGAACAGAATATATATCTGAATTACCATATACTAACATGTTGATAATCAATAAGCATATATAATATAGGGTTAAAAATATATACAGTAATAATATAATTCTGAAACATTCTTACTCATGTCCATTCCATAAAGAAAATGCAAAGTTAAGATACTTGCCTGGTCTGTTGCTTACAAAATGCAACTTAGATTTATCTTTTATATCACGACCTATCATTAATTAGATCATTCATTCGATTAGAACCATATACTATAACACATAGTACTGCATATTGCAGACAGTACATAACCTAATCACATTGTCACACATATTCAACAGTCATTGAATCACAAACAAACATTAACACAATCAAAATATGTTAGTCCAGATCAATTTCTGAAACATGTTGGTGTACCGACAACTTTATCAGTAATAATCGAGTCTAAGACTCTATTCTGTATCTCAATATGCGTAAGTATCAGCCATACTATTTTTAAATGTCTTATAATAATTTTAAAATATTTATTATAATTTATCATAAATTTTCAAACACCGGAATCATTATTAAATGATTTAAATACCCAACAATTCTATTATCATTAATATTTAATTAGTATTAAAATATTAATGAAACCATTGCCAAAATATTAAAGTTATTTATAATAACTTAGAATATTTTTAAAGTTTTAATATTACCCTTAAATGATTTTTAAAACATTTAAAATCATTTTTAAAAATTACCATTAATATTAAAATATTAATGTACTATTCCTCAAAATATTAAAAGTCATTAAGAATAATTTAAATTTTTTTAATTCATTTATATCCTTTTAAATGATTTTTAAATCAATAAAACCATTTTTAAATTATTTATTTAATATAATTATTAAATAAATTTAATATCATTAATGTTAAATAAATATCATTAATATTAAATTATTAATGAAATTATCCTTTAAATATTAAAAGTTATATTTTATAACTTAAAATATCTTTAAACACTTTATTTTCATTTAAAATGATTTTTCTAATATTTAAATAATTTTTAAACTAAATTATTTTATAATTATTAAATAACTTTAATATTATTAATAATAATTAATTAATGAAATTTATCTTTAAATATTGAAAGTTATATTTTATAACTTCAAATATTTTTAAATGCCTTATTATTATTTAAAATGATTTTTAATATAATAAAATAATTTTTAATTTATTTATTTAATTCACTTATTTATGAACTTAATTATCATGAATATTAATTTATTAATGAATTTCATCACAAAATATTAAAATTAATTAAAAATAACTTAAAATATTTTTTTATACCATAATATAATTTTAAATGATTTTTAAAGTATAAAATCATTTTTAAATAATTTATTTAATATAATAATTAAATAAATTAAATACCTTTAATATTTAAAAAATATTAAATATTTATAAAATATACTTAAAATAATTAAAAACTATTTTTTAGAATTTAAAATAATTTTTTATAATTTATTTGGTATTTTTAATATTTAAAAACTAATTTTCTATAATTGTTTAATAAAAGTATAATTTTTATAAATAATCTGTCGCTAAAGACCACCTATATTTTTAAAGCGCCGCTATAGTTGTTTTCTTGAAAAGTTTTGAGATCTTCATCACCAGTTTCGAGTAAGCGACTTTAACCATGAATAATTCATCACACAAAGTGTTTCTGGACATGTTGTTAATCAGATCGTGTAGTGCTAATGCAAGACTACAAGATCCAACAACAAACATAATCATAACATGCATAACAAAGTAGACCTAAGAGCCTAAAGTAGCTGTCAGAGGCTGTTCTTCATTTATGGGTTACCCAGAAATGAAAAACAGATCGTGGATCACACTTTGAGCCTCCACTACATGATGATCGTGTAATACTTTTGTGTGCTATAAACTTCAGTGCTTAGACAACATCTAAGGGTAGAGATCCATCACATAAAACCGATAAAAGAACATCAAAATCAAAAGATATATGATGGTCAAACCTTGTCAGAGATCATGCTCTAAAGTTTTTTGGGTTACCCAGAAAACTTAGTTCGTGATCTTCTGACCTGATTTGACCTTCCACTAACTTCGATCCGTTTGTTAATTAAGCGATCTAAAAGCTTAATCTTGTAGTCCATATACCATAGTACAAATCTATTACAACAACAACAACAAAAAAACTAACACCTGAAAGATAAAGCCCATGATAAATCAATTGTACGTCAAAGCATTCAGGGCGATTTAAATTGCCTTGTAATTGCATGGTCAATGCCGGTCAACGTGATTTTGACCACGAATAACTTGCAATATAAACCAGATATAAGCTTGATTCTTTATCCAGATTAAAGAGCACATAACAGACTATACATTACAACTTAAAAATAACAAAAATCATAGACGAATAAGGATCTGTGACCATTGACATTCGTTGTCAGACTACAAAACAAACTTTTTTCAGATTTTATAAAATTTAAAATCCGAGCCTCTAGATGTTATGGATCTAACATCTAGCAACCCAGATCATCATTATACACTACTAACAACATATTAAAACACATAATCATAACATCTAACAACAGATTTATGGTTAGATTTTATGGCTAGGGTTTATACCTTCTTTGATCAATCTTTGATTCTATGCTAGTGATGTTTTTATGAAATTCGTGGGACTTGATTTTGTGACTGTTATGTTAGGAAATTTCGTGGGTTTTGAGTTTGAGAGAGTTTAAATGGGTGTTGTGTACAAAATAAGCTAACAAATGAACTTTTTCTCTCTCCATTCTATATATATAAGTGTTATAAGTGTTAGATGCATGTTTGGCTGAGCTTAGGGGCTGATTGCTGTTAATTAGAGATCACATGGAGTAGTTGGGTTTGGTCACCAACTCACCTATAGTCAAAACCTATACATTAACTTCTTTAATGCACAAAAGGGGTAATTTGGACATTAACCTTACAATTTTAATGGCACATTGGTCAATTAGCAAAACCTTAGGGTTTAACCCTAAGGTTTAGCACATAGAATTTCCAAGATTTAGCAATTAAGGTTTGTACAAAAATAAAAATTTAAGTTTCTAAAATTTTTAATTAGGGTTTCCTTAATTAGATTAATTTTCTAATTTTAGATGAACATTAGGGTATTATATACTAATTACAATTATCCTTGCTAATTTAATAATTAGGGTTTATAATTCAAATATTAGGGTTTCTAAAAATTAATATATCCAAATGTTAATTAGGGTTGACCTAATTAATCATACAATCATATAACACAGTTATATAATAGTCTTAAACTTCACAATTGAGTTTCAATTTAGGTTTCCCACATTAAAACTAGGGTTTTCAAATACAGCACCATAATTAACCAATCATTGACGGTTCACATACATACAATACATATTTATAGCACTGAAAAATCAAAATATAATTAATATTATATTATTATTCTCATGCCTTGATCAAAATCCAAAATTAGTGTTTGGATTCCATATCTGATTTAGCTTCCATACTTAACATTCTTAATTAAGTTAAAATAATTAACTTAATTAATCTAGCATAAATTTTTATAATAAAATAATTATTATAATAATTCTAAAAATCATTTCATATATTATTTAAATAATATATGATTATATTTTCATGGAAAATAATTAATAAAAATATTTCTACTTTAAAATTAATTATTAATAGAATATAATTTATAATGATCAATAATTCTAAAATAAAATCGTTTGCAATTATTCATGTAATAAATATATTTTTATTTATCACATAAATACATATACACATAATCTTGGCACATATTCCCCGCATTTATTTTAATAAATAATAATAATAAAAAATTTATACGCAAAATTTCTGATTTATTTGTATAGAAAATATCGGGTTGTTACATTCACCCTCCCTTATAAAGATTCCGTCCCCGGAATCACCATTTTGAAACCAATACATACCAGTATTCATTCTTGGATTGGGACAGTTGGGAGAGATATGGCCCTCCTGCCCGCACTTGTAGCACACGAACTTCCCCTTCAGACATTCCCCAGAGTGGTTCTTTCCACAATTTCCACATTGCACAGCTTGCTTCTTAACTCCTTCCTGTTTCACCTAAACATTTCCAACATTGCTCCCCTTCCTCTTGCTACTACCACTTTTACTTCCACTATTAACTTCCGTCTTCCCAGCTCCTTCAACCTTACCTTTGTTCTACCTCTCCTTGTTGTAGAGGCTCATGGCCTCACTCCCCTCCTCAGCAATAATCGCTTTCTCCATGAGTGCTGCAAATGTAGGGATCTGCAACACTGCCACCTTGTTATAGAGCCAGAGTTTTAATCCCAGCTCAAACCTTCTTTCTTTCCTAGCCTCCGTATAAACTTGATGTGGAGCAAACCTAGCCAACTCATTGATATTTCTGGCATATTCCGCAACAGACATATCCCCTTGCTTCAACTCCAGAAATTTCACCTCCATCCTAACATGCATACTAGCTGAAAAATTATTTTCGAAAAACAGTGTCTTAAACCTATCCCACGTAACAACACCTTCTCCTACCCTCGCCTGATTTGCTTCCCACCAAAAATTTGTCTCATCCTTCACCATGTAGGTGGCAAAAGCGGTCTTTTGCCCCTCAGCTACCCTTGCTATCACGAATGCTTTTTCAATCTCTTTAACCCAAGTTTGGGCTTCTACAGGGTCAGTTTTACCTTTAAATTCTGGCGGTCCTATAGCCTTCAAATCTTTAAAATTCACCAAATTATTATCCGGCTGGTTCCCTACAGCTGGTATTATTTATTGCATAGCTTGTGCTACCATATTTGCAAACTGTTGCATCGGGTCTACTTGTTTTTACCCCTCAACATTATTGACAGATTCTTCTGCCCTTTGGTTTTGAGTTTGACGTCTTGGCAGCATTATCTATTTAAATAAACATGAATTTAACTTACATTCTAAACCTTATCATATAAGTTTAATATATTAAACTTGTTTCATTACTCAAACTTAGATTCATATTCATTCCACGATTTCAAAATACTTTATATATCACAACATATAGTGCTTTAAACATCAACTATCCCTTTGTGACTACAAATGTCGGGATTTACAACCTTGACCAACACAAAAGTTGAGAATATTTCATTACACAGACATACTTATCACACATATTACCTTAAACATACCTACACAATAGAACCTATACTATATATTTACTAAGCCTTTTTCTTGGACAACTCTTCGCCTGATGATCTTCCATTTCACAAACAAAACATGCACCTAGTTTATAGTCGAGACAATACAGAGTGGTATGCTCCTCATAGCCGAAAAGATAACAAATTCTTTTCTCGTTCTTCTTACCAGGTCTTTCTAAGTCACGGTCTTCTATCTTTCTTTTTCCCTTATTACTCGGAGCTGCACACGATGTGTTGCTTGAGGCTCTAATCTGATCAATTTAGATTTTAAGCTTATCCTGCTCTTCTATTGTCTCGATTAACGCCTGAAGCAGTTGAGTATTAAGCAGCTTTTCTATCTCCCATAACCTTTCCAAAGAAGAAACCTTGTTCCTCAGATTCTTCACCTCCATTGATGCTTGATCAACTTCAACTTTAGTGTTCGAATTACTATCTGTCAGTTCCACCATTTCTGGATCTAGTACTACGTTTTCCACGATAACCACCTCGTCCGAGTTGGGTTCAATGTGAGCCTTTATTTCAGCTATTGGCTTCGATATTGGCTCGGGGGAATGGATCTGATCCTTCTTTAAGTTATAAGCATACAACAAGCTTTTTTCCACCAGACATCTACACACATAGATTATCCTGATTAGTATATACACACATGAAATAATAGTTCTATATGGGTTATCTTTTAGTTTGTTTAACGATGAATTTATCCAATTCATCTCCTTTTAAACTCTATATGAGTTATTTGTATTTTCAACGTTTCCCTCTGTCCTAAGGTTATAGCCTAAGGTCTATCCCTCCTAAGGTTTCTAACCCTAATGCTCTGATACCAACCTGTAAAGCCCCCAAATCCGGGTACTTGAAACCCGAACTCGGTGCTTCATGATACCATTTCTATGAGCGGAATAATACTAATAATAATAATAATAATTTAAAAAAATTAAACTTATCTTACATAGCTATCAGAGTCTATTCCCCAGGTACGAGACCTTTAAGTACATTCCTTACAATACATGATAATAAATAGATATCATACTACTCTTAATAAAGTTAACTATTACATAAAATAACATTACACTCAATCAGCAACCTTTCCTTTCCCTTTTTTCTTAGCCGAGCCTTCTACTTGTTCACACTTAGCTGAAAACATTTAAATTAAGCAAGGATGAGCATTTGAGTGCCCAGCAAGTATTAACAATTATATATATAAGCTGAAAGAATTTAAATGTTGTCTTTATACTATCCTTCTACAACAAATCAATAGTTGTGAAGTAATCTGAACCGATAATAATAACATTACAACCCTCTTTCAAATTTTTGAAACTATGTACTGACTATAAATAGGGTTAAGGTGATATACTATAAACATTGTTTTCATTTTCGAAAAGTTTTAGCAGAACTTCATCCGCAAACTGTCATAACTTACGGGCACGGAGGGTGATCAGCCCGTTGTACCCTGTATTGATCAATACTACATTGCAAGAACGATGTTATCGTCCACTTTGTCCACCTTGGGTGCATAAAAAGTTTTCCCGTGTAAGGGATGTTCATACTTGTCGGGGTTCCAAACCAAAGGTTTTATCTTGTTCAACAATAATCTATAATTGAACATATATATATATATATATATATATATATATATATATATAGGTAATTAACAAAGGTGTATCAACATGTGATTAAATACAATGATTATCCAAGTGGGGACACTTGTATAACCATTTATAAAAATTAACGAACATAATATATATCTGAATTACCATATACTAACATGTTGATAATCAATGAGCGTATATAATATAGGGTTAATAATATGTATAGTAATAATATAATTCTGAAACATTCTTACTCATGTCCATTGCATAAAGAAAATGTTAAGGTAAGATACTTGCCCTGGTCTGTTGCTTACAAAATGCAACTTAGATTTATCTTTTATATCACGACCTATCATTAATCAGATCATTCATTTGATTAGAACTATATACTATAACACATAGTACTGCATATTGCAGACTGTACATAACCTAATCACATTGTCACACATATTCAACAGTCATTGAATCACAAACAAACATTAACACAATCAAAATATCTAAGTCCAGATCAATTTCTGAAACATGTTGGTGTACCGACAGCTTTATCGGGTAATAATCGAGTCTAAGACTCTATTCTGTATCTCAATATACGTAAGTATCAGTCATACTATTTTTAAATGACTTATAATAATTTTAAAACATTTATTATAATTTATCATAAATTTTCAAACACCAGAATCATTATTAAATGATTTAAATACCCAACAATTTTATTATCATTAATATTTAATTAATATTAAAATATTAATTAAACCATTGCCAAAATATTAAAGTTATTTATAATAACTTAGAATATTTTTAAAGTATTAATATTACCCTTAAATGATTTTTAAAACATTTAAAATTATTTTAAATAATTACCATTAATATTAAAATATTAATGTACTATTCCTTAAAATATTAAAAGTCATTAAGTATAACTTTAAATATTTTTAATTCATTTATATCCTTTTAAATGATTTTTAAATCAATAAAACTATTTTAAACTATTTATTTAATATAATTATTATATAAATTTAATATCATTAATGTTAAATAAATATCATTAATATTAAATTATTAATGAAATTATCCTTTAAATATTAAAAGTTATATTTTATAACTTAAAATATCTTTTAAACACTTTATTTTCATTTAAAATAATTTTTAAACTAAATAATTTTTATAATTATTAAATAACTTTAATATCATTAATAATAATTAATTAATGAAATTTACCTTTAAATATTGAAAGTTATATTTTATAACTTCAAATATTTTTAAATGCCTTATTATTATTTAAAATGATTTTAATATAATAAAATATTTTTAATTTATTTATTTAATTCACTTATTTAAGAACTTAATTATCATGAATATTAATTTATTAATGAATTTCATCACAAAATATTAAAAGTAATTAAAAATAACTTAAAAATATTTTTTTATACCATAATACAATTTTTAAATGATTTTTAAAGTATAAAAATCATTTTAAAATAATTTATTTAATATAATAATTAAATAAATTAAATACCTTTAATATTTTAAAAATATTAAATATTTATGAAATATACTTAAAATAATTTAAAACTATTTTTCAGAATTTAAAATAATTTTTTATAATTTATTTGGTATTTTTAATTTTTAAAACTAATTTTCTATAATTATTTAATAAAAATATAATTTTTATAAATAATATGTTGGTAAAGACCACCTATAGCGACGAAACTGTTGTTATAGCTGTTCTTGAGCTGCCCAGATCTTCATCACCAGTTTCGAGTAAGCGACTTTAACCATGAATAATTCATCACACAAAGTGTTTCTGGACATGTTGTTAATCAGATCGTGTAGTGCTAATGCAAGACTACAAGATCCAACAACAAACATAATCATAACATGCATAACAAAGTAAATCTAAGAGCCTAAAATAGTTGTTAGAGGCTGTTCTTCATTTATGGGTTACAAAACAGATCGTGGATCACACTTTGAGCCTCTACTACATGCTGATCGTGTAATACTTTTGTGTTCTATAAACTTCAGTGCTTAGACAACATCTAAGGGTAGAGATCCATCACATAAAACCGATAAAAGAACATCAAAATCAAAAGATATATGATGGTCAAACCTTGTTAGAGATCATGCTCTTAAGTTTTTTGGGTTACCTGGAAAACTTAGTTCGTGATCTTCTGGCCTGATTTGACCTTCCACTGACTTCGATCCGTTTGTTAATTAAGCGATCTAAAAGCTTAATCTTGTAGTCCATATACCATAGTACAAATCTATTACAACAACAACAACAAAACAACTAACACCTGCAAGATCTAGCCACATGAAACATACTGTCAGAGCATTCTGGACTGCCCAGAAATGCATGGTCAATGCCGGTCAACGTGGTTTGACCACGAATAACTTGCAATATAAACCAGATATAAGTTTGATTCTTGATCCAGATTAAAGAGCACATAACAGACTACACATTACAACTTAAAAATAACAAAAATCATTGACGAGTAAGGATCTGTGGCCACTGACATTCGTTGTCAGACCACAAAACAAACTTTTTCCAAATTTTATAAAATTTCAAATCCGAGCCTATATATGTTATGGATCTAACATCTAGCAACCCAGATCATCACTATATACTACTAACAACATATTAAAACACATAATCATAACATCTAACAACAGATTTATGGTCAGATTTCATGGCTAGGGTTTATACGTTCTTTGATCAATCTTTGATTCTATGCTACTGATGTTGTTATGAAATTCGTGGGACTTGATTTTGTGACTGTTATGCTAGGAAATTTCGTAGGTTTTGAGTTTGAGAGAGTTTAAATGGGTGTTGTGTACAAAATAAGCTAACAAATGAACTTTTTCTCTCTCCATTTTATATATATAAGTGTTATAAGTGTTAGATGCATGTATGGCTGAGCTTAGGGGCTGATTGCTGGCAATTAGAGATCACATGGAGTAGTTGGGTTTGGTCACCAACTCACCTATAGTCAAAACCTATACATTAACTTCTTTAATGCACAAAAGGAGTAATATGGACATTAACCTTATAATTTTAATGGCACATTGGTCAATTAGCAAACCCTTAGGGCTTAACCCTAAGGTTTAGCACATAGAATTTGCAAGATTTAGCAATTAAGGTTTGTACCGAAATAAAAATATTAGTTTCTAAATTTTTTAATTAGGGTTTCCTTAATTAGATTAACTTTCTAATTATAGATGAACATTAGGATATTATATACTAATTATAATTATCCTTGCTAATTTAGCAATTAGGGTTTATAATTTAAATATTAGGGTTTCCAAAAATTAATATATCCAAATGTTAATTAGGGTTGACCTAATTAATCATAAAATCATATAACACAGTTATATAATAGTCTTAAACTTCACAATTGAGTTTCATTTTAGGTTTCCCACATTAAAACTAGGGTTTTCAAATACTGCACCATAATTGACCAATCATTGACGGTTCACATACATACAATACATATTTATAGCACTGAAAAATCAAAATATAATTAATATTATATTATTATTCTCATGTCTTGATCAAAATCCAAAATTAGGGTTTGGATTCCATATCTGATTTATCTGCCATACTTAACATTCTTAATCAAGTTAAAATAATTAACTTAATTAATCTAGCATAACTTTTTATAATAAAATAATTATTATAATAATTTAAAAATCATTTCATATATTATTTAAATAATATATGATTATATTTTCATGGAAAATAATTAATAAAAACATTTCTACTTTAAAATTAATTATTAATAGAATATAATTTATAATGATCAATAATTCTAAAATAAAATCGTTTGCAATTATTCATGTAATAAATATATTTTTATTTATCACATAAATACATATACACATAATCTTGGCACATATTCCCCGTATTTATTTTAATAAATAATAATAATAAAAAATTTATACGCAAAATTTTTGATTTATTTATATAAAAAATATCGGGTTGTTACATTCACCCTCCCTTATAAAGATTCTGTCCCCGGAATCACCGTTTTGAAACCAATACAAACCAGTATTCATTCTTGGATTTGGGTAGTTGGGAGAGATATGACCCTCCTGCCCGCACTTGTAGTACACGAACTTCCCCTTCAGACATTCCCCAAAGTGGTTCTTTCCATAATTTCCACATTGCACAGCTTGCTTCTTAACTCCTTCTTGTTTCACCTAAATATTTCCAACATTGCTCCCCTTCCTCTTGCTACTACCACTTATACTTCCACTATTAACTTCCGTCTTCCAAGCTCCTTCAACCTTACCTTTGTTCTTCCTCTCCTTGTTGTAGAGGCTCATGGCCTCACTCCCCTCCTCAGCAATAATCGCTTTCTCCATGAGTGCTGCAAATGTAAGGATCTGCAGCACTGCCACCTTGTTATAGAGCCAGGGTTTTAATCCCAGCTCAAACCTTCTTTCTTTCCTAGCCTCCGTATTAACTTGATGTGGAGCAAACCTAGCCAACTCATTGAACTTTCCGGCATATTCCGCAACAGACATATCCCCTTGCTTCAACTCCAGAAATTTCACATCCATCCTAGCATGCATACTAGCTGAAAAATAATTTTCGAAAAACAGTGTCTTAAACCTATCCCACGTAACAACACCTTCTCCTACCCTTGCCTGATTTGTTTCCCACCAAAAATTTGCCTCATCCTTCATCATGTAGGTGGCAAAAGCGGTCTTTTGCCCCTCAGCTACCCTTGCTATCACGAATGCTTTTTCAATCTCTTTAACCCAAGTTTGGGCTTCTACAGGGTCAATTGTACCTTTAAATTCTGGCGGTCCTATAACCTTAAAATCTTTAAAATTCACAAAATGATTATCCGGCTGGTTCCTTGCGGCTGATATTCCTTGTTGCATAGCTTGTGCTACCATATTTGCAAACTGCTGCATCGGGTCTACTTGTTGTTGCCCCTCAACATTATTGACAGATTCTTCTACCCTTTGGTTTCGAGTTTGACGTCTTGGCAGCATTATATATTTAAATAAACATGAATTTAACTTACATTCTAAACCTTATCATATAAGTTTAATATATTAAACTTGTTTCATTACTCAAACTTAGATTCATATTCATTCAACGATTTCAAAATACTTTACATATCACACAGCACATAGTGCTTTAAACATCAACTATCCCTTTGTGACTACAAAAGTTGGGATTTACAACCTTGACCAACACAAAAGTTGAGAATATTTCATTACACAGACATACTTATCACACATATTACCTTAAACATACCTACACAATAGAACCTATACTATATATTTACTAAGCCTTTTTCTTGGACAACTCTTTGCCTGATGATCTTCCATTTCACAAACAAATCATGCACCTAGTTTATAGTCGGGACAATACAGAGTGGTATGCTTCTCATAGCCGCAAAGATAACAAATTCTTTTCCCTTTCTTCTTACCGGGTCTTTCTAAGTCATGGTCTTTTATCTTTCTTTTTCCCTTATTACTCGGAGCTGCACACGATGTGTTGCTTGAGGCTCCCATCTGATCAATTTGGATTTTAAGCTTATCCTTCTCTTCCATTGTCTCGATTAACGCCTGACGCCGTTGACTATTAAGCAGCTTTTCTATCTCCCATAACCTTTCCAGAGAAGAAACCTTGTTCCTCAGATTCTGCACCTCCATTGATGCATAAATACATATACACATAATCTTGGCACACATTCCCCGTATTTATTTTAATAAATAATAATAATAAAAATTTATACGCAAAATTTCTGATTTATTTTTTTAGAAAATATCGGGTTGTTACAGAATTCTTCTGTTATTCTATTCTTTATTATTCTTTTGGGATAACCTGTCTTTGTGGATTACCACATGCATGGTGAATGATCCTTCGTATTCAGTCCTTAATAAACTGTGGAAATGATCCGTCTACGTGGACTACCGCATGACGGGCGAAAATCCATTTGCAGTTTCGTAATTCTTCTTACCCTCAAAAATTCTGGAAAAATTTGAAATAATAATTTGATGAGTTTTCTAGATTGTGTTCAAAAATGGAGATTTTTGGATGTATAGATTAGGAGTTATGAATTTTATGGGAAAAGACTATTTTAAAAGAAAACCCTTAAAACTCCTTGTGGTTAACTCCAAAATTGGTGAAAATTTTATTGGGAGTACATATATATAATAGCAGTATACCCTGTAAATTTTGGAATTTTTGGACAAAAGTACAGTTTATGATAAATGTCTAAATATTCTAAAGCGGTTTGGCCATATGAAAAATAGTAAATGAATTTTAAAATTTTGAGAAAAAATATATGTTCAATATGGGACTATATTCGCTAAATCCCGAGAAAAGAAAAATATTTGGGACTGATTTGGTATTTTCATGAAAATAATTTAATTACTGAACATATGAATTAAATATGTTATGTGAAGTTGAAAAATTGGTAAATAGGATTTTATAGCTTGGAAATCCTATATAAGGTATATCTGATTTTGATGAGGATTTGATCATTGGTGATGAAATCTTATGAGTATGACATTTTGAATGATTAAATACATTATTTGGTAAAGTGTAAACAATTAAAATAAATTATTTATAAGTTTAAGAAGTGATTAAAATATTGTTATAATATTAATAATATTAGATTATGAGTTTATTAAGTGATTGATAACATTTGAATTAAGGTATTATGAAATCATTAAAAATATTACTATTCATGGGATACTATTCACCCAAAAAATATATTTCTTTTCTGTCCAAATTATTTTTGGTACATGAATATTATTCTTAAATTTTACTCCACAAAGCAGTATCATGTTGACAATTTTGACGTTATTTATTTCTGGATAAATTAGATTATAAATCTTTAAAATTTATCCTTGAACTTGTTTTATTGAATTATTATATCATTGTCATCATCCTTATGCTTATATTATGATGAAAGTAATCTTTGGCTCACGTGCAAAGATGAACTGTTGATTATTGGTTTTACAGTTGTATATCTTTGGCTCACGTGCAAAGATGGACTATTAATTATTGGTTTTACAGTTGTATATCTTTGGCTCAAGTGCAAAGATGGACTGTTGATTATTTGTTTTATAGTTGTATATCTTTGGCTCACGTGCAAAGATGGACTGTTGATTATTGGTTTTACAGTTGTATATTTTTGGCTTACGTGCAAAGATGGACTGTTGATTATTGGTTTTACAGTCGTATATCTTTGTCTTACGTGCAAAGATGAACTATTGATTGATGAGTATCTTTGGCTTATGTGCATAGATGAAATGTTTATTGGTATGATTATGACCAGGGATCATTCGGTATAATCATGACTCGTAATGTTATAGATGATGTGGTAAAGTTCTCATTGGCCCGTAGTGCATTGATGGACAGTTATTGGTATGATTATAACCAGGGATTATTCGGTATAATCATGACCATTGATGATTACATGAATATCATTGGCCGTAGTGTAGGGATGATTCGATGATGTGGATTATTTATTAAGTAGAGTCTCAGCGATAACATATTGATTATACACTTTTAATTCGTAAAAGATAGTAGATATCATGCTCTACTTGACTCTTATAAAATATAATTGTATGTCTTTGGCCTGTAGTGCAAAGATGAATTGTTAATGAATATCTTTGGCCGTAGTGCAAAGATGAATTTATTAGTATAATTATGAGCAGGAATTGTGATTTGGTATAACCATGATTTTTGATGTTTCAGGCGAAGATAGGTGATGAAAATTATCTTCGTCCTGGGTGCGAAGAGGAATTTAGAATCACAATTATGATTATGAGTTATTCATATGATTGTGGATAAGAATTGTTGATTGATGTTATAGGGATAAAACATTATTGGTGGACTTTTAACATAGAGAAGATAATAGACCTGATGGTCTATTTGACTCTTCTAATGGATTGCTCGTTCTGCTATAACTATGGTTGAAAAGTTTTATCATTTACCATATGTTCTAAATCTTGGATTTATTACCGATGAAGGCTATTGATGATGTAAATTATCTTTAGTCATGATATTCTTTACTGGGCTAGTTATGCTCAACCCTTTTTGCTTCACAATTCCTTTCAGGTAATAAGAGTGTAGCTGGGTCGAGCAGGTGTAACAGGGGAATAGAACGGTGGTCTATAGCTATTGAGGTTCTCCCTAAATAGTATGGAAATAATTTTATTGAGAACTTTAGATAAGTGTGTTGTATTGTATACGTCATTTGATATTTAATTTTGGTGAACCGAATAGGGTGAGGTGAACCCAACTTTGGAAAGGTGTTTTGCCACTATCATACAAGATGTCTAATAACATATAGCCTCGTGTTATCATAAGACAGGGTTGTGCACATCCACTTGCTAAGTATATCTACGAGCACTACCTATATGATCTTGGAGTTTGGTTGAAATATAATGTTCAACTGCAGACAATGGATATAGTTATATGTAAAGAGAAGACTCACCATTGGAAAAAATATGATAGTAATCTTTTCGTTTTTCTTTGGGGTCTATTGGGTCAACCAAGGATAATTCTGTGGACATATGATATCTATCGTAACCTAGACGCATGGCCTCCCATGTACGAAGGTTTCCTTGAGCACTTCCAAAAAGATTTTAATTTTTAAAATAGTTTTTGACTATACTTTTATGTAAAGTACCATTGTAAGGTTGTGGTCGAGGCACTATGAGAGTTACATACATTTGTATTAAAACTCACAGTTTAACTGTGGTCGTATTCTGCATGACAGTTCAACAGTTGCATAAATGAAGTTTGTATATGATTTTTATAGTATGATATCTGGCGACTCAGAATGGGTATCAGAGCTTAGGGATATGGTCGCTGACAAAGATATGAGTCTAGAACTAGGAGGGAAGAGATGAGTAATATACTTTGCTAGAGTGTGACTTACCTACTTGCGGCTGGTCTTGATGTATCCGAGCCTCGCTGGTCCCGTCGTCTCATAGTACGTGCACTCATGCACTGTAATGTCCGCTCGAACTTGCAGAACTTCAATCCGAGCATCCGAACGAGGTATATCTGATCTTCTTCGGACAGTTTGTGTCGAGAGTTACGCAATGACATGGATTAGAGGTTGTATGAAGTCAGGAAGAGGGGTCTATGCCCATGGTCTTCAAGCTTCAAATTCTATCCAAAGTACAGTCACACGTAATAGTCACTCGGGATTGTCAATCCTCGGTTCTTGTGGGACATTGTTGGATATATGTATGTATGAAGTGTTGAGACGACGTGTCATTGTCGAAGGAACAAGATGACGTTTTACTCCTTATCGGGGTTATTGCCGGTTTGAGTTGAAAGTTGACGTTGCTCAGGGTTACAGCTGAGATTGGACTACTTGTTAGTATACTGCGATATCATCTTGTTGAGATGGTAAGATGATGAGGTGACTCCTCACTAGGGTTATAGCCGGTTTAAGTGGAAAGCAGACGTTGTTTAGGGTTACATCTGAGATTGGACTGCTGCTTATTTGTATGTCTCACTGTCATCTGTGGGTGTTCCTGTATACCCGTTGTTATCTCCGGGTCTGAGGTGTGTGTGCCTCGACAGGATGTCTGTGGTTGAAGCTGATTTCATATGTTTGAAACAAGCATTTCCAGGGTTATCGCCGGAACTGCAATGGCATCTCTTAGGGATATCACCAAGGATGGGGTTGCTACTCCCAGTGTTGTCTCTAGGACTAGAACTGAGCGTCGTGGTGTTATCGCCGAGACAGAACTGTCCTCTTCGGTGTTTTCGCCGGTATTTTGATCTGCGTACCTCGGGGTTATGTCCGAGATTGGAAATGACATTCCCAGTGTGTGTTCCGGGTTTGAGATGATGTTCCCGGTTTGTGTTCCGGGTTGGAGCTGAACTTCTGGTTGTATCTGGAATGGATGTAAGCTGTCTTTCAGGGTTATCTCCAAAAGACTAATCTGCCCTCCTACAATGTTAGTAATAGGAATGCAGAAAATTTTGAGTGTCTACAGATGCCCCTCTTTATCATATTCATGCAATGCAAGTCATGGATAGGATAAAGAATACCAGACACTTGAAATACAAGCAAGATAAACATGATGCTATATGCAGCAACATGATGCAAATGAATGATGCATGATTGTCAGGTAATCCTGTGACGCCCCCAAAATAGGTATACATCACCTATTCTGAGTCACCAAATACAAGGTACAGAATACAAATACAATCTTAAATATACAACAAGAGAGTTGTGAGTTTTAATACAAACATTGTCTTCTAGACAATATCCACTCTCAGAATAAGTCCTCATTACATTTATTAACACACTATTTAATAGAATAGTGAGGACTACTAATACTATCATCTGGACCGTCACTCCATTCCCCGACTAGTCCTGACTACGTTCTCATTTCCTGAAGAGAATAGTAAAAGAAAGGGAGAGCTCAAGTAGCCCAGTAAGAAATATTATGACTAAGATAATACAGAATAAATTATCATTAGTCTTCAACAATGTTAAACTGATAAAATAAAATAGATATCAAGTTTAAGCTATGATGAAACTGCAATCCATTAAAAGAGTCAAGTAGAGAATAAAATCTACTATCTTTTATGATTTAAAAGGTTTTCATCACTTTTATCATTGGGACTCAGCTTAATAAATAATCCACATCATCCCTGCACTACGGCCAAGGATATTCATTAGTATCACAACCACAATTTATCCATGCACTACGGGCCAAGGATATTTATGTATTTATTAATGGTCACGATCATGCCAACAACTGTCCATCAATGCACTACGGGCCAATGAGGACTTTTACCACATTATTTGTAACATTACGGTCATGATTACACCAAATAATCCCTGGTCATAATCATACCAAGTCCATCTATGCACTACATGCCACAGATGACTTTCAACAAAATATAAATATGGGAATGATGACAATGATATAAGAATTCTATAAAACAAGTTCAAGAATTAATTTATTCAGGAACTAATAACGTCCAAATTGTCAACATGATACTTCTTTGTAGAGTAAAATTCAAGAATGCTCAGAAGAATATTTCCACGAAAAGATACTGGATGAAGCGCAAATATCAAAGATATTCCACTAATTTCATGGAGTATAGAAGTCAAAACTTTAACCAACTCAGTATAATAAAGAATGGAATAACAAAAGAAATCACCATGCATGCGGTACTTGCGCAGGCAAAGTTATCCCAATGAGAATAATAAATAACGAAAACCGGTCGAGCGTAATACGCACCGACATGTGATATTCAACGAGAATAATAAAGAATGGAATAACAACAGAAATCACCACGCATGCGGTACTTTTGCATAGACAAAGGTTATTCCAGCGAGAATAATAAATAACGGAACCGGTCCGGCAGTAAAAGCGTCTGAGATAGGATATTCCAGCGAGAATAATAAAAAGGCGGAACTAGGTAAAGCATAAAACGCATTTACGTGAGCAGGATATTCCAACAGAATAATAAAGAATGGAATAACAACCGAATTTCACCATGTATGATGTACTTCGCATAGATAGGTTATTCCAGCAAAATAATAAATAATGGAATAACAAAAGAATTTCACCAAGTATAGGGTAGACCGCGTATACATGTTATTCCAACAGAATAATAAAGAATGGAATAACAGAAGTTCTCTTCATGAATATGAAAAAATAATACCCCTTAACTTATAAAGAAGAGTACTCCGACGGTAGGGAGGGGATATACTTGAAGAAACTTTCACTACGCTCAAAGCTTTCTTAAAAGCTAAAGAAATACGCTCAAGATAGAAGAATAGATATACGCTCAAAGTTTTCGTAAGGTTGTTAGCTTTCATATTCCTAATCAACCTATTATGCGAATTCAAGCATTCTTAGCTCATGTCATGGATCTAAACAAAAATACGTCAGTTTTGAATGATATTTCTATTGTTAATGAATGTCCTGATGTATTCCCTGAAGAACTTCCTAGCCTACCCCCAGAATGTGAAATTAAATTTTGTATCGACCTTGAACCCGGTACAAAACCCATTTTCAAAGCCCCATATCGAATGGCTCTTATTGAACTTCAGGAGTTAAAGACCCAACTGCAGGAATTATTAGATATTGGCTTTATTCGGCCTAGTACTTCTCCTTGGGGTGCTCCTGTTGTATTCGTAAAGAAGAGAGATGGGAGTATGCGACTTTGTATTGATTATCGGGAGTTGAATCATGTCACCATCAAAAATAGGTACCCATTACCACGTATTGATGACCTGTTTGACCAGTTGCAAGGCGCCAAATTCTTTTAAAAAATTGATCTTTGTTCTGGATATCACGAATTGAAGATTAGAACCGATGACATTCCAAAGACAGCTTTCAGAACTCAGTAAGGGCATTATGAATTCCTAGTCATGTCTTTTGGATTGATTAATGCTCCTGCTGCCTTCATGGATATGATGAACCGAGTATTCAAGGAATATTTAGATCACTTTGTGGTCGTCTTTATTGATGACATCCTTATTTATTCCAAAAGCCGTGAAGATCATGAGCAACACTTGAGGCTGATACTCCAAAAGCTTCGTGAATATAAGCTTTATGTCAAGTTGAAGAAATGTGAGTTCTGGCTTGAGGAAGTAGCATTCCTTGGGCACGTGGTATCATGTCATGGAATATCTCATTGAATTAAGAAAGATTGAAGCCATTCAAAGTGGGAACAACCTAAATCGATGATCAAAGCACGTAGCTTTCTTGGCTTTTGGTTATTATCGAGAGATTCGTAGAAGGGTTTTCTCGAATCGCTACTCCATTAACTCAGCTGACTCGAAAAGATATAAAATTCAGTTGGAGTGAGGAATGTGAGAAGAGTTTTCAGGAACTCAAGAGAAGACTCATTTCAGCACCTGTTCTAACAATACCATCTGGCTCAGAGGGATTTGTCATCTACAGTGATGCTTCATGCAAAGGGTTAGGATGTGTTCTGGGAAAGTCATAGCCTATGCCTCTCGACAACTCAAAGAATATGAGAGGAATTATCCTACTCATGATCTAGAGCTGGCAGCTGTTGTCTTCGCACTTAAAATTTGGAGGCATTAGTTGTATGGGGAGAAACTGGAGATCTTTACGGATCATAAAAGCCTCAAATATTTCTTCACTCAAAAGGAACTCAACATGCGACAGCGGCGTTGGCTTGAACTGTTGAAAGATTATGATCATACCATCCAATATCATCCTAGAAAAGTAAACTTTATAGCTGGCACATTGAGTAGAAGATCTTATGCGGGTACGAGTGCGATATTGTCAATGCAAAGGCCCATTTTGTATGACTTGCAAAGGATGGAGATAGAGATAAAAACTCCAGGGACCCACGTGATGATGTCGAATATATGAGTAGAACCAACTTTAATCGATAAAGTTAAAGCTACTCAAGCTACAGACTTGGAGCTGATGCATATAAGGAAGAAAGTACAAGAAGGTGCTATACCGGAAGCAAGAATCAACGAATAAGGAATAATTCGAGTCAACTCCAGACTTTGTGTTCCTAACGACCCTGATTTAAAGTATAAAATCATGATGGAGGCGCACAACACACCGTTTGCAATCAATCTTGGGAGTACCAAAATGTATCATGATCTTCGACATATATTTTGGTGGGGCAATATGAAGAGGGAGATAGCGCTATTTATCTCAAGGTGTTTAACCTTTCAACGAGTCAAGGAGGAACATCAAGTACCAAAAGGTCCATTGCAACGACTTGAAATTCCAGAATGGAAGTGGGAACACATTACCATGGATTTCGTTATTGGTCTTCCCAAGGTTTCTCAAGGCATAGATGCAATTTGGGTCATTGTTGATAGATTGAACAAGTCTGCTCATTTCTTACCTATACGAGAAATTTATACACTTGAACGTCTTTCTCGTATATACATAAACGAGGTTATAAGATTGCATGGTATGCCAGTATCCATAGTTTCTGATCGAGACCCAAGATTCACTTTACGATTTTGGGTTAGTTTGCAAAAAGCTATGGGCACGAATTTATGATTTAGTTCGGCATATCATCCTCAAACGGACGGACAATCAGAGAGGACTATTCAAACTCTTGAAGATTTATTAATACTCTGTGTCCTTGACTTCAAGGGAAGTTGGGACAAGTTCTTACCATTGGTGGAGTTTTCCTACAACAACAGTTATCAAGCAAGTATTGGCATGGCTCCATTCAAAGCGTTGTATAGAAAAAAGTGTTCTCGGTATCTTTGGGATGAGGTGGGTGAAGCAACATTGTTGGGACCGGAGTTAGTACGTATGACTAAGGAAAAAGATACAAACGATCCGGCAACGTATAAAAACCTCCCAAGATCGACAAAAGAGTTATTTTGATCTTCATCGAAAGGACGTGGAATTCGATATTGGAGATCATGAGTTCTTACGTGCTGCTCCATGGAAAGGAGTTATGAGATTTGGAAAGACAGGAAAGCTCAATCCTCGATTCATTAGCCCATTTTTAATCCTCGATCGAGTAGGGACTGTAGCCTATAGACTCGCTTTACCGCCAAGTATGTCTCGTGTTCATAACATTTTTCATATATCCATGTTACGCAAATATGTGAAAGACCGAACCACATTATTGAGTTAGAACTAGACGAAATAGCAGAAGATTTAACATATGAAGAGGTTCCTGTTCAAATCTTGGATAAGAAGGAACATATTCTATGCTCCAATGTTATACCTCAAGTTAAAGTTTTATGGAGGAACCACGATGTTGAGAAAATGACCTGGGAGTTAGAATTTGAAATGAAATCAAGGTATCCTTATCTCTTCGACATACCATGTATGTACCCTAATTTCGAGTGCAAAATTTCATAAGAAGGGAAGATTGTAAGACCTTAACTTTTATGAATAAAGATAAATTTTCTATAATTATCATTTTGAAATATTATGGAATGAATTTGATATAATGTTATAGTTGTGGGTAATATTTAGAAATTTTGCAAAATACGCAAGTTGTTTATAATATTCGATTGGTCAGGGAATATTCGTACGACGACACAATCATTGGTGGACCCCACAATAGAATTATTGTCGGATTGAGAAAATTACAAAAATATTTTTATGAAAATAACGGCAGAAGTTTTACCGTTAACTGTTGAAACACCCGGTGTTAAAAGTATAGGAATACGCTTGGTTGCATAGTAGCACACAGTATTGATTATTGATGCTTACGTGAGAAGTCATTAAGTTTTATTCAATTATTGTCGATATTTTATATATTATTAAATCAATAGTTGAGATGACAGAGTTATTAATATTATTATTTGCATTATTAACGATGTCTAGAAGTTCTGCCAAGGAGAGGTTTGGTCACCTAATTGCGCACCAATAGGGAGAAATCCTTATCGAAAGCCCCTCTTTCTGAGGAACGACACATTGGTCGATTAATAGTGTGAATAATAATAATGATGATGAAGTTTTGTTTAATTAGTATTATTAATGTAATAAAACAGAAAAGCTTTTTATATAAAACAGAATACTTTTATAAAGTTATTTGTTTTATTAGGCTAATAGTAAAATCTTTTTATATAAAACATAATACTTTTATAATGTTATTCATTTTATTAAACAATAATTAGAATATATTATATTTTATTATGAATAGTGTTTGAATAGTAAAATCTTTTTAAAAGTTATTCGTTTTATTAGATTATAAATAGAATATATTATATTTTATTGTAAACCAATCTGGACCGTCCGTTTAAAGTAAATTGATCTGGACCGTTCATAGATTGGTTACTATTCAGTCTATTCTTCTATAAATAGAAGCTCATTCCTTCATTATTTCTTACGAATTCACTGAAACTCTAGAGAGAGAAACTGTAGAGAGAATTATTCTTCTATATTGAGCGTATTTTTTTAGCGTTTAAGAAATTTTTGAGCATTCTCCGGCCTGACATCCCTGTAGATAGAGATCCAATAACTCAGGAGGAGTTACATCAGGTGGACAGGATCGATGATGTAGACATCGACACTCTTGACTTTTTCTGATGTATTTCTCGCTATCTCTTTTGATAGACATCTGTTAGCTGCTGGGTAGTTTCGCCCCATTCTCGCTATATCTTTTGATATGCCTTTGTTGTATGTTGGGTAGCTTCGCCCCATTTCCCTGTATTTTAGTCATGACAGATGTATTAGATGATGATATACTTAGGAATATATATGTACGCTTTTATTCCCTATATCATATTGCCATCTATTGTATCATGCATGTTATTATGTTATGCATATGTATGTCCGGAGAGATATTCAAAGATTGACCGATGGATGGTCTTATGACACGGCCCATCTGAGATGTCTTCTTTGACGATTAGTAGTATTGATCATACCCCGCCATTTGTGGTGGTAGGTGGTATCGCTTCATGGTATGATAGTATATCACCATCGATATGGTGATCGTAGATGATTTCTTTGTAGCATACTATGACCTGTTGATGTTTGAGTTCCCATGAGATTTTTAGAGGGTATGCTAGAGCACTTTGGGTATCGAGAGGCGATTTTACGATTTGGGACCCGTGGAGTTGACTCTACTTTGGAGGAGTATGCACGGTTGACGATCTTGCCATTTGATGCGGACCTTGCGTGCATATGGCTATTGGAGACATGAGTAGAGCGATTCATGACCATCACCGGATTGAGCGTAAAGTGGTCCGGGGCGAGATTACATCCGACCACGTGATATCGGATTTCTGTTTGATAGGTTTGGCTCGAGGACGACTATGCCGCGGCATTCTAGGGATTTCACCACCACACCGGAGGACCATTGGCGTTGACCCGAGTAGATGTCTTTGCTTATGTGTATTGTCATTACACGTCTTCATGCCATGCAGTACATGGATGAAAGCTGGATATCTGCGTCATTATGGCGTGAGAGCTCTCGTGGAAGGTCATATCATTCTCATCGATGATCATTACTGAGAGACTACGAGGTCGACTACATATCTTCTTTGCACTTATCCGGCAAGAGTGTTTACAGGTAGCTCGATCATGTTGTATGTGTGGTTTATGTCACACTTGAGACCGATTGGCATATTTAGACGGCAGGGGTTTTGTTTCACCCAGGAGATAGCCATGTCATACTCCTTTCAGCCTGCAGAGTGCATAGATGCTGCATTATGGTCAGCTTTCCTGGCAGGGATTAGGGATCCGTTTGCCATATTATCCTGTTCAGGGCTTAGTTCACCCTACAGCTTCATTACTCATGCTCTGGGCATGGATTATCTCCCTCTGGATGGATTGAGGGGCATGATTACTTACCACCCACTGGCCGTGATGTGTCAGTTTGGCCAGTTTCAGGATTTTCATCCGTATGAGGGGGCAGTGGGTCAGCACTTCGCTTCACACCGTTTATCAGCGGAGGACAGATCCAGGTTGTATTCTTCTTGGGATCAGCGAGAACTGGCTAAGTTTTCTGTCAATCATCCAGGTTGTTCTGCAGAGTATTCCGTATGGATGGAGACATAGACTGCATCGGCTGCGGTAGTATCCACAGTGCAGGGGATTGATTTTGACGATGAGGAGCCTATAGAGGAGGATATTATTCCCATCGATGATTTGACTACTGGGCAACCAGTATTTGTGATGGATTCTCCCACCCCGAGTGCCATTGTTACTCAGTATTCGACACAACATTTGGAGTAGAGCTTACATCTGATGACCTATGATAGAGATCAGGCTAGGGCTGCGATGTTGACAGCTTTCGATGAGAGAGATACCGCTCTGTTAGAGAGGGATGAGGCTAGGTCAGCCAGTGATACATTGATTGCGGAGTGGGATGCCGCCTTATCTGCTAGGGATGTGGCCATTGCAGACAGCACTTTAGTGAGATCCCAGATGACTGTCAGTCTTGTCGACATGAATGCTTACATTGATGAACATTATGCCACCATGCAGTTAGCCTCTGATCTGCTAGCTCGTGTAGATACCCTTGGGCAGGAGCTTGCAGTGCCACCTCCGTCTTCAGAGTGGGATGCTATGTTAGATCTGATAGTCCGCATGTATACAGATCTGTAGATAGCTTTGTATTTTCCTGCACAAACTAGCTTAGCCATTTTGTCATGTACAACACAGATGTATATATCAAACAGTATTATATATGGCAGGAAAATATATTTTGATTCACTTCCCTTTTATTTATGCCTTGATACTTGCTCGATATTTGTCTGTTTCTCCAAGGCCTTATGATCTTGATGCATTCTAAACTTATCCTTGATAGATGGACATTGAGACGTCACAAGATCTCTTAGAACGGATCACTGATTTTTGTAAATCCCTACCATCTTTGGTGTCTTGGGACTGGTATCTGTATGGAAATGTGAAGAGGAGGGTGGTTTCTTCCTCTCTGAGATTGACCGCACCACAGATGGTCGCCAGTACTTCTATTTTTGAGAAGCCTAGTTAATTCCATCTCTTATGGATTGGTATTGCTCTTTGAGGCAAGATCGCAACTTAGATGGTCACCGAATCTTCTATTTGTGAGAAGAGGTTGGGTAATTCCATCCCTTTGATCTGGCCCGATGAAATGTGGCGAATTGAAGGTTGATCCGATATCTGAGTGTGACAAGTATGTTATTACGGTAGGGGTTAGATCGCACCATGAATGGTACGCCACGTACTCTCTATTGAAGAGGAGATCAAGTCTACGTAGTTCGAACCTGGTGTAAGAGGTTCAACGCTGAATGCAGAAGGCAAATGGGTGTAGAAGTATTTTGTTGTTTTGTAGAGAAATGGCAGAAATGTTTTTGTTATTTTTCTTTATTGCAACCGTGCTATATAGAATATGGTTTACTACGTACCCCCGGGTATCAGGGAAATCAGGTCGATATAGTTCGCCCCTCAGGACGAATCGCAGCTGAAGAGAAATGTGAATCCCATGTGCAGGATACACTGCGGGGAGAAGAAAGTTTAATCCCATAATGGGGATAAACTGCAAGTCTGTAAAAAGTTTGATCCCGTCCTCAGGAAAAACTCCAGGTGTAGAAAACTTTTATCCCATGTTCAGGATAAACTGCAAGTGTGAATGGTTCAATCCCGTCTTCAGGATAACCAAAATTGTGAAAGGTTAAATCCCGTCTTCAGGATAACCGAGATTGTATGGAAGGTTTGAAATGAAGTGATAGCAGGCTACTGGCTTGAAGTGTATGTTTCCCTGAGGGGCAGAAGAGTATTCAAAAAGGAAAGGGTTTAAAATCGGAATAACTGGTGATTTGATGATCAAAACCAGGATGTTTGTTTGATGGTAACTTCAGACATAGTACCGTTTCATGGTGTCTGAGTTGATAAGCTGTGGAAATTCATCACCATCCATTTTCTGCAATCTGAGAGCACCTTCTGTCAATACTTCCTTGACAACAAATGGGCCCTCCCTGTTAGGAGCGAATTTTTCCTTAGATTGATCTTGGTTGTCAATGATCTTCTTCAAAACCAATTCATGTTTTCTAAATTGTCGTAGTCGGACTTTTCTGTTGTAGGATCGTGCGATCCTTTGCTGATATAACTGACCATGGAAGATATCCGCGGATCGTCTTTCGTCTATTAAAGACAATTGGTGATATCTGTCTTGTACCCATTGGTCTTCATCCAACTGAGCATCCATCAATACTCTGAGGGATTCCATTTCCACTTATATGGGGAGCACTGCTTCCATCCCATAGACTAATGTGTAGGGGGTTGCCCTAGTGGAAGTTTGCATGGAAGTTTTGTAGGCTAATAAAGTCAGAGGCAAGAGGTCAGGCCATCCTTTGTGATTGGTGGACATTTTCTGCATGATCTTTTTGATGTTTTTATTAGCCGCTTCAACAACACCATTCATCTTTGGATGGTAGATGACGGAGTTGAGTTGTTTGATGTGGAATTTTCTGCATAACTCCTCCATCATTTTGTTGTTGAGGTTCTTAGTATTGTCTGACACAATGAACTCTGGTTGTCCATATCGACACACGATATTGTTTATGATGAAAGCAATGATAACTTCTTTAGTAACCCTGGGGAAGGATGCTGCTTCTACCCATTTGGTGAAGTAGTCGATCATGGTGAATATGAATCGATGTCCATTACTAGATTTGGGCTCGATGGGCCCGATCACGTCCATTCCCCACATTGAGAAGGGCCATGGCGAACTCATACTATGGAGTTCCCTTGGAGGGGCATGGATAGCATTCCCATGAATCTGGCATTGATAGCACCTCTTGACATGATCATCACAGTCAACTTTGAGTGTAAGCTAATAATGTCCCATTTTTAGAATTTTCTTGACAAGTAGGGGTCCGCTCATGTGAGGGCCGCATACTCCACCATGGATTTCATCCATGAGTCTCTGAGCTTGGTCTTTTATCCAGACATATGAGGAGACCTAATCATATATCTCTTTTTGTAGAGTGCATCTCTGCTCAGGTAGAATTTCATAGCAAGTTGATGAATCCGCCTCTTCTCAATTAGGCTAGCCTCAGCGGGTGTAGATCCATCTCGTAGATACTCCTTGATGTGCTGATACCAAGGGTTGTGGATGGGAGGTAGCTCATCAGATACTTCTCCAATATAATTCCCATAGACTGGGGCTTTTTGCAGAGAAAACGTGATGTTTGGCATGTTTTCCTTGTCAGGTATGTAAACCAAGGAGGCCAACGTTGCTAATGCATCTGCAAAATCATTCCTATTACGAGGAATGTGTAGAAAGGAGATTCCTTCGAACTCCAAAGCCATCTGTAGAACTTGCCAATGGTAAGGCAGTAAATGTAATTCTTTGGTTTGATAGATTCTTGTGGATTACTTGATTACCAATTCAGAATCCCCAAAGACCTTTAACTTTGATGCCCATTGAGCGGGCAAGTTTTAGCCCCGTAATCTGACCTTTATACTCACTATATGTTGTTGGTGCTGACAAACTACAATTTAACGGCGACGGGATACTGCTCCCCCGTATCGGATATTAAAACTGCTCCAACTCCAGAGCCTTCTGAATTAACGGCTCCATCAAAATACATTCTCCACGTACGACATGTATTGTACTGATGTTGTTGTTGAATTGTCATTACCCCTTCATCGAGGAAGTATGTTTCTAAGGGTTTGTAATCCCCTGCAGGTTCGGCGGCCAGTTGATCCGCAATTCCTTGACCTTTGACAGACTTTTGCTTCATATAGACGATGTCAAATTGTTGTAGGATCAACTACCATATGGACAGTCGACAATTTAGTATGGGCTTACTGAACACTTACTTGAGAGGATCTATTCGGGATATGAGATGGGTTGTGTGACCATGGAGGTAATGCTGTAACCTCATGGAAGCCCATGCTAATGCACAACAAGTCTTCTCAATCAGAGTGTACTTGTGTTCATTGATGCTGAATCTTTTGTTGAGGTAATAGATAGCTCGTTCTTGGCCTCTATTGTCTTTCTGCCCCAGCATGTAGTCCATGGCATTGTCATTTATGGACAGGTACATGAACAGGGGAACATCATCCCTGGGAGGTACCAAAATAGGAGTGTTAATCAGTTGCTCTTTAATGGTAAGGAAGGCTTTCTGACACTCATCGTTCCATTTCATGGAGGAGTTCTTCCTTAACAGCTTGAAGATAGGCTCACAGGTCGCTTTGAGTTGAGAAATGAATCTACTAATGAAATTGATTCTTCCAAAAATCCCCGTATTTCCTTCTCTGTCTGAGGAATGGGCATTTCTTTGATGGCCTGGATTTTGGTAGGATCCAGTTCAATCCCTTTGTGGCTGACTAGAAACCTAGAAACTTGCACGACTTAACACCAAAGGCGACTTGGCGGGATTCAACTTCAAGTTGTACTTACGCAACCTGTTGAAAAGTTTTCTGAGATGGTCTAAGTGGTCATCCTCCTTCCGGAATTTGACAATGATGTCATCCACATAGATCTCTATCTCCTTGTGCATTAAATCGTGGAAAAGAGCCATCATAGCTCGCTGATAAGTTGCCCCGATGTTAATGAGGCCGAATGACAACCGTCTGTAGCAAATGGTTCCCCGAGGTGTGATGAAAGCAGTTTTCTCACGATCTTCCTCAGCAACCATAATCTGATGGTACCCCGCAAAGCAATCAGCAAAAGAGTACATGCTGTATTGAGCAGTATTGTCAATAAGAATGTGGATAAAGGGCATGTGAAAGCTATCTTTAAGGCAAGCTTTATTCAAATCCCGGTAATCCACGCAAACTCGCACCTTTCCCCCTAGTTTAGGCAGAGGAACAATGTTAGATATCCACTCTACATATGTAGACACCATGATGATGCCAGCTTGAAATTGTTTCACAATTTCTTCTTTAACCTTTAAACTCCACTCATGTTTCAATCGCCTGAGTTTTTGCCTAACTGGCTTGAATCCTTCTTTAATGGGAAGGCGATGAAGAACAATGTCAGTGGACAAACCCACCATGTCTTCATGAGACCATGCAAACATATCCTAGAATTGGGTTAACAGTGCAACCATGTTATTCAGTTGATTTGTGGTAAGGTCTGAACCAATCTAGATTAGCTTAGGGTTGTCTAACGTTCCGAGATTGAAAGGAGTGGTTTGATCGAGATTGGGTTTGGGTTGTTCTGTGACCCATTCCTTAATCTCCTGAGGTGTCTCAATGTCCTCTTGGATGTCCATCAAGTCTGAGTCCAACTTTGCATCAAAGTTACAACCCTTGTGGAGAGAAGGCATGTCATCAGCAAGGACATACACATCTAAATTCAGAGTCCTGAAACAAAAGATGCTTTCACTTAATATATGGAACTGTTTGATCATACAAAAGTGTTAGCATGTACTTGATAAAATAACTGCTAGTGCTGTAAAGGAAAGCAAGCAATTAAAGTTATCTATAGGGCAGAGGGATTTTTTGCCCATTTTACCCTCGTCGACTAATGAATGGAGTGCTGCTCCAATTGTCGAAGGAATAGTCCTGATGGACTACAGTGATGGAAGGATCGTCATTGTCCTCCCTCTCCCAAATGATAACCATGACATCTGGGCAATCATCATCTAGGGTGTATCTGTTTGTACGTTTATCATGAACAATGACGCGAATACATGCCATCATCAAGGTAAGGTCATGTTTACGTTTATGTTCCTTTTCTTCCGCCTTGGGATCAGGAATTAGCACCTCTTTTGCTTTGATTGGCACTGGTTTCGGAAAAAGCATAGCCACAACATGGGCTGGAACCTTTACTGGAGATTGCATCAACTCATGAGGTAAAGGTATAGAAAATCGCCGTGCGACGGAAGCTTGAGGAACCTGCTTGTGCTTATGAGGATTCCTAGGACTGGAATTGACAGAATAGCCTAGTTTGGCTGTTCCAATTTGACTGGACATTTGAATAGGGTGCTTAATACCCTGCTTATCTTTACCAAGCCCTTGTCCAGGTAGATGACCCAATAACATCATTTCTTGAGTGGCCGACATGACCTTGGCAGAAATCTTGGGTACGGGAAGTGGCGCTCCAATAGAATGGTATTGCGTGTTATATACTTCCAAAGTATGGAAACTGGTCAGTTCAACTTCTGAATCGAAGCTGATAATTGGTAGAGTTCCTTGTTCTGGACAATCCGGCTCAGTATTGACAATGACTAGACTGTTGTTGATAATGTATTTGAGTTGTTGATGTAAGGTGGAGGGAACAACTCTAGCCATGTGTATCCATGGTCTCCCCAAGAGCAGGTTGTATCCTGATTCTATCTTGAGGACGTGGAAAGGTATATTGAATGTATTGGGACTAATCACAATTGGTAATTCAATCTTTCCAATGGAATTTCGCCGAGATCCATCAAAAGCTCTGATGACCGTATGGCTGCTTTGGATCCGCTTGAGATTGATATTCATCTTTACCAAGTTGGCATAAGGACAGATATTTAGAGATGAGCCTCCATCTATCAACACTCCTTCTAGCATGTACCCAGAAGATAAAACTGCAATATGCAAAGGCTTGCAATGACTGGTCCCTTCGGGAGGTATGTCATCATTAGTGAAGGATATCACATTGTTGTTGAAAATATGATCAACCAAATGTTGAAATTTTTCTACATCCACTGACTTTGGCAAGTAGGCTTCTTCTAAAACCTTCAACAAGATGTTCCGATGATCCTCAGAAGAGAAAACCAAATCCAGTATCGAAATCTGTTGTTGAGCTTCTCGCAAGCTAAAAACCACTTTGGCTTCATTATGGCCCATAGTACGGAGGAATTTTTCAATCTTCTCCACGGGAAACTTCCCCTTTGCTTTGCAAGTAGGTTTAATAACCCGTTGAGGAAGATACAACGGATTTTCCTTTAACACTGTAGCAGTAGTATGAGACGTGGATCCTTCAGCTTCTCCATAATTCCATGGAACTTTGTGTAAGCTAACAACAAGATATTGTGGTCTGTAAGATAAAGAAATTGGCTCTGGTGCGACCACTTTCAAAGGATTGTCAGCTCCTTTGAGTTGAATGGGTTGTATGGGAAATACTTTGACAATCTCATCATCCACTTCGGATATGACTGCTACTGATCCCTTCCATTTGGTAGGACATGCATTCCCACCCTTGAGTTGTACAATGTAATCATCTGCTATTTGCAGGACACCGCTATCAATAAGATTCTGAATAAGATGGCGGAGTGCCCAACATTCTTCTGTGTTGTGACCGCGAGAATGTGAATGATATTGACACATTTCATCAGAATTAAACCGTCCTGAACGAGGATTTATTGGAGGGAGAAGGAAGGTAATTCTTCCTTCGTTGATCAACATATGTAGTATCTCCTCCATGGATTGGCCCAAATAGGTGAATTCCCTCTGATTGGAAAAATCTCGACGGGCTTTAACATTTGCTCGCTTTTACAACCTTATCCTCCATAGCTTCGCTTTCTGAAGGCGTTGATGGATCATTCGCAACAAATGGAAGGAGATAGGCATGCTCCTGCCTGATTAATTGGCGTGTGACTTGATGCTGGTGGGTCACTAGTTCTGCCAATTGCTCAATTTGTTTGGAAAGATCTTTTATCTTTCGTTACATGGTAAATTGGAACTTTGCATAATTCCATTTGTCAACACCGTCTGTGATGGATTGGGATGATTCGCCATTAGAATTGGAACCTTGTACAGTGCTCCAACTGATCATGTTGACCTCTTCTTCTTTGTGTTAAGGAAGAGGGTTGTCTTGCACATGAGGTTGATCTGGTTTAGTGACCACGATCTCACCGTTGTCTATTAGATCTTGAATCTTATGTTTCAAGGCCCAACAATCTTGAGTATTATGTCCAGGTGCCCCGGCATAATAAGCACACTTTCGAGTAGCATTAAAACCCCTCCCATTAGGGTTGGCTGGTGGAAGAAGCTATGTAATTTTCTTCTGAGCAGTCAGAAGAGCAAGAATATTCTCAAGTGAGTCCCCTAAGGGTGTGAACGTTCGAGGTCGCTTTACTTCTCCATTTTTAGGCAATGGAGGGTTTGAAGATTGTGCTGGAAAAGGGGAGTAGTATCTCCTCCGTATAGGCATGCTTTGATTACCTTTTTGTCCTTGTAGTATCAAGGAAACATCCTCTTATTTCTTTTTATGCACCCTCCGGGGGTTGTTTCCATAAGATTCGGACTGGATGTGCTCAGCAACAGTTTTAAGAGCGGTTAGGCCTTGAATTTTACCGGACATCAATCCCATTTTAGCCATCTCACCGTGTTTGATCATTTCAGAGAATGGTTTGCGAATACCAGCTAGAACTCTTTCATAGAAAGGAGCTTCCTGTACATCTATGAAGGTCATGACCATTTCTGATTCTATCATGGAAGGAATAACTTGAGCGACAAAGGCGCCTCCACCTTTGAGCATACTCTCTAAATGACTCATTCATTTGTTCCTTGACCTTGGTAATTTAGTGTGCCAGAGTCATCCGAGATTGAAAAGCGTATTGAGTGAGGAAGGCGTGAGCGACTCTTCCACTATGGATCTTAGAGTTGTCTAATCTGGTATACCATGAATGGGCTTCTCGGTCGGACTTTTTGAAACAATTTGCATTGAGCTTTTCATTTTTTGCATAAGATCCGAGTTCTCCAATGAACGCCTTTAAATGTGTATAAGGATCCCCTAATCCATCATATTTCTCAAAATCAGGGGTCTTGAATTTCTGTGGATAATGAACACCAGGAAATATGCAAAGGTCTGTATATGAAACACTGCCATGTGTTCCAATCCCTTTGAGAACACGAATAGTTTCCTCCATTTGAAGGACCTTCTTCCTAATATCACCAGTGTCTAGATCTCCTTTGAGATGGGTGCTTTCAGGGTCTTTGTTGGTTGTATCCAACTGAGGTTCTAGAATTATTTTTTCCAGACCTTGAACTCCTCCTTGTGTAGAGGATTCTGCATGTGTAGGTATCTTCGTACCCTTAGTAGACTGGTGTAATTCTTTTAGTAGAACAGCCAAGTCTGTGATTTATTTACTCAATCCGTCAAATTCTTCTCGGGAGACAGTATTAGACTGGTTAGAAGAAGACATGATTGACTGTAGGCTCGTAACCTTTTTTGATTTTGAGTGGGTAACAGGCCCAATTGCTTCCCTATAAAAGACTTACGTAGTTTAGTCTTAGGGTAATATAAATGTTATCATAACATGTCCGTTTTAGGAATTTTGTCCTGCAAAACTAGTTGTTAATTGATAACATGTCATGCATGCACAGATATTCTTTATATTTTCCATTACATATGAATGAGCGTTGAATAGAATTACAAGTAAATGTCTTTACAGGTAATTTGAAAATGGAAAGCATGAAGAGACTTTCCTCCACGTTTGGTTTATCAGAGGCTGACCTATCTTAGGGTTACTCTCGCGGCTTTTTGACATGAAGGTTCCCAGATCATCGCAATCTACTTGACGGGAAGTTAATCCGGTCGTTCAATTGGAGCGAATCTGAGTGGTGCCTTTCTTGAGCCCCGGGGAATCATTCTTCCCACGAGTCCAGTAATCAAACACCGATAGGATAGCCTCCTGGTGGAGGGACCACACAACATACATTCACATACAACGTGTCTCGCCATTTATGCAAAATGATGACATCTGCGAAGCACTAATATCACAGATAGATATTTAGCAGTGCAGTAAATAAAGATGCATTTGTACACATTCATCATAAATGTAAATTCAACATTCACACACAAGCATATAACAATTTTGAAAAGCTTGGAATAGCGGCTTAAGCCCTCTTACTGGAGTCCCCAGCAGAGTCACCACCTGTCGACATCGGGATTTTTGAGTGTCCCTTTTTGTTGCTTGTTCTTTGGTGTTCTCATGTTAATGTGAGATTTGTTTGAAAAAATAAGTGAAAAAGGTCCGACATGTATAATGTCGACGATTTGACTTTAAGAGTCGCCAGTTGGTGTATTTAACTGGTTGCACCAACACAACCAAAAAGGTTTGCATATTAACCCAGTGATTTGACACTGCTAGACGGGTTTGTGAAACTGAGATTCATTTTGGGTCCGGGGGCTTGATTATGCAGAGGGAAGGTGTTAGGCACCCCCCGACATCCGTGTAACCATGGTGACCGTCACTTTTCAAAAAAAATGTTATATGAATGTGTGTGTGTGTGTGGATCAATGTGTAGTTATTTGAAAGTAGTGCGAGGCCTCGTTCGCACCTATATACACAAGGTTTGAATTTTATGGAAAATTTCAGTTTTAACCAAGATATAGCAATGGCGTTTTGTAAAAGAGGTTTTTCAAACCTTTTTCTCAATAGGAATTGAGACCTTTTCATACTTCCATTTTATTATTAAATGTTTGGCTTGTTTGCTTTTATTTTCGAGATGCGAAGCATCCTCGAGAAAATAATATACAGTAATGCCGAACTCTTCATGGGCATGAAAGCCATCCAAGGAAATTCAGACACTGTAAAATAATGTACAGTTACTTACACAATTTGAAAAATGTCCATCATGGGAAAGAATCTAGATTGATGGAATCGAACACCTGTGATCACATGATTCCTAGGCTCACATGATATTGTAATTTGTATGGAAAGTAGTAGCGAGTTATATATATATATATATATATATATATATAAAAGTGTAAAATATATATATATATATATATATATATATATATATATAAACATGATCAACCGCCATGAAGTAAACTCAAAGGGACAAAATATAAATAAAGTCGTAAAAGCGATCAATTGCCACGTAAGTAAACTCGAGTGGCGGAAATATATATATATATATATATATATATATATATATATATATATATATATATATATATATATATATATATAAGCGATTAAACACCTTTGGATGTAAATCGAGGCTCATCGAATATATAGACAACGATTATATATATATATATATATATATATATAAAAATACTGGGATATAAAATCATGCTCGATATAAAATCCACAGCTCATATATATATATATATATATATATATATATATATATATATATATATATATATATATATATATATAAAAGCAATTAAATGCTAAAAGTAGAAGTCTCAAGCTCAATCGAGGCATAACTCGATAATGTTAGTCCATATATAAAATATATACATATATAAGTATATATATACAGACAGAAATGAAAACCACGGACCGAAATTCGGGCAAAGGTACACAACACGACTCTCAATGTGTATAACAATGTGTACTAATATGAGAAGAAGGCTTTATAGAATATAAGAAGGCTTACAGTGGGCTGCCAAAGTAGACTTCTATGACTTTAAATGGATAAACACTCAGCTCCCGACGAATAAAAGATAGTTATATGTGAGCTAACTAGTGTTTAAAAGTGAGGAAACACTCAAAAGATGTGTATGCAGAGTAAAATGGACAGGGCTTCCTCGCCTTTTTCCCTCCCTCTTCTTCTCAAATGGCTGACCACAAGGCTTGTACATATAGACGGATGGCCGCAGGTACACCTACGACAACCGCAGTTATACGTGCGGCTGGTCGTGATGCATCCGAGCCTCGCGGGTCCCGTCGTCTCATAGTACGTGCACTCATGCACTGTAATATCTGTTTGAACTTATAGAACTTCAATTCGAGCATCCGAACGAGGTATATCTGACCTTTTTTGGACCGCTTGTGTCGAGAGTTACGCAATGACATGGATTAGAGGTTGTACGAAGTCAGGAAGAGGGGTCTATGCCCATCGTCTTCAAGCTTCAAATTCTTTCCAAAGTACAGTCACATGTAATAGTAACTCAGGATTGTCAATCCTCAATTCTTGTGGGACATTGTTGGATGTATGTATGTATGAAGTGTTGAGGCGACATGCCATTGTCAAAGGAACAAGATGACGTTTGACTCCTCACTGGGGTTATCGCCGGTTTGAGTTGAATGTAGACGTTGCTCAGGGTTACAGCTGAGATTGGACTATTTGTTAGTATGCCGCAATATCATCTTGTTGAGATGGTAAGATGATGTGGTGACTCCTCACTGGGGTTATTGCCGGTTTAAGCAGAAAGTAGATGTTGCTCAGGGTTACATCTGAGATTGGAATGCTACATTTTTGTATGTCTCACTGTCATCATCGTGGGTGTTCGTATACTTGCCTTTCGTTATGTCAAGATTACGAGGTGTGTGTGCCTCGACAGGATGTCTGTGGTTGAAGCTGATTGCATATGTTTGAAACAAGCATTTCTGGGGTAATCGCGGGAACTACAATGGCATCTCTTGGGGCTATCACCAAGGATGGGGTTGCTACTACTGTGGTTGTCTCTCGAGACTAGAGGCGAAGTCGCGGTGTTATTATAGAAAGAAGCGTCCTCTCCGGTGTTGTCGCCGGTCTTTTGATCTGCGTACCTCGCGGTTATCTCCGAGATTGGAAATAACATTCCCGGTGTGTGTTCCGGGTTTGAGATGATGTTCCCAGTTTGTGTTCCGGGTTGGAGCTGAACTTCCGGTAATATCCAGAATGGATGTAGGCTATCTTTCAGGGTTATCTCCAAAAGGCGAATTTGCCCTCCTGTGATGTAAGTAATAGGAATGCAGAAAATTTTGAGTGTCTATAGATATTGTCTACGAGACAATATTCGTATTAAATCTCACAGTTTACGTTTTGTCATATTTTACACGACAGTTAATAATTGTATAAATGAAGTTTTTATTTGATTTCTGTACCATATATTTGGCGACTTAGAATGGGTTGTATGGACCTATTTTGGGGGCTTCACAGAAACCAATATGGAAAGTAAATCTCTATCTAATAAAATCTTAAATCTGATAAAAATATCAATCCAAAGCCATGTTGAAGTCGCCCAAAATTTGTTTCTGAAAATCCAAGATTGCACAAAATTTTCGCTGACTTCGCAGGGGCGGATATTTTGTTCTTCATAACTCTTCTAGGGCGGAGTGTCTTTTTCCTGGGCTCTAGAGTGAACTCCGTCGGGGTAGATATTTTCCTTCTTATAAGTCCGTCGGGGCATGTAGACACTCGAAATTTTTTGCATACCTGTTACTAACATTGGAGGAGGGCAGATTCGTCTTTCGGAGATAACCCTGGAAGACAGCTCACATCCATTAGGATACTAGGAAGTTGATCGAACCCTGGAACACACACCGGGAGTATCATTTCCAACCTCGGAGATAACCCCGAGTTTTGTCCTTGGAGATAACCCCAAGGAATGTTGTTGCAGTTCCGACGATAATTCCGGAAATGCTTGTTTCAAGTGCATGCAATCAGCTTCAATCTCAGACCTTGTAATAACCCAATATTTTTAATAAGAAATTTTGTGAATAAATTTATATATATATATATATATATATATATATATATGTGTGTGTGGGGGGGAGGAATATGTACAAAGTAAAAAGTATATATATGTATGTGATAAATAAAATCATTTATTACATGATTAATTGTAAATAAATTCTTTTTAAGAATTATTGATCATTTTAGATTATATTTTTATAATAAATTTATGTTGAAATAAAAATATTTATTATTTATTTTCTATGAAAATATGATTTTTTGTATATATGATATGGATATTATGATATGTATTTATTATATTAATTAAGTTAATTATTTTAACTTAATTAATAATGGTATCTATGAAGGTTATATGGGATATGAATTCAAAACTCTAAGTGCGGATTTTGAATAAGGAATGAGAATAATAATATAATATTATTTATATTTCAGTAATATAAACATGACTGATATGTGTGTAATGTTAATGTGTGGAACGATTATAGTAAAACAGTACAAAATCCAAGCATTACTGATAAACTATAGTACATAGTCAACTTTGACTGTAAGGTTTGTTAAGTTATGTGTTATGTAATTAATGACCATTATTATGTTTAATATTAATTAGGTAAAACCTAATTAATATTTAGAAACTCTAATTACTAAATTAGAACCCTAATTGCTAAGTTATAAACTCTAATTATTAATTTAGCAAGCTTAATAGTAATTAGTAGATTATAGAGTCTAGTTTGTAAGTCTAAAGTGATTAGGAAACTTAATTTAATTAAGGAACCCTAATTCACCTTTTTAGAAGCTATGATTTCCATTTTTGCCCTTAATACATAATCATAGATTTAGAGCTTATGAGACCTTAGGGTTAAACTCTAAAGATTAAACCCTAAGGGTCAAACCCTAAGGGTTACAATGAATTGACAACTTTGCCACTAAAATTAAAAACCAAATGACCAAATTTCCCTTCTTGTATTATTTAATAGATAACCTGTATAGGTTTCCATAACTTTAGTTCGTAAACCAACTCAACCTAGCCATGTGCCTATAAACCAAAAATCTCAGCCATCTTGCATCACTAGTACATTAGATTCAAGTATTATATAAGATCAAGGAGAGAGAAGTTGCATAAATTTGCTCATTTTACTTACAACACTCCACCAAAACCCTCTCAACTTCAAACATCCAAAATCCTATTGCTAGACCAGTCCCTAATCAAGTCCCAAGTCCACCCATAACAGATCAAGAAGTCAGATTCAAAATTTTGTTCATATAAGGTATAAAACCTAACTTAGAAATCTAAAATTTGATTCCATGTTAGATCTTGTGTTTGAATGTTTAAATATGTTGTTTGTAGTGTTTATAAGTGATCTGGGTTGATAAATGTTAGATCCATAACATCTATAAGCTTAGATCTAGTGTTTTTGCAAATTTGGAAATTTTTGTTTTTGTGTCTGATAGTCAAATGTCAGACCTCATAGATCTTTGGTTGTTATGTGTTTTTACTGTTTAAATGTTTAAACATGTAGTTTTCTATGTGATCTTTCATCTAGAACTTGATTTAGAGTCAGATCTGTTGTAGATTTGAAGTTATAATCGGTCCAAAACCCGATTGACCGGGCATGACCAGACTAATTCTAGGTAACCCAGAAAGTCTTATGCAGCATCTGACAAGATTTTTAAAAGCTTTGATCTGTCAGATGTTAAGCCTTTTGTTGATGTTAGTATAACCAGATTGTAGTGTGTTGTATGGACTATATATCCATGCCTTAATGTTCCTTATATCAGCAACATGATCGAAGTAGTGTGTGGACAAACTGGGTCACTTTGTAAGACCCCAACTTTTATGAATAAAGATGAATTTTCAATAAATATCATTTAAATTTGATATAATGTTATAGTTGTGGGTAATATTTAGAAATTTTGAAAAGTATGCAAGTTGTTATATAATATTCGATTGGTCGGGGAATATTCGTTTTAACAGGGAATATTCGTACGACGACACAACCATTGGTGGACCACACAACAGAATTATTGTCGGATTGAGAAAAGGACAAAAATATTTTTATGAAGATAATGACGGAAGTTTTCCATTAACTGTTGAAACACCCGGTGTTAAAATTACGATGTCTGGCGTGGTTGCATAGTAGTACACGCGATATTGATTATTGATGCTTACGTGAGAAGTCACTCGGTTTTGTTCAATTATTACTACGATGAATTGTTGCATAGTATCTCACGTTATTTGATTTAATTATTGTCGATATTTTATATATTATTAAATCAATAATTGAGATAACAAAGTTATTAATATTATTATTTGCAATATTAATGATGTCAGAAGTTACGAGGAGGAGAGTTTGGTCACCTAATTGCGGCATGATAGGGAGAAATCTTTATTGGAAAGTCCCCTCTTTCACAGGAGCGACTGGTCTATTAATATTGTGAATTATAATAATGATGATAAATGTTATTAAATATATTGATGTGTCTTTTATGAAGTCACGGAAGTTTATATATATATATATATATATATAATTTTGTTTTATTAGTATTATTAATGTAATAAAAGCAGAAAAGCTTTTTATATAAAATAGAATACTTTTATAAAGTTATTTGTTTTATTAGACAATAATTAGAATATAATATATTTTATTATGCATAGTGTTTGCATAGTACTGCATAGTGTTTATATAGTAAAATCTTTTATATAAAACATAATACTTTTATAAATTTAATTATTTTATTAGATTTTAAATAATATATATATATATATATTATATTTTATTGCATAGTATCCTTTCTATTTTATTATAAATAGGATGCTTAGTTAGAATTGAAATCACACCAGAAATTCAGAGAATTCTCTTCTATGATCTTGAGCATATTTCTTTAGAGTTTTAAGAAGCTTTGAGCGTAGTGCAAGTTTTCTTCAAGTATATCCCCGCCCTACCCGTTGGAGTACTCTTCTTTATAAGGTAAGGGGTATTATTTCTTTCGTATTCATGAAGAGAACTTCTGTTATTCTATTCTTTATTATTTTGTTGGAATAACTTTGTATATATGATCTGATCGCATACATGGTGAAATTCTTTTATTATTCCATTCCTTATTATTACATTGGAATAAGCTGTATGTATAAGTATCGCATACGTGGTGAAATTCTTCTATTATTCCATTCTTTATTATTACATTGGAATATCACACGTATGCATGCGTATTCTGGCGTGACTGGTTCCATTATTTATTATTCTTTGGGAATAACCTGTCTGTACGGTCTATCGCATGCCTAGTGAAGTCTTTTGTTATTCCATTCTCTATTATTCTGTTGGAATATCTTGTCTGTGTGTTTACGCATGACCTAGTTCAATTATTTATTATTCTATTAGAATATCCTGTCTGTGCGTTTACGCATGACCTGGTTCCATTATTTATTATTCTGTTGGAATAACCTGTCTGTGCGGTCTATCGCATGCATAGTGAATTCTTCTGTTATTTCATTCTTAATTATTTTGTTGGAATAACCTGTCTATGTTGATTACCACATACATGGTAAATGACCCTTCGTATTCATTTCTAATTAAATTGTGGAAATGATCTGTCTACGTGGATTACCGCATGGCGGGTGAAAATCCATTGCAGTTTCATATATTCTATGATCCTCATTTGGTTAAAATTTTGGCTTCTATACTCCATGAAATTAGTGGAATATCCTTGATATTTGTGCTTCATCCAGTATCTTTTCATGAAAATATTCTTCTGAGCATTCTTTAATTTTACTCCACAAAGCAGTATCATGTTGACAATTTGGACATTTTTGAGTTCAGGATAAATTAACTTATAAATCTTTAAAATTTATTCTTGATCTTGTTTTATTGAATTATTATGTCATTATCATCATCATCATGCTTATATTGTGATGAAAGTCATATTTGGCTTACGTGCATAGATGGACTTGGTATGATTATGACTAGGGATTATTCGGTATAATCATGACCTTTAATTTATAAATGATGTAGTAAAAGTCCTCAGTGGCCTGTAGTGTATTGACGGACAGTTTTTGGTATGATTATGACCATGGATTATTTGGTATAGTCATGATCATTGATAATTTAATGAATATCCTTGGCACGTAAAGCAGGGATGACTCGATGATGTGGTTTATTTATTAAGCTGAGTCTCAGCGATAAAAATTGATGAAAACATTTTAAATCATAGAAGATAGTAGATATCATGCTCTATTTGACTCTTCTAATGGATTGCTTATTCCGCTATAGTTAAACTTGATGTCTATTGTATTTTATCAGTTTAACATTGTTGAGGACTAATGATAATTTATTCTGCATTATCTTAGTTATAATATTTCTTACTGGGCTAGTTGAGCTCACCCCTTTCTTTCATTGTTCTCTTCAGGAAATGAGAATGTAGCCGGGACTAGTTGGGGAACGGAGTGACGGTCCAGATGATAGTATTAGTAGTCCTCAATAGTTTGTTAAATAGTGTGACAATAAATGTATTGAGGACTCCTTTGAGTGTGGATATTGTCTAGATGACAATATTCTTATTAAAACTCTCAATTTATGTTTTGTCGTATTTTTACGCATTGTTGTATAATTAGTTTGTATTTGTATTCAAGATTACCTTGTATCGGCGACCCAGAGATGGGTGATGTGTACCTATTTTGGGGCGTCACGGTTAGTATCAAAGCTTAGGGATATGATCCTGGTGAGATGTGAGACAAAAACTAGGAGGGAGAGGCGAGAATTCTTCGCTAGTATGACCTACCTAAGTTTATTTGGTATTTAATTGGTCGGTCAGAGTATAGAGATAATATGTGATATGTTAATTAACCCTTGTTTTGTGGCAGTATTTGAAAATGGCATCCGAAAATGTTGAGATAAGCAATGAAGCACATGAGACCGTTGAGTCACCAACGATTAATGCCCAGGGTAATGTGCAACAGGAAGACAATAATCCTCATGAAAATAATAACACCGATGAAATGGTGAACGATGGGATGTTCAGAGGCTTTATGCAATTCATGCAACATCAGGCGAGAGCGGCTCTTGTCCAAAATGCAGGTGGAAACACTGATAACTCTCGGTCGGTCACCGCTAAGCAGTTCAAGGAGCTGGGACCACCGAAGTTGTTTGGAGAGCCAAAACCACTTAAGGCAGAGACGTGGATAAAGCAGATCAACAAGATATTTCATGTCTTGGGATGCTCTGAGGAACAAAAGGTTCCCTTTGCCACCTTCATGTTGCGTGCAGAGGCAGATTACTGGTGGGAATCTGTAAAGCGTACTCAACCTGCCGCACTGAAGATATCTTGGGAGAAGTTCCAAGAATTGTTCAACGACAAGTACTTTCCTGAAAGTATCCGTCACATGAAGGAGGTGGAGTTCATCAAGCTTGAGCAAAATAATATGACCGTGGCGCAGTACGAAGCTAAGTTTGCCGAGTTGTTTCGGTTTGCGTCCCAATTGGTTGATAATGAGGAGAGAATGATGCAGATGTTTCTAAGAGGTTTGAAACCCGAGATACGTCAATACCTTATCACTCATAAACTGTGTTTGTATTCAGATGTTGTGAATAGGGCTCAGTTATTGGAGCGCGATAATGAGTCAACCCAACCAAGAGAGAGCAGCAGACAAGTTGATAATACTAGTGGTAGCAGTCATCAAAGCGGTGAAAACAAACGTGGAGAGAATCAACATACCAGAAATGATAAGCACTTCGGTGGTAATCATGGCCAAGACAATAGGAGTGGAAAGTTCAAGAAGAGAAGGTTCAACAAAGATGGAAAAGGCGTCAACACCAAAGACCATTGTTAAAGAAGGAGAACGATGTACCGATCGTATGTTACAAATGTGGAAGGGAAGGACACATAAGTCCAAACTGCACGATGCAGTCCAAAGTATGTTACAATTGTAGAAAAGAAGGTCACCTAGCCCGACTTTATCGTTCACCGAAGTCAAGTCCAGCTAGGATGGAGGCATCCAAGGGTATCCCAGACAAGACAAAATCAGTAGTTCAAGGGAGAGCGTTTGTCGTAACCTCCCAAAAAGCGAGGAATCCGAACGAGGTGATCACGGGTAAGCTAATTATAAAATCTAGCGAAGTTTATACTTTATTTGATACCATTTCTACCCATTCCTTTATTTCTCCTACTTGCGCTCAACGTTTAAATTTGACTCCGGAGAAATTAGAGTTTGATTTATCTGTTGAAACTCCATTGGGAGAAACCTTCATTAAATCCACGGTTTATAAGTCTTGTTTGATTCAAATTGGTAACCGCACGTTACCTGTCGATCTTATTTCTTTGAAAATACTTGCATTTGATGTGATTCTAGGGATTGATTAGTTAACTACTCATCATGAAAAAATTGATTATTTTCATAAGGTTGTTAGGTTTCATATTCCTAACCAACCTATTATGCAAATTCAAGCAACCAAACCATTAAAATCCATCACTGTCATCTCAAGCCATAAAGCTATTCGTTTATTGAGAAACAGATGTCAAGATTTCTTAGCTCATGTCACATATCTAATCAAAAATATGTGAGTTTTGAATGATATTTCTATTGTTAATGAATTTCCTGACGTATTCCCAGAAGAACTTCCTGGCCTACCCCCAGAGCGTGAAATTGAATTTTGTATCAACCTTGAACCCGATACAAAACCCATATCGAATGGCTCCTATTGAACTTCGGTAGTTAAAGACCCTACTGCAGGAATTGTTAGACATAAGTTTCATTCGTCCTAGTACGTCTCCTTGGGGTGCTCCTGTTCTATTCGTGAAGAAGAAAGATGGGAGTATGCAACTTTATATTGATTATCAGGAGTTGAACCATGTCACTATCAAAAATAGATATCCATTGCTTCGTATTGATGACCTGTTTGACCAGTTGTAAGGCGCTAAATTTTTTTCAAAGATTGATCTTCGTTCCGGATATCACCAATTGAAGATTAGAACCAATGACATTCCAAAGACGGTTTTTAGAACTCGGTACGGGCATTATGAATTCCTAGTCATGACTTTTGGATTAACTAATGCTCCTGTTGCCTTCATGGATATGATGAACCGAGTATTCAAGGAATATTTGGATCACTTTGTGGTTGTCTTTATTGATGACATTCTCATATATTCCAAAAGCCGTGAAGATCATGAGCAACACTTGAGGATGATACTCCAAAAGCTTCCTGAAAACAAGCTTTATTCTGAGTTGAAGAAATGCGAGTTTTGGCATGAGAAAGTAGCATTCCTTGGGCACGTAGTATCAAGTCATGGAATATCTGCTGACCCAACAAAGATTGAAGCAATTCAAAGGTGGGAGAAACCTAATTCAGTGACCAAAGTACGTAGCTTTCTCGGTTTAGCTGGTTATTATCGGAGATTCGTGGAAGAATTTTCTCGAATCGCTACTCCATTAACTCAGATGACTCAGAAAGATACAAAGTTTGGTTGGAGTGAAGAATGTGAGAAGAGTTTTCAAGAACTCAAGAGAAAACTCATTTCCGCACCTGTTCTGACAATACCATCTGTCTCGGAGAGATTTGTCATCTACAGTGATGCTTCGGGAAAAGGGTTAGGATGTGTTCTCATACAACATGGGAAAGTCATAGCCTATGCCTCTCGGCAACTCAAAGAATATGAGAGGAATTATCCTACTCATGATCTAGAGTTGGCAGCTGTTGTCTTCGCACTTAAAATTTGGAGGCATTACTTGTATGGGGAGAAAGTGGAGATCTTTACGGATCATAAAAGCATCAAATACTTCTTCACTCAAAAGGAACTCAACATGGGACAACGACGTTGGCTTGAACTATTGAAAGATTATGATCATACCATCCAATACCACCCTGGAAAAGCGAATGTGGTAGCTGACGCATTGAGTAGAAGATCATATGCGGGTACAAGTGCAATATTGTCAACGTAAAGGCCCATTTTGTATGACTTACAAAGGATGGAGATAGAGTTAAAGACTCTAGGGACCCATATGATGATGACAAATATATGAGTAGAATAAACTTTAATTGATAAAGTTAAAGCTGCTCAAGCTACAGACCTGGAGCTGATGCGTATGAGGAAGAAAGTGCAAGAAGGTGCTATACCGGAAGCAAGAATCGATGAAGAAGAAATACTTCGAGTAAACTCCACACTTTGTGTTCCTAACGACCTTGATTTAAAGTATAAAATCATGATGGAGGCGCACAACACACCATTTGCAATCCATCCTGGGAGTACCAAAATGTATCGTGATCTTCGTCATACATTTTGGTGGAGCAATATGAAGAGAGAGATAACGCTATTTATCTCAAGGTGTATAACTTGTCAACGAGTCAAGGCGGAGCATCAAGTGTCAAAAGGTCCATTACAACCACTTGAAATTCCATAATAGAAGTGGGAGCACATTACCATAGATTTTGTTACTGGTCTTCCCAAGGTTTCTCAAGGCAATTTGGGTCATTGTTGACAGATTGACCAAGTTTTCTCACTTCTTACCAATACGAGAAACTTATACACTTGAACATCTTGCTCGTATGTACATAAAAGAGATTGTAAGACTACATGGTATGCCAGTATCCATAGTTTCTAATTGAGACCCAAGATTCACTTCAAGATTTTTGGTTAGTTTATAAAAAGCTATGGGCACGAATTTACGATTTAGTTCTGCATATCATCCTTAGACAGACGGACAATCAGAGAGGAATATTCAAACTCTTGAAGATTTATTAAGACTCTGTGTCCTTGAATTCAAGGGAAGTTAGGACAAGTTCTTACCGTTGGTGGAGTTTTCCTACAACAACAGTTATCAAACAAGTATTGGCATGGCTCCATTTGAAGCGTTGTAAAGAAGAAAGTGTCGTTCTCCAGTATGTTGGGGTGAGGTGGGTGAAGCAACGTTGTTGGGACCAGAGTTAGTACGTATGACTACAGAAAAGATTCAAATGATCCGACAACGTATAAAAACCTCCCAAGGTCGACAAAAGAGTTATGCTGATCTTCATCGAAAGGACGTGAAATTCGATATTGGAGATCATGTGTTATTACGTATTGCTCCATGGAAAAGAGTTACGAGATTTGGAAAGAGAGGAAAACTCAATCCTCGATTCATTAGCCCACTTTTAATCCTCGATCGAGTAGGAACTGTGGCCTATAAACTCGTTTTACCACCAAGTATGTCTCATGTTCATAACGTTTTTCATATATCCATGTTACATAAATATGTGAAAGACCCGAACCACATTATTGAGTTAGAACCGGACGAAATAGTGGAAGATTTAACGTTTGAAGAGATTGTTATTCAAATCTTGGATAAGAAGGAACATATTCTACGCTCCAAGGTTATACCTCAAGTCAAGGTTTTTTGGAGAAACCACGATGTTGACGAAATGACCTGGGAGTTAGAATATTAAATAAAATCAAGGTATCCTTACCTCTTCGACATACCAGGTATGTACCCTAATTTCGAGGGCAAAATTTCATAAGAAGGGGAGGTTGTAAGACCCCAACTTTTATGAATAAAGATGAATTTTTAATAAATATTATTTTTGAATATTATGGAGTAAATTTGATATAATGTTATTGTTGTGGGTAATATTTAGATATTTTAAAAAATTTGCAAGTTGTTATATAATATTCGTTTTAACAGGGAATATTCATACGACGGCACAATCATTGGTGGACTCCACAACGGAATTATTGTCGGAATGAGAAAACGACAAAAATATTTTTATGAAAATAATGGTGGAAGTTTTACCATTAACTGTTGAAACACCCAGTGTTAAAAAATGCGAATGTCTGGCGTGGTTGCATAGTAGCTGCGGTATTGATTATTGATGCTTACGTGAGAAGTCACTCGGTTTTGTTCAATTATTGCTACGATGGAATTGTTGCATAGTATCTCACGTTATTTGATTCAATTATTGTCAATATTTTATATATTATTAAATCAATAATTGAGATAACAAAGTTATTACTATTATTATTTGCAATATTAACGATGTCTAGAAGTTCTGCCAAGGAGAGGTTTGGTCACCTAATTGCGCATGATAGGAGAAATCCTTATTAGAAAGCCCCTCTTTTCACGGGAAGCGATTTTGGTCGATTAATATTGTCAATTATAATAATGATGATAAATGTTGTTAACTATATTGAGGTATCTTTTTATGAAGTCACGAAAGTTTATATATATATATATTATATATATATAAATTTTGTTTTATTAGTATTATTAATGTAATAAAACAGAAAAGCTTTTTATATAAAATAGAATACTTTTATAAAGTTATTTGTTTTATTAGACAATAATTAGAATAAAATATATTTTATTGTGTTTTGCATAGTAAAATCTTTTTATATAAAAGCAGAATACTTTTATAAAGTTATTTGTTTTATTAGACAATAATTAGAATATAATATATTTTATTATGCATAGTATTTGCATAGTACTACATATAGTGTTTACATAGTAAAATCTTTTTTATATAAAAGCAGAATACTTTTATAAAGTTAATTGTTTTATTAGATTTTAAATAATATATATATATATATATTATATTTTATTACATATTATCCTTTCTATTTTCTTATAAATAGGATGCTTATTTAGAATTGAAATCACACCGAGAAAGTCAGGAGAATTCTCTTCTATAATCTTGGCGTATTTCTTTAGAGTTTTAAGAAGCTTTGGCGTAGTAAGTTTTCTTCAAGTATATCCCCGCCTACCCGTCAAGTACTCTTCTTTATAAGGTAAGGGTATTATTTCTTTCGTATTCATGAAAAGAACTTACGTTATTCCATTCTTTATTATTACATTGGAATAACTTTGTATATCGCAATCTACGCATACATGGTGAAATTCTTACATTATTCCATTTCTCATTATTACTGTTGGAATAAATTGTATATATCACAATACCGCATACATGGTGAAATTCTTCTATTATTCCATTCTTTATTATTACGTTGGAATATCACATGCATGTGCGTATTACGCATGTCACAGTTCCATTATTTATTATTACATTGGAATAACACATGCGTATAGCATATCGCATGCACGGTGAAGTCTTTTGTTATTCCATTCTATATTATTACGTTGGAATACCACATGCATGCGTTTCGCATGACTGAGTTCCATTATTTATTATTACATTGGAATATCATATCTATGCATTTACGCATGACCTGGTTCCATTATTTATTATTCTATTGGAATAACCTGTCTATGCGGTCTATCACATGCATAGTGAATTCTTATGTTATTCCATTCTTTATTATTCTGTTGGAATAACCTGTCTATGTGGATTACCACATGCATGGTGATGACCCTTCGTATTCATTTCTTATTAAATTGTGGAAATGATCTGTCTACGTGGATTACTGCATGGCGTGAAGTGAAAATCCATTCGATAGCTTCATATATTCTATGATACTCATTTGGTTAAAATTTTGGCTTCTATACTCCATGAAATTAGTGGAATATCCTTGATAATTGCACTTCATCCAGTATCTTTTTATAGAAATATTCTTCTGAGCATTCTTGAATTTTACTCCACAAAGCAGTATCATGTTGACAATTTGGACATTTTTGAGTTCAGGATAAATTAACTTATAAATCTTTAAAATTTATTCTTAATCTTGTTTTATTGAATTATTATGTCATTGTCATCATACTCATGCTTATATTGTGATGAAAGTCATCTTTGGCTTACGTGCATAGATGGACTTGGTATGATTATGACCAGGGATTATTCGGTATAATCTTGACATGTAATGTTATTTATGATGTGGTAAAAGTCCTCAGTGGCCTGTAGTGTATTGACGGACAGTTTTTGGTATGATTATAACCAGAGATTATTCGGTATAGTCATGACCATTGATAATTTAATGAATATCCTTGGCCCGTAAAGCAGGGATGACTCGATGATGTGGTGTATTTATTAAGCTGAGTCTCAGTGATAAAAATTGATGAAAACATTTTAAATCATAGAAGATAGTAGATATCATGCTCTACTTGACTCTTCTAATGGATTGCTTATTCAGCTCTTGATTAAACTTGATGTCTATTGTATTTTATCGGTTTAACATTGTTGAAGACTAATGATAATTTATTCGCATTATCTTAGTCATAATATTTCTTACTAGGCTAGTTGAACTCACCCTTTCTTTCACTTTGTTTTCTTGAAATGAGAGCGTGGCGGGACTAGTCTGGGGAGCGGAGTGGCGGTCCAAATGATAGTATTAGTAGTCCTCACTATTCTGTTAAATAGTGTGACAATAAATGTATTGAGGACTCCTTCGAGTGTGGATATTGTCTAGATGATAATATTCTTATTAAAACTCTCAATTTATGTTTTGTCGTATTTTACACGACTGTTGTATAATTAGTTTATATTTGTATTCAGTACCTTGTATCTGATGACCCAAGATGGGTAATGTGTACCTATTTTGGGGGCATCACACACTTGATCACGAAGTCGGGTTTCTAGAATTTCCAGAAACCGTTAGAACAAGTGTTCTGATAATGTTTGACCGATCAAGATCTGCTTTGTTTTTTGTTGTTTGATATATGTTATGTGTTATATTTGTTCACTTGCATGTTGTATACACAATGAACGTATTAGATCGCATAAATCAGACCTGTCCAGAAAGTTATAATGATCGAAAGAAGGTAGTATGAACTGTTCTTCATTTCTGGAAAACCCATAAATGAAGAACAGCTCTGACAAGAGATTTTGTGACACCCCCAAATCCAAGTACTCCATTCCCACAGAATTTGGTGTTCACTATCCAAAATATTACATCTAACTACCCATAATCAAAGGATAAAGACGTAATTTAAATAACTTAAACAATCATCTTTCCCATTAGAGGGGTTACATCATAATCTCAAAATACATCCCAAGTAATCTAACCTTAAAATTATTACATCAGTTTGCGAAATACATCACATATAAAAACAAGTCTTTAACATAATTTATTAAAAAAAAATTCTCATAAGTCTTCAACATTTGGACATCTTTCCCTTTCCTTTGCTAGTAGACGACTCATTAACTTTCTCAACTTTAGCTGCAGTGTTAAATGCAAGAGTGAGCAAACAATTGCTCACTGATATAGGAAGTAGTAATAATAACAACATGAGAATGAACAACGAATGCTAGCAATAATGAACTAGTTCTGTGAATTAAGAATAGAAAATAAGTTTGAAATCAATGTCTGAGGGTCTTAAGACCACGAACTATATCTCCGGTATATAGGTATTATTACCTTAACCTAAACAGCCATTAGACTGTACAGACCCTTTGTAATGTACTTAGGGAGATCAGCCCTTTATACCATGTATTATGCACAAACATCTAAATGTTACACGTACAAAAATCCCCTATGATAGGGTTATTCGTCTCAGCTTGAATTTAGAATTTTCGCACCAAAGAAAGTTTAGCTCGGAACTAACTTATTAGTGGTTCTAGAATTTTAGAACACTATTCCATAACAGACTAGTTCAGTCAATAAGGGTTTAATATAATCAATATAGAATTGAACAAGATTATCAAGATCAAAGATCGAATAACAACATTATATAATTGAACAAACATTATATACATGAAAAGTGCTATATTCAAAGGAGTTTAGAACAATCTTCTATGAATCAATGTATTAGAACTATATATGCTTCGAATGATAATAAGGAAAGTAAAGCTCGCTCGATGTAACGAGTTAGGTTACAAAAGTTTGCACAAACATACTCAAGATAAACTAGGCTTGCTCAACCTTACTAGAATTTTAGGAACTTGTACAATAACGATTTAGGAATGAGAACATGCATTCAATATGAAAAGAATGAAGTTAGAAAGCTTGCTCAACGTAAAGAGTTAAGGTTTAGGAACTTGCCTTGTTTGTAAGCTACAAAAGTGTAAAATAATTTCCAATTACACTACACATATCATTACAATCGAATCAACAATTAGTTGTATTAATATTAACACTATGGGTATTAAACCATCATTTAGGTCATAACCCTAACGTAGCACCTAACCATTTAAGTTAACATATTTAACTAATCTAAAATCGCATTACGAGCCAATATAACTTACTCGTTCATTTATAACTTTTGAAAACATCACTTTTAGTTTCATTGTATAACTCAATTAACAATCACCTAAAACTCTTTTACACTTTGTATTACAACACCTTACAATCTGTTATTGTAGTCAACTTTAAGTTTTAATATCCTTAACATGCATGCTAAACTAACCCAAGTCCTTTACGCATTACCTGCAATTAAGTAGACTTCACATGTTCGAGATCGGCTACTTTCAGGCGGTCGCGCCATGATAATACACCTGGTAATAGACGATCACAGGATGAATGAATGTACTGCCACGCATACATGTAGCTCGCTTGCATGACAACCTTGACGCCCAGACAACATACCACGCGCGATACCTCAGTTCCATGTTTTGCAGAAGCTCGAAATAGACTCTGCTTTGGCCAAACATCCCAATTTTACAGAAAATCTCCCAACTTCAACATCTAACACTTTGTCATATTATAGTTATACATGCTAAACACCATTCTATATACAAAAACATTATATAAACACCATTTTGAGGAATCAAAACCATAGTTTTTCCAAATTTCTTCAATTTTACACTGTTAACGAATTTAATCGCCACAAATTTGTTTCTTAATCAATTAACATAATTTAAACTACGTTGTTTTCGTTTCTAAATATATTATCACAATCCACAAACAAATTACAGATTACATCACATATTTAAAAGAAATTTGGTGCTTTCTAAAGCCATATTATATGAACATAACATTGTGTTTTCAATTTCTTTCCTACACACCAATTTTTACAAATTTGAACATCAACCAAGGATTATAAATGATAACTAACAAGTTTAGCAATAACATACATACATATAATTTAACATCTTAACCCTATCCAACGAAATTTCCAATTAACAGAGAATAGGTATTGCAAAGAAAATTAAGATCAATTATACCTTTAAAACCCTAGTTGAATGCTAGCAAAAGATGATGACCATCTCTCAAAATCATTGTGATTCTTCCTTCTCAAATCTCTGTAGTTTTTTCCCTTTTTCTCACCAACTCTCTGTTCTTCACTATGTTTCTCTCTTCACTGACTATAGCCTTAGGAGGAAAAATAAGACGCGTATAATAAACTGATATGACACGTTCCCTTTCAGTTAGAAAAATAGAAAGACATCAGTTGGAATAAGCCAAAGGCCACAAGGCCTTGTTTGGCTAAGCACAAACTCCCAACCTAATTATTTTCATATTATTTATATCATATAGTTTCCAATTGTCACACTTTTAATTTAGTTAATTTAAATAACTTTAGTTAAGCTAATTTAAATAACTTATAATAATAATAAAATCATTATACCTTATAATTAATAAATAATTATATATCTAATTTAATTAATAAATTAGACACACACACTTTAATTTATTTATTTCCATTAAATTAAATAATTCATTTAATTTAATTATCTTCTTAAATATTAAGCAATTGATTTAATTTAATTATTTCCTTAAATTAAATCCTTCCGATAAATTATCATTACTCAATTTAATTTACACAAATCAATTTAATTACTAAATTAATTCACCATAATTCATCAATTATTTATTTTCATCAATAAATAAATTATTTAAAATATTTATTTAATTCAATAAATATTTAAATTACATTATAAATTTCTCGATCGTTACATCATTCCCTCCTTAAAAGGATTCTGTCCCCAGAATCACAACTCGAAAAATTTATTCATTTCATTCTTCCCTCCTTAACAAGATTCTGTCCCCAGAATCGCTATACAAAATCAAGCAAATAATTGAGGATAATTCTTCATCATAACGCTTTCAAGTTCCCACGTAGCTTCCTCAGCATTGTGGTTCCTCCAAATCACCTTAACGGAAGGTATCACCTTATTCCTCAGTACTTGCTCTTTTTTGTCAACAATTTGAACATGGACTTCTTCACATGATAAATCATTTTCAAACTGTAAGGGCTCATATTCTATAACATGCTTATAATCAGGCTTATATGGCTTTAATACTGATACATGGAAAATATTATGAATATGCTCCAACTCTGGAGGTAAAGCTACCTTGTACGCCACTTTACCAACTTGTCGAAGCACTTCAAAAGGTCCTATAAATCTAGAGATCAATTTCCCCTTCTTGCCAAATTAAATATTCCCCTTCCAAGGAGACGCTTTCAAGAAAACATAACTACCGACATCGAATTCCTGATTCTGTCGATGCTGATCGGCATATTTTTTCTGTCTATCTTATGCGGCTATTAATCTCGCTCGAATCATTTTGATGATCTTGACAGTCTGTTGTACCAATTCTAGATCCAACAACTGACGTTCACCTACCTAAATCCCTAGCATAATGAGGGTTCGCATTTTTACCGTCAGTATAACAACCGTAAAGGCGGCATGCCAATACTCGCTTGATAACTATTATTATAGGCAAATTCCACCAATGGTAGATGGTCATCCCAATTTCCCTTGAAATCCATGATATAAGCTCTGAGCATATCTTATAGTGTTTGGATGGTTCTCTCACTTTGTCCGTTGGTTTGAGGATGGTACGCTGTGCTCATTCTCAGCTGTGTTCCCAAACATTCTTGTAACCATTTCCAGAAATTAGATGTGAAATGTGGATCTCTGTCTGATACAATGGACATAGGTACACCGTGTCTTGACATAATTTCCTTTACGTACAGCTTTGCTAACCGATCTAGTGTAAATCGAATCTTGATTGGCAAAAAGTGTGCCTACTTCATCAATCGATCGACAATCACCCAAATGACATCGTAACCTTGTTGGGTCATTGGATGACCTACCACAAAATCCATTGTGATATACTCCCATTTCCATTCTAGTATCTCCAATGGTTGTAAAATTATGCTTGGCCTTTGATGTTCAGCTTTAACTTTCTGTCACGTTAAGCATTTTACGAAGTATTCAGCCACATCCCTCTTCATATTCGGCCACCAAAAATGATGTCTAAGATCTTGGTACATCTTTGTACTCCCAAGGTGAATTAAATATCGAGAGTTGTGAGCTTCCCTCAGAATTTCCTCTTTAACTTTTGGTACTTGCGGAACCCAAATTCTCCCTTCGAATTGAAGTAAACCTTCCGAATCGATTTTGAATTTGTTTTCCTCACCTTCAGATATCCTCTGTTTTATCTTTTCGCTGTCTTCATTCTGAAGTTGTGCATTTTTCACCTTATCTACCAACGTTGAACCATTTTATATCTGGAATAATTTTTCGTCGGTTTCTGTCCGATATTTAATTTCTAACTCCATCTTAACCATTTTCGACACTAGCTTCTCCTGATTAGTCAACAACATCAACTTCTCCCGTCCCTTTTTGCTTAAGGCGTCAACAACAATAATTACTTTTCCGGAATGATAGAAAATTTTGCAATCATAATCTTTGATCAGCTCCAACCATCTTCTTTGTCTCATATTCAAATCTTTTTGTGTAAAGATATACTTCAGACTTTTATGGTCGGTATATATCTCACACCTCTCTCCATAAAGATAATATCTCCAAATTTTCAGGGCAAACACCACTGCCGTCAACTCTAAGTCATGAGTCGGATACCCTTTCTCGTAATCTTTCAACTGTCGTGATGCGTACGCAATAACTCTTTCGTTTTGCATAAGCACACAACCTAGTCCTTTATGCGATACGTCACTATACACCATAAAATTTCCTGTATCATCAGGCAATGACAACACAGGTGCTGAACTCAACCTCTTCTTCAATTCTCAAAAACTCTCCTCACACTTCTCTGTCCAAGCAAACTTAACCGCCTTCCTAGTTAAGTTCGTCAACGGAGTCGCAATCTTGGAAAAGTCTTGAATAAAACGCCTGTAGTAACCCACCAATCCTAAGAAACTCCTCACTTAGATGGTGTGTCTTGGTGATCCCGATTTATTCTGACTTCAACCTTTTATGGATCTACCGAAATTCCGTCCTTATCAATAACGTGTCCGAGAAACTGTACACGTTCCAACCTAAATTCACATTTTGAGAACTTAGCGTACAACTTCTCTTTTCTTAACATCTCCAACGTCAATCCAAGTGTTCCACATGCTCCTCCTTGGTTTTGGAATACACCAGTATATCATCAATAAATACCACCACAAATTTGTCCAAAAATGGTTTAAACACCCTGTTCATCAAATCCATGAACGCTACAGGTGCGTTTGTTAAACCAAATGACATAACCAGAAACACGTAATGACCATACCGAGTTCTGAACGCTATTTTTGGTACATCCTCCGGGCTCACCTTTAGCTGATGATAACCACTTCTCAAATCTATCTTTGAGAAATATCTCGCTCCCTTCAACTGATCGAACAGGCCATCGATCCTAAGCAATGGGTGCTTATTTTTAATCGTGACCTTATTCAATTCTCTGTAATCAATGCAAAGCCGCATCGATCCGTCTTTCTTCTTGACAAACAAGATCGACGCTCCCCATAGCGAAACACTCGGCTGAATATATTTCTTGTTGAGCAACTCTTGCAATTGCACCATCAGCTCTTTCATTTCTACCGGGGCCATTCTATATGGTGCCTTAGATATCAGAGCTGTTCCTGGTAGTAAATAAATCACGAACTCGATTTGTCGATCCGGCGGAAGACCCAGAAAATCGTCTGGAAATACGTCTGCAAAATCTCTTATAATCGGTATCTCTTCTAACTTAGCACTCTTCTTCTGCGTATCAACTATGTAGGCTAGGTATTCTACACATCCTTATCTCAATAACTTCTTGGCTTGCATCACCGTCAGACAACTTACTTGTCGAGGTGACTTGCTGCCAAAGAACAACCTTTGACGGAGTCATAAGGTTAACACACTTTCTTTGGCAATCAATTACTGCTTTGTAATTGAATAACCAATCCATTCCCAGAATAACGTCAAACTCACCAAGTCTAATTGGTATCAAATCTACCATCATCTCTTGACCCTTTATGTCCACTCTAAAATTCGTATATATAAATCTAACATGAATCACTTCCCTATTCGCAATCTCTATGCTTAAGGGAAATTCTAATTCTTCCTGAGGCAAATCTAAATTTTGAGCAAATTCATCAGATATAAATGAACAAGTAGCACCCGAATCAAATAGTACATAAGCATTAATACCATTAATTGGAATGATACCTGACACCACATCCTTAGACTGTACAGCATCCTGCACGGTCATATTGAAAGTCCTCGCAGTAGGTCGGCTTAACTGTGCTGGTCTAGTGATAGACAATGCACCACCACCGTTGTTGTTTCCTTTTCCACCACTTGCACTTCCCGTTGGCTTCTTAGGACAATCACGATCCATGTGATCTTTTAAACCGCAGGTAAAACATACTCCTTTCTTCGGACTAAAATAGTTCGGTGCAATGTGTCCCTCCTAACCATAGTTGAAACACACCCTCTTTCCCTTCAAACATACCCCAGTATGGTTCTTCCCGCACGTCGCACATGCTTCAAACTTTTTCTTCTCCTGACTTCCTTGTTGTTCTCCCGCAGTCGAATTCTCGCTCCACTTCCTCTTTTGACTGTTACTTCCAACATTACTTCCACCAGCCTTATTTTCACTTTCATTTTTCCTCTTCTTTTGTTCTTGATTGTACTTGGTCAAGGCATCGCTTCCACCTTCCGTGATAATTTCCTTCTCCAGTACAACAACAAATGTATTAAGCTGGAACATCGAGACCTTGCTGTAAAGCCTGGATTTCAATCCTTGTTCAAACCTTATCGCTTTACGCTCGTCGGTATTGACTTGATAAGTGGCAAACCTTGCCAACTCGTTAGACTTCGCAGCATATTCTGGCACCGTCATTGCTCCTTGCTTCAACTCAAGAAATTGCACTTCCAGCTTATTCCGAGAACTCGCTAGAAAGTACATTTCAAAAAACATCTCCTTAAATCTATCCCATGCTATCACTCCTTGTCCCCCACGAACCTTATTTGCTTGCCACCAGTAGCTAACTTCAGACTTTAGCATGAACGTTGCGAACGTAGTCTTCTGATCTTCGTTAACTCTAGCAACATTGAACACCTTCTCCATTTCCATGATCCAGGTTTGGGCTTCCACTGGATTCATAGACCCTTGAAATTCTGGCGGTCCAACTACTTTGAACTCTTTAAAGGTCGTGACTTGAGCTTTGCGGTTGATTCGCAAGTGAGCCCGTCAACACAGTTACCAACTGCTGAACCGGATTAGCGTTGGTTTCATTGTTATTATTATTCGAAGACCCCTCAGAACGTGCTTGATGACGTGGTTGTCTTCTTCTAGGGGGCATCTTCTGTTAAAATATACGCTTATTAGCTCATTACTCAACTTCTTAGGTATTTGAAGTTTAACTTAAACATTCCAAGATTAAAGCTATAACACATAACATTTCAAATAAACTCTAATATTTTATTTATTCATAAAGTTTTAAAACTTACTAAAGATAGCATAACAACTATAAACATTCACTTTCCTGAATTAGATAAGTTTCAGGATTACATACTCTATCTATCCCTTTATTTATCTCAAAATAATGGATTCACAGTTTATTTATCTACATAATTGGCCACATATTACTATCACTCTTATTTTATCTAGGCATATTAAGACGTCGTAAGGCTTCTCGACGTTCTTCCTCTAAGATACGGTACGCTGTTCTACGATCCATCACGAACCACGGTGAGTCTTCAAACTGAGGTGGGTAATAAAAGAATCGATCCTAGGACCTATCAATCACCGAATTAAAAGCGTAATCCATCTCTTTCGTCTTGGCCTTCTATACTTGGACCTTAGCCTCAGCACGATCTGCACGTTGAGTCGCCTTCATCCAAGCATCCTCTGCTCTTGCACGCTTAGCTGACTCCTCTTTGAAATCATCTTTTAATTTCTCCATGTCAGCCTTCATCTTCTCGTTTACTGCCAACAGGTCTTCATGTTGACCCTTGGTATGAACTAAGTCCCACTCCGTGTTTCCAAGTTTTGAATCAAGTTCCTGAATCCCCGCATCCTTCTGCTCCATCGAAGCATGATGCATCTCAACCATCTCCTTCAGCTCCTCAAATTCCTCCTGCTATTCTATGTTACGATCGTACATAGCATCATACATCTCAACTGATATGGAGTTTGGTGGAAACTCCTCAGGATCCTCTTCCTCATCCTCCTCTTCCTCTATCTCCTCAGAACTATTCTCCTCGGGATCGGTCACAGGCTCATCCTCCTGGATCAACTGCTCCCGCACTACACGAATCTCTTGAAGTTCATCGCCTCTGGGTACCTGAGGTATTACTTCCCTAGCTGGACTGAATCCTTCATCGTTAGACATCTTGACAACAAAATATTTTAAGTTTTTCTTAACATTTTTGATACTCATGAGCACATAAGTTATTAACACATAGCACATAATGTCTTTTATTATTTAACTTCAATGGATACCTTAATCCATTCCTTAAAGGTTTTCTATTATTTAAACACCTCTATATTTTCTATTTCCTTAAAGGTTACTTCCTAAGGTTTCCCCATCTAAGGTTCATAACCTAAAGCTTTGATACCAACCCGTGACACCCCCAAATCCAAGTACTCCATTACCACAAAATTTGGTGTTCACTATCCAAAATATTACATCTAACTACCCATAATCAAAGGATAAAGACGTAATATAAATAACTTAAACAATCATCTTTCCCATTAGAGGGGTTACATCATAATCTCAAAATACATCCCAGGTAATCTAACCTTAAAATTATTACATCAGTTTGCGGAATACATCACATATAAAAACAAGTCTTTAACATAATTTATTAAAATAAAATTCTCATAAGTCTTCAACATTTGGACATCTTTCCCTTTCCTTTGCTAGTAGACGGCTCATCGACTTTCTCAACTTTAGCTGTAATGTTAAATGCAAGAGTGAGCAAACAATTGCTCACTGATATAGGAAGTAGTAATAATAACAACATGAGAATGAACAACGAATGCTATCAATAATGAACTTGTTCTGTGAATTAAGAATAGAAAACAAGTTCGAAATCAATGTCTGAGGGTCTTAAGACCACGAACTATGTCTCCGGTATATAGGTATTATTACCTTAACCTAAACAGACATTAGACTGTACAGACCCTTCTTAATGTACTTAGGGGGATCAACCCTTTGTACCATGTATTGTGTACTAACATCTAAACGTTACACGTACAAAAATCCCCTAAGATAGGGTTGTTCATCTCAGCTTGAATTTAGAATTTCCGCACTAAAGAAAGTTTAGCTCAGAACTAACTTATCAGTGGTTCTAGAATTTTAGAACACTATTCCATAACAGACTATTTCAATCAATAAGGGTTTAATATAATCAATATAGAATTGAACAAGATTATCAAGATCAAAGATCGAATAACAACATTATATAATTGAACAAACATTATATAAATGCAAAGTGCTATATTCAAAGGAGTTTAGAACAATCTTCTATGAATCAATATATTAGAACAATATATGCTTCGAATGATAATAAGGAAAGTAAAGCTCGCTCGATGTAATGAGTTAAGTTACAAAAGTTTGCACAAACATACTCAAGATAAACTAGGCTTGCTCAACCTTAATAGAATTTTAGGAACTTGTAAAATAATGATTTAGGAATGGGAACATGCCTTCAATATGAAAAGAATGATGTTAGAAAGCTTGCTCAATGTAAAGAGTTAAGGTTTAGGAACTTGCCTTGTTTGTAAGCTACACAAGTGTAAAATAATCTCCAATTACCCTACACATATCATTACAATCGCATCAACATTTAGTTGTATGAATATTAACACTATGGGTATTAAACCATCATTTAGGTCATAACCCTAACCTAGCACCTAACCATTTAAGTTAACATATTTAACGAATCTGAAATCGCATTACGAGCCAACATAACTTACTCGTTCATTTCTAACTTTTGAAAACATCACTTTTAGTTTCATTGTATAACTCAATTAACAATCACCTAAAACTCTTTTACACTTTGTATTACAACACCTTACAATCTATTATTGTAGTCCACTTTATGTTTTAATATCCTTAACATGTATGCTAAACTAAATCAAGTCCCATTCGCATGATTCGCAATTAAGCGAGACTTTTTCTTGTTTGAGATCGGCTACTCGCAATGTACGCACGCAATACGCCAAGTAATACACTTGTAACAGCGTAAGCGCAGATGATGCATTGACGCCCACATGACAACCTTACGCCAGACAATGGTAACTAGCGTGATGCCTCAGTTCCAGTTTTTGCAGAAGCTCGAAATAGACTCTGCTTTGGCCAAAAATCCCAATTTTACAGAAAATCCCCCAACTTCAACATCTAACACTGTCATATTATAGTTATACATGCTAAACACCATTCTATATACAAAAACATTATATAAACACCATTTTGAGGAATCAAAACCATAGTTTTTTCAAATTTCTTCTATGTTACACTTTTAAAAAATTTGATCACCACGAACTCGTTTCTTAATCAATTAACATAATTTAAACTACGTTGTTTTCGTTTCTTAATATATTATCACAATCCACCAACAAATTACAAATTACATCACATATTGGACAAGAAATTTGGTACTTTCTAAAGCCATATTATATGAACATAACATTGTGGTTTCAAATTCTTTCCTACACACCAATTTTACAAATTTGAACATCAACCAAGGACTATAGATGATAACTAACAAGTTTAGCAATAACATACATACATATAATTCAACATCTTAACCCTATCCAATGAAATTTCCAATTAATAGAGAATAGGTATTGCAAAGAAAATTAAGATAAATTATACCTTTAAAACCCTAGTTGAATGCTAGCAAAAGATGATGACCCTCTCTCAAAATCACTGTGATTCTTCCTTCTCAAATCTTTGTGGTTTTTTCCCTTTTTCTCACCAACTCTCTACTCTTCACTATGTTTCTCTCTTCACTGGCTATAGCCTTAGGATGAAAAATAAGACGCGTATAATAAACTGATATGGCACGTTCCCTTTCAGTTAGAAAAATAGAAAGACGTCAGTTGGAATAAGCCAAAGGCCACAAGGCCTTGTTTGGCTAAACACAAACTCCCAACCTGATTATTTATATCATATAGTTCCAATTGTCACACTTTTAATTTAGTTAATTTAAATAAATTTAGTTAAGCTAATTTAAATAACTTATAATAATAATAAAATCATTATACCTTATAATTAATAAATAATTATGTATCTAATTTAATTAATAAATTAGACACACCACTTTAATTTATTTATTTTCATTAAATTAAACAATTCATTTAATTTAATTATCTTCTTAAATATTAAGTAATTGATTTAATTTAATTATTTCCTTAAATTAAATCATTAGATAAATTATCATTACTCAATTTAATTTACACAAATCAATTTAATTACTAAATTAATCCACCACAATTCTTTAATTATTTATTTTCTCAATAAATAAATTATTTAAAATATTTATTTAATTCAATAAATATTTAAATTACATTACAAATTTCTCGATCGTTATAGATTTGAGGGCTTATTATTCTCTAATCTGTTGTGTTATGGCCATGATATCGATTTCTATTGGTAGTATTACATTTGTACTACAACATAAACACTTTAAGCTGACCAGAATACATTAGGATCATAGAGAAATTATTGGTCAAACATGATACCTTGGTCACTGACTATGTATTTCTGGGTTTCATGATGAGCACGAAGAACACCTATAGCGACGATTCTGTCGCTATAGGCAGTCTTTAGCGACAGTTACTTTATAAAATAAGTATTTTTATTAAATAATTAGTAATAAATAGTTTTTAATTATGAAAAATACAAAATAAATTCCTCAAAATTATTTTAAAATCCAAAAAATAGTTTTTAATAATTTTTAATATATTTCATAAATATTTAATATTTTTGGAATATTAAAGGTATTTAATTTATTTAATTATTATATTAAATAAATTATTTAAAAACGATTTTAATACTTAAAAATCATTTAAAATTATATTATATTATAAGAAAAAAAAATTTAAGTTATTTTCTATAACTTTTAATATTTTGTGATAAAATTTCATTAATTAATCAAAATTAATGATATTTAAGTTATTTAATAAATGTATTATATAAATTATGAAAAATATAATTAATGATTTAAAATCATAAAAAATGATTTTAAGATTATAAAAATATAATAAGTTATAAATATAACTTATGATATTTTATCATGAAAAATATTAATATTTTGATATTAATGATATTAGATTTATTTAATAATTATATTGAGTAAATTAGTTTAAAACTGATTTTATTATTATAAAAATCATTTTAAATGAAAATAAAGTGTTTAAAGAATATTTTAAGTTATATAATATAACTTTTAATATTTAAAGGATAATTTCATTAATAATTTAATATTAATGATATTAATTTAAGATTATTGATATTAAATTTATTTAATAATTATATTAAATAAATATTTTTAAAATAGTTTTATTAATTTAAAATTATTTAAAAGGATATAATTGAATTAAAAATATTTTAAGTTATAATTAATGACTTTTAATATTTTGATAGATAAAACATTAATATTTAAATATTAATGGTAATTATTTAAAAATGATTTTAAATGTTTTAAAAATCATTTAAGGGTAATATTAGTACTTTAAAAATACTTTGAAAATAAATTTAATATTTTAGAAATGATTTCATTAATGGTTAATATTAATTAAATATTAATGATAATAGAATTATTTACTATTTAAATCATTTAATAATGATACCGGTGTCTGAAAATTTATGATAAATTATAATAAATGTTTAAAAATTATTATAAGTCATTTAAAACTAACATGGATGATACTTACAGATATTGAACTTCAGGTTAGAGTCTTAGACTCGATAATTACCTGATAAAGCCGTCGGTACACCGATATATTTCAGAAATTGTTCTGGACTTAGATATTTTGACTGCATTAATATTCGTTTGTGATTAAATGACTGTTAAATACGTGTGACAAGGTTATTAGGTTATGTGTTGACTGCAATAAGTAGTGCTATGTGTTATAGTATGTTATTGTAATCGAACGAATAATCTTATTAATGATAGGTTTCGGTATAAAAGATAAAACTAAGTTTAAATAATGATGGCAACAGACAAAAAGTATCCTACCTTTGCATTTTCTTTTCTGATGGACATGAGTAAGAAAGTTTGTAATTATATTATTATTGTACTAGATTATTAACCCCTATTGTTATATATGTTATATCCGATCATTGATTATCAACATGGTACTATATGGTAATTCAGGTATATATATATTCTGTTCGTTAATTTCTAAATATGGTTATTCAAGTGTCCCCACTTGGATAATCATTATATTTAATCAAATGTTGATATATATATATATATATATATATATATATATATATATATATATATATATACCTATTTATCACCATGATGTATACAATAAGTAAAAGCCGTCTAAGCTATTTGACCAGCTAGACCCAGATTTAGAAATATTGTTGAATATGATAAAACTTTTTGTATCTAATAAAATTGTTTTGGTTCGGATTCCCGACTAAGTATAAACATCCCGAACATGGGGAAACTTTTATGCGCCCAAGGCGGACAGAGTGAACGATAATATCATTCGTGCATGTAGTATTGATCAATACAGGGCATAACTGGCTGATCACCCCCGTGCCCGTAAGTTATGATGGTTTGCGATGAAGTTCTACTAAACCTATTTATCGGTTCAGATTACTTCACAACTTTTGATTTGTTGTAGAAGGGTAGTACAAAGAAAATATTTAATCCTTTAACCTAATATTTATAATTGTTATTACTTGCTGGGTACTCAAATGCTCATCCTTGCTAAAATTAAATATTTTCCGCTAAATGTGAGCAACCTGAAGGCTTTGCTAAGAACAAGGGAAAAGGAAAGCTGTCAGAATAAGTTGTGTTATCTTGTGTAATAGCTAGACTTAAATAAGATGATGGTATTTATTATCTATCATGTAATGAAATGTTTTAAGGTCGCGTACTTGGGATTTAGACAACTCTGATGTGTAAATTAAGTTTTATATTTATGACAATATTATTAATATTCCGCTAAAATAAATGGTATCGTGAAGTATTGAATTCGGGTTTCAAGTACTCGAATTTGGTGGCGTCACAGACCTCCTGCCGAGGCACTCATTCTTCAGACCCGGAGCTAACACCGGGAAGACAGGCACACTTACAGATGACCTTGCGGCATTCAAACACTTGCAGCAGTCCAATCTCAGATGTAACCCTAAGCAACGTCTGCTATCAGCTCAAAATCGGTGATAACCCCGGTGAGGAGTCAAACGTCATCTTGCTACCTCAACACATGCGCGTCGTCTTAAAACTTCATGCATACATACATACAACAATGTCCTACAAGAACCAATGAGTTCCAATCCCGAATGACTATTACGCATGGCAGCACAACGGATAGAATTTAAAGCTTGAAGACCATGGGCATGGTCCCCTCTTCCTGACTTCGTAGAACCTCTAATCCCATGTCATTGCGTAACTCTCGACACAAGCAGTCCGAAGAAGGTCTTATATACGTCGTTCGGATGCTCAGATTGAAGTTCTGCAAGTTTGAGCGGACATCACAGTGTACGAGTGCACGTACTTCGAGATAACAAGACCCGCGAAGCCTGGGGCACCCAGGATAGCCGCAGGTGCATCTGCAGCAACCGCAGGTGCATCTACGGCTATTGCAGGTACACCTGCGGCTCCCCCCCCTCTATAAATAGAGGGCTTGGGGTGCCATTTAAAAAAAAGAGAGGCGAGGAAGCCCAGTCAAATTTTCTCTGTACACACCCAATATTGAGTGTTTCCTCATTTTAAACACCTGTTAGGTAACTCGTTACCTTAAAGTGGATTTTCTGTCGTCTTGGTCTGTCTGAAAAACTTGAGTCTGTAAAGCCCTCTAGTTTTAATTTAGACCCACCATGTATGATCACATCCTTAGTGCTGGTTAAGCACTTTAAGATGTTTTTCAGCGACTCATAGTGAACTTCTCCATAATATGGTGATCAACATCGGTCTCGTACATTTCATTGCATACATGATTGTCACTCATGCGACCTCTCTTTCGAGAGTCCTGTGGGGACTATTAAGAGAGATACACTCCATAGCTCATCGACATGAGACATCTCTTGGAGTTTGCCATGCTAAACGACTTTAGAATCAAATGAATATACGTTCCTTGGGTTAAGTCGAGCATCCTTTTAAATCTATCTATATAGATTTGTATCCCCAATTACGATACTCATCCCAAATCATTCATGGAGGAATGTTTAGATAACTTTATCTTTACTGATTGTAGCATTGGTATGTCATTCCTTATCCGTAGTATATCAACATATAATACTAGGAATGTCACGACGCTCCCACTGACCCTTTTGTACACACTAGGTTCATTCTTGTTTTTGATAAAATCAAACTCTTTTGATTATCATATCAAAATGAATGTTCCATTTTTGAGAAGATTGCTTCAATCCATTTCTCTGAGTGTCTACAACTCTTACCTCATCGTATGTAACTGGATCATCATCTTCTATGATACGTACCTCATCGTCATCATCTATGATGAATCCATACCTCCCCGGTATCTTCGGTACTATTCCAGATTTACGATTCGGTTGTGGTACAATAGGTTTATCTACAAGTTCCTCTTATTTGACTTATAGTGTTTTGTGGTTCTTGAACTCTTCAAGATTCTATTATCCTCCCACTAGCCCCTTCAATGATAAACACCTTTATCTTAGAAGGTAGCATGTTTTGCAACAAACACCTTTTGCTAAGTAGGATTATAGAACATATACCCTAAACTTACTTTAGGATGTCCCACAAATCGACACTTGTCTAATCTTGCCCCAAGCTTATCCTTTGAAACCATTTCACATAAGTTGGACAACCCCTTATCTTAACATACTTAAGATTAGGAATCCTCCCTGTCCATAACTTTTATGGAGTCTTGGGGTTGGATTTTGAGGTTACCTTTTTCGTAGATATGCAGCCATTTCTAGGACATTACCCCAGAAGGATACTGGAATGTCGGTAAAATCATTATGGACCGCACCATGTCCAACAAGGTACGATTTTTCCATTCAGATACATCAATCAATTATTGCGTATCAAGATGTGTCCATTATGAGAAAACCATTTGAGATGATCTAGAAACTTATTGCATAAGTATTTATTCCTTGATCCGATCAAAGAATCCTAATACTTTGCCATCTTGTTTCACTTTTGAATTCTTTGAACCTTTCAAATAATTCACACTTGTATTTCAGCAAATACATACATTCAACTCTTTGAATGATCATCACCTTTTTCTTGTAATTATTTGTTCAATATGTAAAATTATTTTCACGTAAGTCAAGTATACAAAATCCATTAAGTAATATTCCAGTTCTATACAAAACATTATTATTATAAATAGAACAACAATTGTTCTTAATTATAATACCAAAGATTTCATTGTCCAACAATAAAATGGAAATAATGTTTCTAACAAGAATTGGAATACAATAACAACTTATTGACTTAATAGATTTGCCCGTAGGTAATGATAAACTATAAGTTTCTATGGTTAATGTGGCAACCTTTGCTTCATTTCCCACACATAGGATTACTTATCTTTGTTTAGCTTTCTACTTCTGCTTGGTCCCTTCATAAATCTATATTTATGATAACCAAAGCCGGTATCCAATGCCCAAGTAGAACCTTGACTTAAAGAAAAATTTATTTTAAATCATGAACAAATTTGTATTTGTAACCGAAACTTCACTAAGCTTCTTCTGGTTAGCCTCTGCAAGGTACTTCTCGCAATTTCTTTCAGTGTCCAGGCTTATTGTAGTGGAAGCATACTCCTTTGTTATCCGTATCAGTTTTGTTCTTATTATCCTTTGTTTTTGCCCTTTCAATTTACCTTCTTAGAATTGTGCTTCTTTTCAGAAGATCTTTTGGTCCCTACTAGTAAGACATGGTCTTTCTTGGTTGGAAAGTGACTCTCAACATTTTCAACATGTTAAGCAAATCAGCGAGGCTGATATCTAGCTTGTTCATATGAAAAATTCACAACAATTGTGAAAGGAGTCCGGGAGTGAGTTCAAGATCAAATCTTGGCTCAACTTTCCATCCATGACTAAACTCGTTGTCCTAATTGATCAATCAAATTGATTATGTTTAGGACATGTGTCTGTACTATAATGTCATTGGTCATTCTAGATCGGAAGAGCTCCTTAGATATCTGATATCTATCAGTCTTACTTTTCTCACCATCAACTACTTGATGTGCAGGAATATAGTAAGAGCATTCATAGTTTCAAGCTGACGCTGAAGCTCGTTACTCATAGATGCGAGCACGATGCATTGAGCCAACTGTGCATCATTTTGTCACTTTCCAAAAGTAGCAATCTCTTCCTCAGAGGCATTGTCTGCAACCATTGCAGGGATAGGCGTATTAAGGACATAAGATAGCTTTTCAGCCATGAGAACTATTCTCAAGTTCCTTAACCAATCTGTTTAATTCGGTCCGATTAATTTAGCATCTAATATGCTACGCAGTGATAGTAATTTAGACATTATAAAATTCTGTAAATGAATTTGTAATTAACAACATTTTAACATACATTCTTTTATTAATTACCAAAATAAATTAGGTCTTGTTTTAAATTGGTATCTCCCACTATTTTCTTCAAACTATATTATCCTCAATATATATAGTTCGGCAATATCTAATTAAAGATTTGCTAGTGAGAATAAGGATCCCATTTCAAATGTATATAGCCTTGTGGTGACACAACAAACTATATATAAATAAATAGGTAGACAACTCTTGTCAATTACATCAACTATGAAACTCCTTGTATTTTGCCTCTTAGATTATTTTGATCAAGTGGTGGCACATCCGAATCAAAATTATCCAAGTTAAGTCCAACCTAGCACTCCATATATTCAAAAAAGAAAAATATTATCCTTGTGGTGACACAACAAAACAATATTGTTCAATTTTCTTTATAAGCATCAAATGTGATAAATTAACATCTTAAATACTTAATACTTGCCTTGGGGTGACACAACAAACTCATATTAAATATTTAATACTCTATTAATTTTATCATGCTAGAAGGCGACGTTCGATATTCCAAATATCTTTGAACGCTTAGGACTTAATATAAAATATTTGAGAGGTTTGTTATTAATTAGTCTCATCTTGTTTAGCGCGCATGCACATATATATATAAAATACGCGTCATATTAATGAACATGCGAAGCATGTTTGCATAATATATAATATATATATATATATAGTATAAGCATGCACATATAGAATACTATATTCTACTTGGATTGATTATGAACTTTTATTCTAGTTTGGTTCACTAGAGACACCAAGTGAACCAAAAAGGTCAAACCCTAGGGGTGCAAGAATTAATATTTAAATATAACTATTACATTTAAACCCGGGCTCCATTACAAATGGGTCTTCAAGCGCTCCTTGCTCCTTTATCTCCAATTCTTCAAAATTAATTCTAACTATTCCTATTACAAAACTATTTAAAATAAATAGAAACCTTGATCAACAGTCAAGGGAAAGTACATAGGAGGAGGATATAATTTACATTAAGAAAAATTAGAGAAGACGAGGTACGCAGACCCCATTTTAATAAAACCCATACATTCATGCATCCAACTAAAATAAAATCCAATCACATTGGTCAATAGTCCATAATCAATCTCATTTATTATCATACACATCACCATATGCATCAATAAATAACATTCATCTCATGAATAATAAACATTCAATATATATATATATATATATATATATATATATATATGATATCATTTAATGGGCAAATTTAGTTAGTATAAAATCTAATTTTGAATCAAAATAAACTCCTTTATTTTAATCCAAATTTAAATCAAAATAAAACTATTTTATTTTAATTTATCCAATTTTGAATAAAATAAACTATTTTATTTTAATCAAAATATTTAATCAAAATAAACTCCTTTATTTTAATTAATTATGGAATCTAATTCCATATTAAAAAAAACTCCTTTATTAAAAGAAACACAGATGTTCTTTCCTATTCACAAATAAACTCTTTTATTTTGAATAATATGAAAATCTTATTTCATATCTAAGTAACTCCTTTATTTAAGGAAATCGGATTCTCTTTAAATAAATAAACTTTATTTAATAAAAGAAATCTTATTTCATTCTAAATCTACTTTATTCACAAAGATGGATTCACTTTCCTATTTTACAAATAAACTTTATAGGAAACATGAAACCAATTTCAACTCTAATTAGTTATCATGGAATCCAATTCCAACTTTAATTAGTTAGCATGAAATCTAATTTTAATATTAAAATAAACTCTTTTATTTTAATATTAAAATAAACATTTTATTTTAAAATTAAAATAAACTTTTTTATTTTAATTATAAAATAAATATATATAATACGGAAAGAACTCTTGTTGAAAAAAAAACATGGGCAACAAATATATAAATAAAAACCATCCTGGTTATACTTATATGTATATAAGTTATACCATATAACTTAAATCCTTTTGCTTCCCTTTCTTGGTTCACGTGATATGATAACTCTTAATCCAAATTAACCACCCACGCGAATCAACGAAAAAAAACCGAAATACTAATTTTCAAAACAGATTTCGTGAAATTTATTAATTTTTTTTTAAAATAAATTTTATACCACAAAATTATGCCCAATTAAATTGTTCTAAACACATATCAAATTAGACAATTAATAATTCGCATAAAGGTTTGGCTCTGACACCACTGTTCGGTTTGTAATATTCAAGAACGCAATCAAATTGTACAAATAAAGCGGAAACGTGTAAAAAATAGAGTTTAAAATTTTACAAACCATATATCCGAATCACCCTTTAGGCACAATTATTAATTAAACGAAAAATTGAAGAACAAGAATCATACCCTTGAAGATCCGAGCTTCCTCAGGTACAAGTTCACCTCCAATCCTTTTCGCGTTCAACTTGAATCCACCGGGTTTGGTTCCTTCCTTTGATCAACGTTAGCCACCCAAGTGTTTGGCCTCTAGAGGTGATCCACCAAGGAAGAAGAAGGATTCAAGAAGATGGGTGGTTGGCTAAACCCTAGTTTTTCTATCTCTATAGAAAAGGAGCGTATTCTCCAACAATTGGAATAAACGATATTTGAAATCGATATAAGACTCCTCTTATAAAGATATCAAGTAACCCTATTAAAAATAAGGTATTATTTATTTAATTAAACTCTTTTAATTAAATGGGCTCCTAATCTTATTAGGGATAATTAATTAAACTTCTTTAACTAATTTTCCTCCTAATCTTATTAGGAATAAATGAGAGTACTTATATTAAATTAATTCCTAAACTCTTTTAGAAATTAAAATAATAATAATTGTAATAATATTAATAAGACTCCTCTTATTAATTTATATTTAATATTTCTAAAATATTAAATAATAAATATTAAGCTATTTAATTTATTCTATCACCATAGATTAAATTAAATATACGTAATATATTACTACGATTATGCCATTAACTTCTTAAATAATTATTCTTCCTTTTATGGTGTGACTTTAGGTTCTCCATATTAAACCTAGGTTGTGAATAAATCAATTAGAAAATTCTAATCTTATTTAAATAAATAAATTAAACTATTAATTTATTTAAATAAATAATATTTATTCTACAATAGGATAAGCCTCCTAGCGATCATCAACGACTTTCCAGATAATATAGATTTCAACATTAATCATAAAAGAACCTTTGAGTAAATAGTTACCGCACAATTCAATCCTTCCACCATACAATGTCCTAATTAAATATAAGACATGGAATCTTTGTGAAGTCTTATTTTATTTAATTATATGTATTTCGACTCTTAAATGCACAACTCAAATAATGCAAATTAGAAACTCCTTTCTAATTTCATTCGCTTTCGCCAATGACTCTTTGGGTTGTCATTTATCGAATCACATAGGACATTTCTCTTCTTTTACTAGAAGTGGTAGATTCTTTATTGATCATACATTATCTCCATGTACAACTTATTATACCCAAGCATACCCTTTGATACACCCTAAGGGTCTTAAGGAATAAGTCAAAGTATAACTCATCATACACAAGATACTATGATGATCTCAAGTCTAAGGATCACTCAGATTACTATCACTACAGAATTCCTATTGACAGCAAATAAAACTCCATTAGGTATTCCTTAGCGAGCCACGTTTAGTGAACTTATTCTCTAATAAGCACTTACATACTTGCTTTAGTGTCTCCACATAAATGATCATGAGATCAATCATCATCATCCAATGAGCAAGCAACGTATGTACCAATCTATCCGTATTTACTAATCCCCAATTTAGTAATCAAAAGATTGAGAACTATTTTAGTTTTAAGCTTTCTAAGAATTTAGATCCCATTAGAATGATCATCATCATTATTCTAAAAGCATTGCTTAAAACTATGGGTTTATCACATATTATAAAACAGCAACATGTAGATAATTAAAAGCCTTTAATAAATTAATACTTTTTATTAATAAATGAATAAGATTGTTATAAAGTATATGCTTTATCATCAAACATGATTGGCTTGTATGCATACTACTTTCAATATTCGTTTAATCTTCGTAAGGAATATTATTTATTTCATATTCGATTACGATATATTATTTTCGTATTTGTAAGAAATTTTATATCATTCAATATTCGCAAGAAATATTATATTCGTTTAATATTCATAAGGAATATTATATTCATTTAATATTTGTAAGGAATATTATATTAGTTTTAATATTCGTAAGGAATATTATATTCATTTAATATTCATATGGAATATTATTTTCGTTCAACAGTTGTAAGAGATATTATTTTTGTTCAGTATTCATATGAAATAATATTTTCTTCCCTACTCTGTAGTATGTAAGTAATATTATTTTGTTTCAGATTTTGAATTCTACACTCATTTTTCTAAAGTTTTGGCTTCTATACTCCATAAAATTAGTAGAATATCCTTGATATTTTCGCTTCATCCAGTCTTTTCATGAAAATATTATTTTGAGCATTCTTGATAAGTTTTAACTTTTTCATGCCGGAGTACTATTCACGGGTACTATTCCCTAAGTACTATTCACGAGGTACTATTCACTCAGTTACTATTCACCCGGGGTACTATTCATGATAAAAATTGATTTCTTTTCTGTCCAAATCATTTTTGATACAATATTATTCTTGAATTTTACTCCAAAAAGCAGTATCATGTTGACAATTTGGACATTATTGAATTCTAGATAAATTAAATTATAAATATTTAAAAATTTATCCTTTGTTTTCTTTTAATTGAATTCTTATATCATTGTCATCATCCTCGTGCTTATATTGTTATGAAAGTCATCTTTGACCGTAGTGCATAGATGGACTTGGTATGATTATGACCAAGGATTATTAGGTATAATCATTACCGTATTTTTACAAATAATGTGGTAAAAGTCCTCATTAGCCCGTAGTGCATTAATGGACAGTTGTTGGAATGATCATGACCATCGGTAAAAACACGAATATCCTTGGCCTATAGTGCATGGATAATTTGTGGTCGTGATACTAATGAATATCCTTAGCCGTAGTGTAGGGGTGATTCGATGATGAGGATTATTTATTAAGCTGAGTCTCAACGATAAAACTGATAATAAATTCTTTTAAATCATAAATGATAGTAGATATCATGCTCTACATAACTCTTCTAATGGATTGCTTGTTCCGTTGCAGTTAAACTTGATGTCTATTGTATTTTATCATTTTAACACTGCTGAAGGCTAACGATAATTTATTCTGCATTATCTTAGTCATAATATTTCTTACTGGGCTAGTTGAGCTCACCATTTGCTTTCATTGTTCTCTTCAGGAAATGAGAATATAGTTAGGACTAGTCGGGGAACAGAGTGACGGTCCAGATGTTTGCATTAGTAGTCCTCACTATACTGTGAAATAGTGTGAAAATAAATGTATTGAGGACTTATTTTGAGTTTGAATACTGTCTAGAAGACATTATTTGTATTAAAACTCACAGCTCATGTTGTATATTTAAGTTTGTATTTGTATTCTGTACCATGTATTTGGCAACTCAGAATGGGTGATGTATACCTATTTTGGGGGCGTCACAGTCCATATGGTACTCTGACTGGTTTCCAACAAATTACCAATAAACAAGTTCTCGTCTCATCTACACTGCCATCACAGTTAGTTAGCCCAGCTCCCATACGTCAACCATCAAAGGTTACGATTGTACCACAACCTAAAGTTATCTTAACTTATCCGAACTATTAAACTATAATGTTCGTTAAGTCAATTTCTCATTCCTTATGGCTTTGCCAACTAAATGCCATACCTCAAGATTCATTCCTTATCCGACTCACATTCAGCTTCCATTAATCTTATTACCATTCGTTACGTCTTTCTTGATAATTCATATCTTACTTAATACTTTCGTTAACCATTACATGAACCCCACGTTCATTATTCATTCTTAATGTCGAAGCCATACCGTTCGTTGTATGCTAAGATTGGTCGTTCATCGCAACAGCATTGCGTTCACAATGACTATACGCATTACACTTATCTCTCATTACCACAACATAACATCGAAAAGTTATTCATTACCCTCGTCACTCAACGTCTAAGGAATCACAATCATAGTAATCCCCCACATTCGTTTATCGCGACTACGGTCCCCGGATATCGGTTCCGTAACCCGCGTTCACATTCTTTGTCTTTTAATCTCGTTTAATCTTTTCGTTCAACCTTTGCTAAAGGTTTAATTCACTTGTTTAAGTGTTACTTTTCATGAACTGCACGTTCATTAGCTTTCGTTACACTTCTCCCAAGATTTGAGCAGTTAAAAGCTCATCACTTGGCTTTGCTTGCTTCGCATGCGTATAAGCCATGCCGGGTTCCTCTTCACACACTTCTTACATTGCAAGCACCATCATATGTGTATAGCTCTGACTGCGATCTGCAATTTTGCGAGTGTTTCAACTCCCCGATCTGTGGCTGCAGCTCCACTTATACATAGTATGTGGACGACAATGCCAAGCCAAGCCCTAACTCTTGAAAAAATTTCTAAGTGTTAAATCCAGTTTGAGGTGCTTACTTCCCGATCTCATAACTTATTCGTTATTGTGACGCCCCCAAATTTGGGTATCTTCCAACCCGACATATGGTGCTACACGGTACTCATAACTATACAATCATTCCATTGAAAACACAACACAATGAAGGTATTCACTATCTTTTTATTACAAATATAATAAAAATCCTTCCCAAGTTCATAAACCAATTATATCATTCGTTGTTCATAAATAAAATAATTACAAACATACTAATCTATTACAAGATGGTCAACTATCCATCTTAACCTTGCCATTATCTCTCTTAGCATTCTTAGTACGCTCATCTTTAACTGCAATCATATAATTCACGCAAGAAGTGAGCATAACAAGCTCAGCAAGTCTAACAAAGAATAATATCAATACCACATTCGTAAATTATATCACAATTTTCCATAACTGAACAATTAGTCATGAAATGTTACAAAACATCTATACTCAACAATTCAAAATCTCAAATTCCCAAAGTATATAATAGTTTAGGAATTTTGAACCGGTCAAAAGACCATGAATAGTATCTTTCTGTTTTCAAACTTGAAAAGGACATCACAGCACTAAGGATGTACATCTGGCATTACTTACGAGCACTTCTAGGTGAGCAGCCTATAGTACTCTATGTTGATCAACATTCATCCGTTAAACGTATTTATGTTTAAGTTTTGGCAAACTCGCGTGCCCATCGAATAATCGATGAAAAATACTTTTGTTTGTTCATAGACAAACTTACCTTTGAATCCGTACCAAATACTTGGAATAGGATAGCGTTATCATTTCTATATAGAAAGATATGTATACAAATCAATCTATATCTTACGAATATTCTAGCCGATTTAAAACTGGCATTGACCCTTTCTTTAAAGTCATTCATGCAACTCAGTACAACGAATCATAGAAAACTCGACTAACACAAAGGTTAGACAAGCGTTAAGAAAACTTGCCTTCAAGCGACTTCAAATAACTTATTCGATTGTTCTCAGCCTTTACAGAATCTACATGATATATTCACATAGCACACTGTAATTAGCTACCAAACAATTAATCACATTGTTTCTACCAACTTCTTTCTCTTCTATGTCATAGTTGACTTCATTTCATTAATAAAGTCAATTAGACTTACTACCCTTCATCTCGGCTTGTTAACGATCTTACGTTACTAACCGACTCAATCATCATTGGTGAAGTACCAATGTCGATTATCGTTCACAATTTATTATTAACACTTTGTATTCTTCGTTACCAAACTAACAACTCACGTTCAATCCCTAAGTTCATTACCATATACACTAGTATATGTAACGTAGGAATAGTTTTAGTACGCTTATTAAGTATATAAACTTAACTTATATAGGTCTCGGAACAATTAAAGTTCAAACCTAACTTGTCTAACAATTGCCACCCTTTTGCATGTGGCAAGTGATCTTTCTATATATAACACGGTACGGTATTGCGGCCAGGTTCCATGATAGCTAAGTCCGGTTAAACAATAACTGCTGGCTAAAATTCCTTCAGATGAGTAAGTATATGCAAGGCCGGTCTTCAGATGGGTCATTACATCGTTCGGTACATGCACATGCGGTATAATAAGCCTTGTTCAAGCGCCATGACGCTGCACCTCAAAGACCAGAAAAAAATTACATATAAAATTTTTAGAGGACTTCCCAGCTTCATAACTTCTTCGTTATAAGTCCGATTTGGTCCGTTCAAAAGTCAACAACTCATAAATTACATACTCTACGCGTTGATATAAGAATTTTACAATTTCGAATTCGTTAACTTGAAATTCACTTTTAAGTTCATTTTTGAGTGTTCGTTAAACGTTATTGAGCGTTCAATACTTGTTTTCTTCGTTTTAAGTCAGAATCCAATGATTCTTGAGCCCAGGACTCTTAAATACCCTATCTCACATGTTGACATTGAAAACCAATATTTCCAAGTCACATGGCAACTTTCGACTACTAATCCGGAATTTCTACGTTTTTGACATTTAACGTCTAATTCCGTAAAATTCTCCATAACTTCGTTACTAGCGTTCTATATGCCAAATCAAATTGAACACTCCATTGATTTCATATGTACATCCGAACCAAGCTAGATACACATATCTAATAGTGATGGTGTTCAATTAGTACATCAACCACCAAGTTCATTATTGAATGATTTCTACGATTTAAATTTACGTAAACCCTTACGATTTACATTTACACATGACTTATAAAGGTTTTACAATTTACAAGCCATCCTTATTCCTCCATAAGAGGCATGCTCCACCAATTTATGATTCTTTATAACAAAGAAATCAAAAGGGATGGAAAACTATTATTAAGGAAATATTACCTTTACGATCTTGGTGTTCTTGCTAAATCAAATGAAAAGCTTCAAAGTGAAATGTTTGCTTATGTCTAGCTTTTTCTCTCTCTAAATATAAGTTGGACAACTTTGAAAAACCAACAAATGACCAACATTTGCCTTTCTTTTATAGGCAATTCAAATGGAGGGCAAAAGGGTCTTTTCTCCCCACCTCCTTACTATTCACTACTTAATCACCAAATAAAATACTTGGTGATCAAGTAATCCACTTTACTTGGCCACCAATTGGCTGGCCCACATGCCCATGGGTCATCTCCATGGGTTGCCCTATGGGTTTTAACCATTTGGTGACCCACCGGTTTGATCCACGGTTCGGTTTCTTGGATCGGGCTTAATTAATCCTAACCTTGGGCTTTAACTTATAATTGTTTGGGCTTGATTACTTAACCACTTGGGCTTGATATAATCCAAACCCAATTGGATTATACTAAGTCCTAAACTCTAAGTCTATAATACTAATCGTATTCTACAAGTATAATTCACGTATTCTCTTCGTATAATGTAACGCCCCGAAATCCGGTCTATCTTCACACCCGGATTCCGTACGTCACGAGTACATCATTCATCCAAACATACATCATTATATACTGAAATATAATAGCATACATTCTAAATTCCCAGGTTCCAAAACCTTATAACCTTTCTCATTACAAATAATGATAATTACATTATTTCTTTCATCTTACAAGAGTGACTTTTATCCGCCACCAAGGATACATAACAAATCATTAAACTAGTCTATAGTTTAATTTTCATCTTTCTACATTACAAGTCTTCACTTGATCTTTTTGCTCATTCACATTCTGAATGGCACTTCATCTGGATACCATCAGCTTGATTCTTACGGGATCCTTAAGTTCTTCTAACATCGTTCGCTGAAAATGTTTTTATTTAAAGCAAGTGTGAGCATTCAATTGCCTAGCAAGTCATAACAGTTGAACATACAACTTCAAGAGTTTAAACATTCTTTTCAGACTTCAATAACCGAACAAAGGTTATGAAGCAACTTGAATAATAGGAATAATCTCGATTCCTATCATTTTAAAACATTAGTAACATTCACTTTGAAATACTTTCATTCTCTACTCTCTTTCATACGCATCCCGTCTGGCTAGAATCAATAGCCCAGACATAACAATAACGGTTCATGTATAAACAGAACATGCTTATATTGAACAGTTCAATCACAGAACAGTTCATATCATAGAAACACCAAAGTGTTCACATTGTGGCACAAGGCCTCATACGTTCTACCACCTTGCACAAATATCGCACATTCACAAATAGACAGAACTTCTCAAGTTCAACATCTGAGAAGTTTAAGAAACTAGCATTCATTTAAAATAAGAATGAAGTTAGAAACTCGCTTTACGCCAACCATACGATGCCTTTTATACCGAATCGCTCATTCCAATCCCTATAACACATAAAGAAATAACACATACACCAATTAGTCATATACTTGACTTACACATTGGTTTACTTAACTTTACTTTTTAGGGTTCGCGTTCTTGCAATATAATTTTACGCGACTAACTTTCATTACCGGTTTACAGCTTGATGACATACGAAGATGTCTTACTCAAAATGTTCTTCATCTTTGATGATTTACATTCTTACTTTCTTCTTATAACTTCTCTAGAGCTCAGCACACATCGCTTCTCTGCTGGTAGTCCATATGGTACTCTGAGTGGTTTCCCACAAACAACCAACAAACAAGTTCCCGTCTCATCTACACTGCCATCACAGTGAGATAGATCGGTTACCAGTTTCGTATATACCTTCGCTCTCTGAAGGAATTGTTTAGCCCAGCTCCCATATGTCAACCATCAAAGGTTACGATTGTACCACAACCTAAACTTATCTTAACTTATACGAACTATTAACTATAATGTTTGTTAAGTTAATTTTTTATTCCTTTTGGCTTTCTGACAACTAAATTCCATACCTCAGGATTCGTTCTTATTCGACTCACATTCGGCTTTCAATACTCTTATTACCGTTTGTTACGGCTTTCTCGATAATTCATATCTTACTTACTACATTCGTCAACGTCTACGTCATACAACTAGGGTATATTTAGAACGTTCATCCAACGCGAATATGATTCACGAGGATCATTTACGTATTCAACATTCATGTTGCTCATCTCTTAACCTTTCATTCAACATTTACTCAAGGTTTTAATCATTTTCAATCGTTATCCATCCCATGAACCCCATGTTCTTTATTCTTTCTTAACGTCGAAGCCAAACCGATCATTGTATGCTAAGACCGATCGTTCATCACAACAATGTTACATTCACAGCATCTATACGCTTTACACTTATCTCTCATTACCACAACATAAGATCAAAATGTTATTCATTACTTACGTCACTCAACGTCTAAGGAATCACAATCATAGCAATCCCTCACGTTCGTTTATCGCGACTACGGTCCCCGGATATCGGTTCTGTAACCCGCGTTCACCTTCTTTTAATCTCGTTTAATCTTTCCGTTCAACATTCATTAAAGGTTTAATACACTTGATTAAGTGTTACATTAGTTGAACTACATGTTCATATTTCTTTCTTGCACATCCCCAAAGAATTGAGCAAGAAAATCTCATTTCGGCATTGCCTCAGACCGGGCGCATTCATGTGCGTCGCCCTTCCCTTTCCTTCACGCTACGACGCCACTTGGCAGTAGCTAATGGCCCGAACTCGTGCTGTGGTGTCGGCCCCCAAGGCATGACTCGCGCTGCGGCGCCAAGCATTAAACCTAGAAAATATTTGCTAAGTCTTTTACAAGCTTGAGACGCTGACTTTGAAATCTCATATCTTATTCGTTATTACTCGGAACGAGGACATTCCAAAGCCATTATCTTCCTTATCTTACGTACTTCGATTATCCATGACCAGAAGTTCATTCTGAATCCGTTAACATGCCATTCAATTGGCTTAATCTTCGCTCTTCGTTCGTTTTACGTTTTTAATGTTCTTCGTTCGTTCGTCCGTAATTCGGTCATCAGAACTCGGAATTCGTTCATTCTTGAGTCTATGACTCACGTTTTATACGTTCTCTTACCTTCTTATAAAACCCTACATGTTTAGGTTCATTTACTAACTTTCTAATTCTCATTCTTCTTTTACAAAATTTTCGCCATAACTTCGTTATAGCTCCGTTTTAATCCATTTTTTATGAACGTTTCTACCGTTCCTAACCAAGCAATAAGCATCTAACTTATACGCGATGATTTTAAACTTTTCCATCAACAAAAATTATACTACGATGGTTTTAAATTTGTCCACCAACAACGTTCTTCGTGTCCTTCGCGTGTTCTTCGTGTTCTTCGTTCGTTCTTCATTTTTAATCGATATTTTGGGTTACGATTTCACTTTTTATTGGAATTTGATGTTATAGAACATCATTCCTTACTTATTTAACCTACTAATTCATAAAATTTATTCGGATCGCTCAAAATCCTTACGAATCTTATATTTCCTTAAGAAATTTATAAAATAAACTTCTAATTCTTATTTCTTAATTTTCTTACGATTTCAACCATATCAAATCTTTTCTAATTTAATCTACTTCTTATCTTCACTAAGTTATGTTTTTGAACATATTAAACTTAAAGAAAATTAGAAGAAACTAGGGTTCAGATTACCGTTCTTCATTAATCTCTTTCCGTCGGACAAAGCGTGCACTCCGGCAAGCTTTTCCTCTTCCTTTTCCTCTTCTTCTCCCATCCAAACTCTCTCTCTTTCTCTCTCAAGTGTTGGTTGAAATTTTCAATCAAACAAGAGCTTAAGACTTGTTTATATAGAAAACCAAGGCTACGGGCATTTTAGTCATTTTTCCCTCCCTAACCTCCTTACTATTCAAGGTTTAAGGACTATTTAACCTAGCCCTCAAGTTTTCTTAGCCCTTAAGTTTCGTAGTTCCGTCTTTTGGGTTTCGTCCGACAGTTTTAAAAACTGTGATTCTCAGAATCCAAATATTTTTTGATATTTCGTCTTTCCTTTACCGATTAACTTTTACGTATTCTTTAGATTTTTGAAAAACTGAAAAACACTTTTTGGTGTCAAGCGTTTTCCTTCACGTTTTCCCCTAACGTAGCTAAACAAATAAAAAGTACATAACAATACTTTTCGTCGTTTTTATTTTCTCTAATTTCTGCACATTTTTCGAGAAAAACTTTTATCGGCTTACTTAACTTTTCACGATATATTATCGTCAAATCTTTCAACGGAATGTCATTCTGACATACCGAACTCTCAGAATAACTTAGGTTATTCAAACCCTAACCCTTAGGTTTCGTCGAGTGAATAGTGCATATTTCGTCTTTTTCCCAGGAAATATTTTGTTCCTGGAAATTTTTTATTTTCGTCTTAAAAATTCTTACTCGTTTAATCTAGCTCGTAGCCAGAATCCTCCCGATTAATAATCATTCTATGTTATAGAACAATTAATAAACTCATAGCACAGAATAATATTAATAAAAATTCATTTTATTAATAACTAATTCTTTAAATCTTAATTTCTGGACAATCCAGATTTTCGGGTTGTCACATATAATATTCGTACGATAATTGTATTGTACTTCGTATTAAATCTTCATACTATATTCATATACTAAATAATATCACACTCGTATAACGTATGCACGATCATTATCGCAATTAATTATACGAATCTCACTTCCTTCTCGAAAATCATTCTTCTCAACCCTTAGGTTTTAAGTCTGCAGGCGAAAACTTTGTTTGCTATAAATGAAATATTATTAGATACTCCATCTCGTCTTAATATTTTATCATTACGCGTTTCTTGGAATTTAAAACTTAATTCCCGAGCAGAAACGGATGAATAGTGTTTTTACCAGAATTTCTCAGAAAACTTTTATTTTCGTCTTAGAAATTCAAAACAATTAATTCTAGCACGTAGCCAGAATACTAACCACATTCACACATTCTAGGTCATAGAACAACCTTCACATAGCTTACTCACATAACAATCAATTAAATTCATTTAATTCACATAATCAAATAAAAATTTAATTCTCATATAAATCCAAATTTTCTCGGGCGTTACATTCTCCCCCTTATAAGGATTCTGTCCCAGGAATCTCGCTTATAATTACATAAACAAATGAGGAAAATTTTCCTTCATTTTACTTTCAAGTTCCCACATTGCTTTTTCAGCATTGTGGTTTCTCCATATCACCTTCATCGAAGGTATTATTTTATTTCTCAATGCTTGTTCCTTCCTATCAACAATTTGAACTGGAAGTTCTTCATACGATAAATCTTTCTCTATCTGGATAGATTCATACTCTATTACATGTTTATAGTCCAGCTTATAGGGACGCAACACAGACACGTGAAACACATTGTGTATACGTTCCATCTCCGGAGGTAAGGCTACTTCATAAGCTACCTCTACTACCCTTCTTAAAATCTCAAAAGGTCCTATAAACCTCGGACTTAACTTCCCTTTCTTTCCAAAACGTATCTTCCATTTCCAATGTGATACTTTCAGAAATACATATGACCCTACTTCAAATTCTCTCTTTTCTCTGTGAGGATCGGCATACTTCTTTTGCCTATCTTGAGCTGCTACCAATCGGGTTCATATTAGCTTTACCATGTCCGTCGTCTATTGTAGCAATTCAGGTCCTAACATTCAACGTTCACCCACTTCATCCCAACATAGTGGAGTTCGACACTTCCTTCCATACAACGCTTCGTAAGGCGGCATGCCTATACTAGTGTGAAAACTATTGTTGTACGCAAATTCCACCAACGGTAGATGGTCGTCCCAACTCCCTTTGAAATCGATAACGCAAGATCTTAACATATCTTCAAGCGTTTGAATTTTCTATTCACTTTGTCCATCCGTCTGACGATGATATGCCGTACTCAATCTCAACTGCGTTCTCATTTGCTCTTGCAAACTCCTCCAAAAGTTTGATGTGAATCATGGATCACGATCTGACACAATTGAAACAGGTACTCCATATCTGGAAATAATTTCCTTGATATAAAGCTTAGCTAATTGGTCTAGGTTATATCTAACTCCTATTGGTAGAAAATGAGCCGATTTCGTCAATCGATCCACTATCACCCAAATAGCGTCGTATCCTTTCCTTGTCGTTGGAAGTCCTACCACAAAATCCATTGTGATGTGCTCCCATTTCCATTCCAGAATTTCCAGTGATTGCAACAACCCACTAGGTCATTGGTGTTCAGCCTTAACCTTTTGACAGGTTAAGCACCTACTAACATATTCTGATATCTCTCTTTTCATGTTCGGCCACCAAAAGTTCTGATGAAGGTCTTGATACATCTTTGTACTACCGAGATGTATCGAGTACCTCGAACTATGGGCCTCACTCATTATCTCCTCCTTTAATTCGAAATTATTTGGAACCCAAATTCTTCCTTCAAAACAAAGTAATCCCTCCTTATCAATGTTATACTTAGTCTTTTCTTCATCTTCTATCCTCTTCTTTATATGCTCGCATTCTTCGTTGCTCAATTGCACTTCCTTAACACGTTCCACTATGGTCGGTTGAGTCTCCACGGAAAATAACATTTCCTCTGCTTCATTCGGTAATTTAACTTCTAGTTCCATCCTTGCCATTGTTGTTACCAACTCATTTTGAGTCGTTAACATTGACAGTTTCTCTCTACCCTTCTTACTTAGCGCATCGGGTACTACATTTGCTTTCCCCGGATGATATAAAATATCACAATTGTAATCTTTTATTAATTCCAACCACCTTCTCTGTCTGACATTCAACCCTTTCTATGTGAAGATATATTTCAGACTTTTATGGTCCGTGTATATCTCACACTTCTCACCATATAGATAATGCCTCCATATTTTTAAGGCAAAAACTATAGCTGCCAATTCCAGATCATGAGTAGGATAGGCCTTCTCATAATCCTTTAATTGACGGGACGCATACGTAATGACCTTGCCATGCTGCATGAGCACACAACCCAGTCCTCTATGCGAAGCATCACTATACGCTACAAAGTTCCCTGTATCATCTGGTAAGGATAATACAGGTGCCTCACTTAACCTCTTCCTTAGTTCCTGAAAACTATTCTCACATTTTTCAGTCCACACATACTTCGCCGACTTCCTTGTCAAATTTGTCAGCGGAGTAGCTATTTTAGAAAAGTCCTGGATGAACTTTATATAGTATCCCGCTAACCCCAGAAAACTCGAACCTCAGTTAGCGTTTTCGGTTGCTCCCACTCATTTTCTGCTTCTACTTTTGCTGGATCTACGAAAATGCCATCTTTATCAATAACATGTCCTAGAAACTGCACTCTTTCAAGCCAAAATTCACACTTCATGAATTTCGCATATAACTTTTCCTTCTGTAGTGTTTCCAACACTATGCTCAAATGTTCAGCATGATCTTCTGGTGTCTTAGAATAAACTAGAATATCATCAATGAACACTACAACGAACTTGTCCAAATACTGTTTGAACACTTTGTTCATCATATCCATAAATGTGGCTGGCGCATTAGACAACCCAAACGACATTACCAGAAACTCGTAATGACCATAACGAGTTCTGAACGCCGTCTTAGGTACGTCCTCCTTCCTCACTTTTAATTGATGATACCCCGTACGCAAATCTATCTTAGAAAAATACTTTTCCCCTTTCAACTGATCAAATAGATCATTGATCCTGGGCAACGGGTATTTATTCTTAATTGTTAACTTGTTCAACTCTCGATAGTCGATACAAAGTCGTAACTGTTAGAGTTTATGCCCTAGAGGCCAATTATTTGATATAATTGCTTAACGTTTTGATATTATATTTGATTGAATACATAAATGATTTTATTATGGTTTTATTTACTGCGTAATATAATTGTTAACATAATAAAATTCCTTAGAATAGTGATACAAATTATATAGTTTCAAGTATGTGACTTGAACATGAGATTATATAATTACAATTAGTATCACTATTCTTAAATGTCCCTAGTCGAGTATCATTGTTGATGGGACAACAATGATGCATTGAGACTAGTATGTGGATTGACTGATGACCAAATCTTATTGGTCATAAATATATGAGATATTAAGTCAATGCATAGGTATATGTTAGAGAACGATGTACTGGACAGACCCACCATGATAATTCTATACGGAGCATTATGTGAAGTGTCATTAGCAATTCTCATAGTGACAATGATGTAATGGTCTTCCGACCTAAAATCGCTATATTACTACACGAGAATTTATGTACTTTGATATCATCAAATGTCACCTTTAATAGGGTGGGCTATAAAGGTGATTACTGGGTTCATCATGAATCGTGTGAGAAATATGAGTGATCTAGATGGAATTTAACCATCCTATATATTGTGGGTGATATCCATAGGCCTCTTGATTGAGTAGGACTATGAAATGCATGGCCATGCTCAAATAGTGATTTGTTTCATATCGTCTACTCATTGATCAAGAAAACTCAGATTAAATTATAAAGAGTATGACACATTCCATGACTCGAGTTTAATCTAGGATATTAAGGTTAAAAGGATTAAATTACATTGAAACATTGGTCATTTAAAAGGTTGATCGAATCATCGATCTTATTATTACTTGGGTAGCGATGATGCATTACTAGATGTCGCTCACCGCTTATAATTTTATAATATGATTTTAAAATTATTGTCAACGTAATAATAACCTATAGTGGTCACACACAAAGAACGTGTTATTAAAGGGAATTAATTTAAATTGTAAGGATTTAAATATATCAATATGATTGATAGTATTTAAATCACGAATTTAAATTAAAAGGATTCTTTGTATATTTATATATATTAATTAAGTAAGACTTAATTAAGATATAATATATATAAATTTGAATTTTATTTTAATTAGATTAGGGTTTTGATTAATTCTAATTTATTGATATATATGATATATCAGCGTCTTTGGAAAATTAATCAAAACAAAAACCCTAGCCACTCTTAGAGAGAGACTAAAGAAAATAGTTTCGAAAGTCCTCATCTTTGGTGGCTAGTACCGCGATTTCTTCTTCTGCAGATCGTAGGATGATTCGTGGAGCGTTCGTGTAGATACCTTAGAGACGCGATTATTTTGAATTGCGTTGGCGATTCGACCGCATCGTTTAATCACTTTCTTAATCGGTATAATTTCTAACCACTGAATTAACTATTTTTTGTATGGATCGTGTTTAGGGTTTCAAACTTGGTTTAAATTGTTCAATTTCCGCTATGCGTTACTGTGTCGAAACCCTTCAGTAACGACCCATCCTTTTTCTTTACAAACAATATCGGTGCTCCCCAAGGAGACACACTCGGTTGAATGTACTTCTTGTCTAATAGTTCTTGTAATTGAACCATTAACTCCTTCATCTCAACGGGCGTCATCTGATAGGGTGCCCTTAAAACTGGTGCCATACCCGGTAACAAATCAATCACAAATTCAACCTCCCTATCCGGTGGAATACCCGATAATTTCTCCAGAAATACATCCGCGAACTCTTGAACTATAGGTATCTGGTCCAAGGATGTTCCCACTCTTTGGGCATCCACAACATGGCACAGATAACCTACACACCCCTTTTCAACATCTTCCTAGCTTGTGTCATTGTTAGACAACAAGAGCGCCTCGGTGATTTACTACCAAAGAACAGTACCTTGGTTTTCTTAGAACGCTGAAGGCTCACACTTTTCCTATGGCAATCTATTATAGCCTTATGGTTAATCAACCAATCCATACCAAGAATTACATCGAATTCTTTTAACCTTATCGGTACCAAATCTACCGATAACTTATTACCCCTAATATCTACGCAATAATCCTTATGAATATGTTGAATGGGGATTATCTCTTCGTTTGCTACCTTAACATCTAAAGGTATCGCTAACTTTTCAAGGATTATTCCTAATCACTTAGCAAATTCACATGCTATAAAAGAACAAGTAGCACCCGAGTCAAATAACACATAAACATTTATTTCATTGACTGGAATGATACCTGCTACTACATCTGATGATGCAACCGTATCTTGGACAGTCATATTAAACGTACGGGCTGAGGGTCTATCCACCGATGGTGTTGGTCTAGTAATGGCTAATTTACCACTACCAGAACCCTTATTTCCCTCTAACCCCTTCTTCGGGTAATTTCTTGCCATGTGGTCTAACAAACCACAAATAAAACACCCATGATTTTTTTAGGGTTAGGACAGTTGAGTGATAGATGTCCCTCCTGCCCACAGTTATAATAAACTGATTTCCCTTTTAAACAGACTCCTAGATGAGTCTTTCTACATGTCTTGTATGCCTCCATCTTACGTTTAGGATCTCCTTGTTTCGCCCCAGTATTCCCACGGTTAAAGCTCTTCCTCTTTGGCATATTGCCACTACTGCTGGCAACTTCTGCCTTATTTCCTTCCTCTACTTTATTCTTATTCTTCCTTTCCTTGTGGTACTGAGACAATGCCTCACAACCACCTTCAGCTATTATTGCCTTGTCCAGAATGGTCTCGTAGGAAGCACTCTGAAACACTGAAATCCTACTGTAGAGCCGGGTTTCAAGCCCTGCTCAAACCTACGAGCCTTTCTCTCTTCAGTGTCCACTTGATGTGGAACGAATCTTGCCAATTCATTGAATTTAGCGACGTACTGGGGAACGGTCATATCCCCTTGTTTAAGTTCCAAGAACTTAATCTCCATTGTAGGGAAGTAATTCTCAAAGAATACCTTCTTGAACTATTCCCATGTAACTTCATCTGTTCTTGCCCCACCCTGGTGAGCCTCCCACCAGTAGTTGGCCTCCCCTTTCATCATGTAAGTCGCAAAAGAAGTCTTTTGCGCCTCACCTACATTTGTAATAACAAACGCCTTTTTTTATCTCTTTTACCAATGTCTGAACCTCTAAGGGATCCGTTGTTCCTCGGAACTTCGGAGGACCCACACTCTTGAATTCCTTAAAGGTAGTTGTTCTTGCTACCCTAGGTGCTACGGGAATTCCTCCCCCAACTTGGTTAAATGTTGCCGTTAATAAATTAACGAACTCTTGCATAGGGTTATTTGGACCCCCTTGACTTTCATTATGTGACTCAGCCTCTTGGTTACGTTATCTTCTTCTTGACTGCATAATTCTGATTAAATAAATAAAGTTTCATTATTATCTAATTAACTACTTAGTTATCATTCTCAAATAACAACTCATATCATAACAAGCACATAAAAAAAAACTTCATTATATTAATATGCTTTCATAGTCAAAACTATTTACACTTTGCTTCCTTAGACAAAAAGCTATTACATTACTATCCCGCGATAGACTTCTACAAAAATTGGGATTTACAAAAAGACTACCCTTTAATTATACAAAAGAGGGTTTTACATCACTACACATATACAAAAAGATATAATGATCTACTAACACTGCCTTACGACATTCTCATGTTTTTGATTTGCTAAAATTGAAACAATATCCCGACTAATCCTATGTCGAGTCTGCCCTGACTCAATAGAATAACAAGCAATTTTCAGCTTAAAATCCTCGTGAGCACATTCATGGATGTATGACATCCTAGAAATCTTCTGGTCTTTTTCAACCAGTTTCTTTCAAAGCTCTATAGCCTCTTCCTTATAATCCCTCGCCTTATCCGTCATTAGCACTTTCTCGTCGTTCTCTAACTCAAAATCTGCCTCTGCAGATTCCTTCGCCTCATATAGGGCGGTAATTTCCTCGTTCTATGATTGCACATTCCTATCAAGCACTGCCAGATACAATGATCTCATTGCATCTGGAGGTGTTGACTCCTGAGTAGGTAGCACCGTATTAATCGATGTTACCTCCATCTCCATCTCCTCCTCCACATCTATCATCATATTCAGATATGATGTTATTCCCATTGTTTCCTCAGAGTAGTACCTCCTCAGAAATGTACTCTTCTAGATCCGAATCTTCTAGAACCACTAACAGTACATCCACCACTGGCATAGGTACTATCTCCACTTGGTTTACTGACTCTTCACTCACCACGTGAATGTCTCTATACATCAAGCTATCGTTTGACATCTACAAAACACATAACATGTTGATTAGTACATAATACATAATAGTATAAACACAAATCACATTTAATTTATTTAGGATTACTTTCCATCTTTTAAATCTTTCGATACTGAGTTTTTTCTCAATACCTTATTAATTCATTCGACTCGAATTTCTTTCTTCGGACTTTACATTCTTATGAGGTTATTAGCCTAAGGTTCTCCCCCCTTAAGTTTTATAACCTAATGCTTTGATATCAACCTGTGACGCCCCCAAATCTGGGTATCTTCCAACCCGACATATGGTGCTACATAGTACTTATAACTATACAATCATTCCATTGAAAACTAAACACAATGAAGGTATTCACTATCTTTTTATTATAAATATAATAAAAATCCTTCCCAGGTTCATAAACCAATTACATCATTCATTGTTTGTAAATAAAATAATTATAAACATATTAATCTATTACAAGATGGTCAACTATCCATCTTAGCCTTGCCCTTATCTCTCTTAGCATTCTCAGTACGCTCAGCTTTAACTGCAATCATATAATTCACGCAAGAAGTGAGCATAACAAGCTCAGCAAGTCTAACAAAGAATAATATCAATACCACATTTGTGAATTATATGACAACTTTCCATAACTGAACAATTAGTCATGAAGTGTTAGAAAACATCTATACTCAACGATTCAAAATCTCAAATTCCCAAAGTATATAATAATTTAGGAATTCTGAACCGGTCAAAAGACCATGAACAGTATCTTTCTATTTTCATACTTGAAAAGGACATCACAGAACTAAGGTTGTACATCCGGTATTACTTACAAGCACTTCTAGGTGAGCAGCCTATAGTACTCTATGTTGATCAACATTCATCCGTTAAATGTATTTACGTTTAAGTTTTAGCAAACTCGCGTGCCCATCGAATAATCGATGAAAAATACTTTTGTTTGTTCATAGACAAACTTTCCTTTGAATCTGTACCAAATACTTGGCATAGGATAGCGTTATCATTTCTATATAGAAAGATATGTATACAAATCAATCTATATCTTACGAATAGTCTAGCCGATTTAAAACTGGCATTAACCCTTTCTTTAAAAACATTCATGCAACTCAGTACAATGAATCACAAAAAACTCGACTAACACGAATGTTAGACAAGAGTTAAGAAAACTTGCCTTCAAGCATCTTCAAATAACTTATTCGACTGTTGTCAGCCTTTATAGAATCTACATGATATATTTACATAGCACACTGTAATTAGCTACCAAACAATTAATCACATTGTTTCTACCAACTTCTTTCTCTTCTATGTCATAGTTGACTTCATTTCATTAATAAAGTCAATTCGACTTACTACCCTTCATCCCGGCTTGTTAACGATCTTACGTTACTAACCGACTCAATCATCATTGGTGAAATACCAATGTCGATTACCGTTCACGGTTTATTATTAACACTTTATATTCTTTGTTACAAAACTAACACCTTGCGTTCAATCCCTAAGTTCATTACCCTATACACTAGTATATGTAACGTAGGAATAGTTTTAGTATGCTTATTAAGTATATAAACTTAACTTATATAGGTCTCGGAACAATTGAAGTTCAAACCTAAATTGTCTAACAATCGCTTCCCTACGGGCCACAAGGGCATTTAACTGACCTTCTATACAACACCGACAACAATGCGTGAAACTCCTTCATATGAGTGGCACTACTACTACCACTCTTCAAGAGAGGTCATTACACTATTTTGGTATTCAGCATGGCAGTATACTGACCTAAAGACCGTAAAAAAATTACGTAAATTTTTTTAGTTAACTTCTCGGCCTCATAACTTCTTCGTTAATAGTCCAATTTGGTCTGTACAAAAGCCTACAACTCATAAATTACATACTCTACACGTTCATATAAGAATTCAACAATTCTGAATCCGTTTACTCGAAATTCACTTTTAAGTTCATTTTTGAGCGTTCGTTAAACATTATTGAGCGTTCAATACTCGTTTCCTTCGTTTTAAGTCCAAATTCGACGATTCTTGAGCCCACGACTCTTAAATAACCTATCTCACGTGTTGACATTGAAAACCAATGTTTCCAAGTCACACGGCAACTTTCGACTACTAATCCGGAATTTCTACATTTTTGACGTTTAACGTCTAATTCCGTAAAATTCGCCAGAACTTCGTTACTAGCGTTCTATATGCCAAATCAAATGGAACACTCCATTGATTTCATATCTACATCCTAACCAAGCAAGATTCACATATCTAATAGTGATGGTGTTCAATTAGTCCATCAACCACCAAGTACATTATTCAATGATTTTTACGGTTTAAACTTACGTAAACCCTTACGATTTACATTTACACATTACTTATAAAGGTTTACAACTTACAAGCCATCCTTATTCCTCCATAAGAGGCATGCTCCACCAATTTATGATTCTTTATAACAAAGAAATCAAAAGGGATGGAAAACTATTATTAAGGAAATATTACCTTTACGATCTTGGTTTTCTTGCTAAATCAAAAATGAAAAGCTTCAAAGTGAAATATTTGATTAAGTCTAGCTCTTTCTCTCTCTAAATATAAGTTGGACAACTTTGAAAAACCAATAAATGACCAACATTTTCCTTTCTTTTATAAGCAATTCAAATGTAGGGCAAAAAGGTTTTTTCTCCCTGCCTCCTTACTATTAACTACTTCATCACAAAGTAAAATACTTGGTGATCAAGTAGTCCACTTTACTTGGCCACCAAGTGGCCGACCCACATGCCCATGGGTCATCCCCATGGGTTGCCCCATAGGTTTTACACATTCGGTGACCCACCGATTCGATCCACGGTTCGATTTCTTGGATAGGGCTTAATTAATCCTAACCTTGGGATTTAACTTATAATTCTTTGGGATTGATTACTTAATCAATTGGGCTTGATATAATCCAAACCCAATTAGATTATACTAAGTCCTAAACTCTAAGTCTATAATACTAATCGTATTCTACACGTATAATTCATGTATTCTCTTCGTATAATACTCGTACGATAATCGTATTGTAATTCGTATTAAATCTTCATACTATACTCGTATACTAAATAATATCACACTCGTATAATGTACGCACGATCATTATCGCAATTCATTATACGAATCTCACTTCCATCCCGAAAATCATTCTTCTCAACCCTTAAGTTTTAAGTCCGCGGGCGAAAACTTCGTTTGCCATAAATGAAATATTATTAGATATTCCATCTCGTCGTCATATTCTATCATTACGCGTTTCTTGGAATTTCAAACTTAATTCCCGAGCAGAAATGGATGAATAGTATTTTTACGGGAATTTCTCGAAAAATATTTATTTTTGTCTTGGAAATTCAAAACAATTAATTCTAGCACGTAACCAGAATACTAACCACATTCACACATTCTAGGTCATAGAACGACCTTCATATAGCTTACTCACATAAATAATCAATTAAATTCATTTAATTCACATAATCAAATAAAAATTTAATTCTCATATAAATCCAAATTTTCTTGGGCGTTACAGTTATAACTCGGAACGAGGTCGTTCCAAAGTCATTCTCTTCCTTATCTTATGTACTTCAATCCCCCTTGGATAGAACTTTATTTTGAATCCTTTAACACGCCATTCAATTGGCTTAATCTTCATCCTTTGTTCGTTTTACGTTTTTAATGTTCTTCGTTCGTTCGTTCGTAATTCAGTCATTCTAACTCGGAATTTGTTCGTTCTTGAGTCCACGACTCACGTTTTCTACATTCTCTTACATTATTATGAAACCATACTCCTTCTGGTTCATTTACACACTTTCTAATTGTTGTTCATCTTTTACGAAATTTTCACCATAACTTCGTTATAGCTAAGTTTTAATCCGTTCTTCATGAACATTTCTACCATTCCTAATCAAGCAATAAGCATCTAACTTATATGTGATGATTTTAAATTTGTCCATCAACAACAATTATACTACGATTGTTTTAAATTTGTCCATCAACAACGTTCTTCGTGTTCTTCGCGTGTTCTTCGTGTTCTTCGTTCGGTCTTCATTTTTAATCGATATTTTGATTACGATTTCACTTTTTCTTGGAATATGATGTTATAAAACACTATTCCTTACTTATTTCACCGAATCGTTCGTATGATTCATTCGGATCGCTCAAATTCATTACGAAACTTATACTTCCTTAAGCAATTTATAAAATAAACTTTTAATTTTTATTTCTTCATTTTCTCATGATTTCAACCATATGAAATCATTCCTAACATCTTTTACTTCTTATTCTCATTAATTTATGTTTTCAACATATAAAACATAAAGAAAATTAATTCAGAAGTTAGGTTTTCGATACCTTTATTCTTTAATCTCCTTCCGTCGGACAAAGTTTGCTCACGAGCAAGCTTTTCCTCTTCCTTTCCTCTTCTTCCTCCCATCCGAACTCTCTCTCTCTCTCTCTCTCAAGTGTTGGATAATTTACAAAATCCCAATCAAATGAGCTTAAGGCGTCCTTTTATAGATTTTCAAAGCTAGGGGCAAAATAGTCATTTTATCTTAAATTACTATTCACACCTCCTTACTATTCCACCTCCTTACTATTCACAAAGCTTCCCTTGGAAGTTTCATGGTTCCGTCTTGCGGAATTCGTCTGATTGTTCGAAAACTGCGATTCTCAGAATCCAAATATTTTTGGATATTTCGTCGTTCCTTTACCGATTAACTTTCACATATTCTTTGGATCTCCAAAAAACTGAAAAACACTTTTTGACGTTAAGCATTTTCCTTCACATTTTCCCTTAACGTTGCTAAACGAATGAGAAGTACATAACAGTACTTTTTGTTATTTTTATTTCGTCCAATTTTTGCACATTTTTCAAGAAAAACTTTTATCGGCTTACTTAACTTTTCACGATATATTATTGTCAAATCTTTTGACAGAATGTCATTTTGACATACCGAACTCTCAAAAAGGCTTAGGTTATTCAAACCCTAACCCTTAGGGTTTCATCGGGTGAATAGTACATATTTCGTCTTTTTTCCCATAAATATTATTTTTCCCGAAAAAATCTTATTTTTGTCTTGAAAATTCTAACTCGTTCAATCTAGCTTGTAGCCAGAATACTCCTGATTTATAATCATCCTAGGTTATAGAACGATTAATAAACACATAACACAAAATATTATTAATACTCTTATTAATAACTAATTCTTTTAATCTTAAATTCTGGACAATCCGATTTTCTGGGTTGTCACAATCCTCAGCCCTAAATGGTGATATAACTAAATATCTTTGGCCTTTCGTGCAAAGATGAATGATTATCTTATGAATATCTTTGGTCCGTAGTGCAAAGATGAACAAGTATTGAGATGAACATGACAAATTGGAGATACGAATGAATATCTTTGGCCCATAGTACAAAGATGAATATTTGATTCATGATGTATATTGATTGATGTTACAGGGACAACATATCGATGATGGACTTTTAAATCATAGAAGATAGTAGACTTCATTCTCTACTTAACTCTTCTAATGAATTGTTATTTCCGCTGCGAATATTGATCTAAAACTTGTTGTCCATTATATTTTATCTGATGTATTGAAGGCTAATGATAATTTGTTTTTCATTATCTTAGTCATAATTTCTTTATTGGGCTAGTTGAGGTCACCATTTTCCTTTTTGTTCTATTTTTCTTCTCAGGATGCGAGAACATAGCAGGAACTAGTCGGGGTATGGAATGATGGTTCTAGAAAGTTGTTTAGCAGTCCTCACTATTTTGTAAAATAGTGTATCAATAATTGTAATGAGGACTTATTTGAGTTTGTATATTGTCTAGAAGATAGTATTTATATTTAAACTTATAGCATGTGTTGTCGTATTTTGCACGACAATTGTAATAAGGAAGTTGTAGTTGTTTTCTGTACCATATATTTGGCGACTCAGAATGGGTTATGTGGACCTATTTTGGGGTGTCACAGTTGGTATCAGAGCTTAGGGATATGGTTTCTAGCGGAGATCGGGGAATAGAACTAGGAGGGGAGAGACGAGTAAATCCTTCGCTAGTGTGTCCTACCTAAGCTTATTTGGTATTTAACTGGTCAGTCAAAGCATAGGGTTAATAGTGTGATATGTTAATTTATTTAATTAACCCTTGTTTTATGGCAGTATTTGAGAATAGCATTTGAAAATTTTGAGATGATCAATGGATAAAAACAATATAATCGTGTCGCAGTTCGAAGCTAAGTTTGCTGAGTTGTCGCGATTTGCATCCCATTTGGTTTATAATGAGAAGAGAATGACGTGAATGTTTCTACGAGGTTTGAAACCCGAAAAACGTCAATACCTCATTTCTTACAAACTTTGTTTATATTCAGATATTGTGAATAGGGCTCAGTTATTTGAGCGCGATAATGAGTCAGCTCAACCGAAAAATAAAGACCAACAACACGATAATAATCGTACCGGTGGCAATGGCCATCAGAACAATGATAACCATCGTGGAGGAAATTATCATGCTAGAAATGGTAACCACTTCGGTGGTAATCATGGCCAAGATAATAGAAGAAATGATTCAAGTGGAAATTTTAAGAAGAGAAGATTTAACGATGATGGGAAGACATCGGCAGCAGCACCAGCACCAACAACAAATTCTAAGGGAGGAGAACGACCGCCGGTTAGATATTATAGATGCGGAGAGGAAGGACACATAAGTCCAAACTGTTCACAACCTTCCAAGGTATGTTTTAGTTATGGAAAAGATGGTCACATAACTCGATTTTGTCCTGTAGCGAAATTAAGTCCAGTTGGGACGGTGGCACTAAAGGCGGATACGGACAAAACAAAGTCGGTAGTTTAAGGAAGAGCATTTTTCATGACGAAGAACCGAACAAAGTTATCACGGGTTAGTTAATCATAAATTCTTGCGAAGTCTATACCTTGTTAGATACTGGTTCTACCCATTATTTTATTTCTTCTGCTTGTGCTCAACATTTGAACTTGACACCTGAGAAATTAGACTTTGACTTATCAGTTGAAACTCCGTTGGGTAAAACCTTCGTTACATCTACTGTTTATAATTCTTGCTTCATTCAAGTTGGGACCATCACATTACCTGTTGATCTCATCTCTTTCAAAATACTTGCATTTGATGTAATTTAGGGATTGATTGGTTAACCACTCATCATGCTAAGATTGGTTATTTTCGTAAGGTTGTTAGTTTTTATATTCCTAACCAACCTATTATGCGAATTCAAGCAACCAAACCACTAAAGTCAAACACTTTCATATCAAGCCATAAAGCCATTCATTTTTTGAAAAATGGATGTCAAGCTTTCTTAGCCCATGTCATGGACTTGAACAAAAATACGTCAGCTTTGAATAATATTTTTGTTGTTAATGAATTTCCTGACGTATTTCCTAAAGAACTTTATGGCCTACCCCAGAGCGTGATATTGAATTTTTTATTGACTTTGAACCCGGTACAAAACCCATTTCTAAAATCTCATATCGAATAGCTCCTATTGAACTTCAGAAGTTAAAAACCCAACCACAAGAGTTGGTACCCGAGCCTCAATCTGGTGACTTCCTTTGTGGAATGCACCGAAGCCAGACTCTCCGTAGAGGATGCCATATTCGTGTGGTGGTAAACTAATAGGTGCCATTGTGACGTGCTATCCAAGATTGGGATATGAGTCACAGTTGAGAGCAACCTAAGTCAGTAATCAAAATACGTAGCTTTCTAGGCTTAGTTGGTTATTATCAGAGATTCGTTGAAGGATTTCCTCGAATCGCTACTCCATTAACTCAGCTGACTCAAAAAGATATAAAAAATTTGAATGGAACGCAGAATGTGAGAAGAGCTTCTAAGAAATCAAGAGGAGACTCATTTCGGCACATGTTCTGACCATACCATCCTAGAAAAGTGAACGTGGTAGCTGACACATTGAGTAGAAGGTCATATGCGGGTACGAGTGCGATATTGTCGAAGATAAAAACCCATTTTGTATGATTTACAAATGATAGAGATAGAGTTAAAGACTCTAGGGACCCACGTGATGATGTCAAATATACACGTAGAACCGACTTAATCGATAAAGTTAAGGCTGCTCAAGGTATAGACTCAGAGCTGACGAATGTGAAGAAGAAGGTGCAAGAAGGCGTTATTCTATAAGGAAGAATCGATGAAGAGAGGAAATCTCAACCCTAGATTTATTGGTCTATTTGAAATCCTTGATCGAGTAAGAATTAGGGCATATAGACTCGTTTTACCGCCAAGTATGTCTCGTGTTCATAAAGTGTTTCACATATCCATGTTACGTAAATATGTGAAAGACCCGAATCACATTATTAAATTAGAACCAGATGAGATAGCCAATGATTTAACGTACGAGGAGGTACCAGTCAAGATCTTGGATGGGAAGGAGCATGTCCTACGCACAAAGGTTATACCACAAGTCAAAGTTTTGTGGAGGAACCATGTTATTGAGGAAATGACCTGGGAGTTGGAATCTGAAATGAAAGTGAGGTACCCTCACCTTTTTAAAACACCACGTATGTACGTCAATTTTGAGGACGAAATTTCATAAGGAGGGGAGATTGTAAGACCCCAAATTTTATGAAATAAAGGTATTCAATTTTTTCTTATAATTATTATTCAGTAATGGCTAAATTGATAAAAAGTTAAAGTTAAGGGTGATATATATAAATTTTTTAAAATAAGAAAGTGGTTATAAAATATTCATTGTTGTCGGGGAATATTCATTTGGTCGTGGAATATTCTTTTTGTCGGAGAATATTTGTACGACAGTGCAGCCATTTGTGGGCCCCGTAATGGAAAATTGTCATATGAAGAAAACGAAAAGTATGAGTTTTTTATAAATAACACAGAAGTTGTTATGCTAATAATTGTTGGAATACCCGGTGGTTAAAATACAGTAATACGTGGTGTTGCACAGTAGAACACGGTATTGCACAAATTATTGGTTCTTACGTAAGAAGTCACTACTCCATAATTGTTACAGTAATTACTATTTAATATTTTATTTCAATGTTTCAATAATTGCTACGTTGATATTTTATATTATTGATTCAATAATTGTCACTGCACAATATTTCCCATTATCATATAAATAATTCATATTATTTGAATAATATTATTAGATAGCATTATTGGCAATGTCTAAGGAAGTTCTATCTAGGAAAGGGTTTGGTCACCTAATTGCATGCGAAGAAGGAGAAATCCTTATCTGAAAGCCCCTCTTTCGGGGAGCGACACGGTCATTATTATTGTGATTCGTAATATTATTTGTGAATAAATAATTATTGATAAAATGATAAGGAAATATTTATTTTATATGGATATAAATGATGTAATTAATGTTGAGGTGTTTTATCAATATTTTGTCGAATGGAGGAATTTTTAAAAAGTGATAATTGTTGAAAATTGATATTTTATTCATATTATTATATTACATTATAAATGTATAATGTGTTACTATAATAATATAATAACGTTGATATTTTTATAATGAATGTGTGATATAAGAATAAATGAGGAGGAAGAGTATTTTTATTACAATAAATGCTAAAAACATGTTAAACATGTTGGTGGGCCCCCATTTTTGACTAAAATTTGATTATAGCCTGCAAGTTCATCCGTATATGGATTTTTGTCATTTTTCGTTTGGAATTTGAAAAAAACTTTCTTCTATAAAGTTGTAGAATTAAATTTCCTATGGAATGGACATAAGATTTGAATTTTTCTGATAAAAGGGCTATTTATTATGAATTATTGAAGTTCCAGAATAATTGATTTTTGGAGTTTTAAAATTTTTTTAAGAAAAACATTTTTTTCATTGTTGTGGTCCCCACTGGTGGCTCAAATCAGATTGTCAAAGAGGTGGGCGAGAATTTTTTTATAAATATATTATTTCATTAAAAAATTTACTTTGGCGTTCTAAGCATTTTCCTATAAATAGGGTGCTTAGGTTAGAATTGAAAATCACACTAGAATCTGAAGTTTTCTCTCTCTATAATATTGAGCGTATTTTTGTCAGTATTTAGATACTTTGAGTGTTTCTATACGGTGCAAGTTTCATTCAGCATTATAACTGATATTCCAGTCAGAAGTACTATTATTTTGAGGTAAGGTATGTTATTTTTTTCATAATGATATCATCTCTTTCAATATCATTATATCGAAATATTAGTATGAATTTTATTATGAAATTTTTACCTTTTCATGTCAAGGTTACTATTCACGTATACGGCATTATTCACGTATACGGAACTATTCACGAATACGGTACTATTCACGAAGTATGATTTTTCTTGTAGAATTTTTGCCTTTTCGTGTCGGGGTTACTATTCACGTTTACGGAACTATTCATGTATACGTCACTATTCACAGAAAAATTAAATTTTCTTCTCTTTGTCCAAGTTGTCTATTATGGTTAATATCTTTGATTGTATCCATGTTTTGATCTTCATTCTTGAATTTTTCTCCACAATTGATTATTATGGAGTATTTTTGAACTTGGATAAACTAAAGTACGAATCCCTAATTTTTGTCCTTTTATATCACTGGATTTGTTTTCTTTATTTTCATCATTCTCAGTTCTAAATGGTGATATAACTGAATATCTTTGGCATGTTGTGCAAAGATGAATGATTATCTGATGAATATCTTTGGTCCGTAGTGCAAAGATGAACAAGTGTTAAGATGAACATGACCAACTGGAGATACGAATGAATATCTTTGGCCCGTAGTGCAAAGATGAATATTTGATTCATGATGTATATTGATTGATGTTACAGGGACAAAATATCGATGATGGACTTTTAAATCATAGAAGATAGTAGACTTCATTCTCTACTTAACTCTTCTAATGAATTATTATTTCCGCTGCGAATATTGATCTAAAACTTGTTGTCCATTATATTTTATCTGATGTATTAAAGGCTAATGATAATTTGTTTTTCATTATCTTAGTCATAATATTTTTTACTAGGCTAGTTGAGCTCACCATTTTCCTTTTCGTTCCATTTTTCTTCACAGGAGGCGAGAACATTTCAGGAACTAGTCGGGGTATGGAATGATGGTTCTAGAAAGTTGTTTGGCAGTCCTCACTATTTTGTAAAATAGTGTATCAGTAATTGGAATGAGGACTTATTTGTGTTTGGATATTGTTTAGAAGATAATATTTATATTTAAACTCACAGCATGTGTTGTCGTATTTTGCACAACAATTGTAATAAGGAAGTTGTAGTTGTTTTCTGTACCATGTATTTGGCGACTTAGAATGGGTTGTGTGGACCTATTTTGGGGGTGTCACATCCACCACTAGACATCAATAATACGAAAGTCGCGCAAGATGTTTAATAAATCAGGGAAGTCCTTAACTCTTCAATTCTTTTTATTTAAATAATGAGGACATTGTTAACTTTGAATTGGGGGGGTGGATCATATTGTATTACATAATTGTTTAGTTCACATACATTGTATTGGTTAGTATGTTTATTTTTTGCATATTATAGGCATGTTTCAAATAAAAAAAAATCTTTTGTATTGAGTGTTTGCATATAGAATGTTTGTATGAATCTAAGTAATGGATCGGTTTGAATTTATTTTATCTTGGCCTATGATAAGAGTGGTTTTGTTTGTTAACTTGAACAATGTTGATAATTGATGATGAGTTTTAATTTTAAACATGAAGAAAATCTAAGCCTGTCTAAAACTTATGTAACCGGTTAGCACTTAAAGTTTAACTGTTTTAATCCACTTGGGCCTTTGCAAGTCACACAAAATGGGCCTTTGCGTAGACAATATCGTACTCGTACCCGCATATGATCTTCTACTCAATGCGTCAGCTACCACGTTCGCTTTTCCAGGATGGTATTGGATGGTATGATCATAATCTTTCAACTTTTCAAGCCAGCGTCGTTGTCGCATGTTCAGTTCCTTTTGAGTGAAGAAATATTTGAGGCTTTTAAGATCCGTAAAGATCTCCACTTTCTCCCCATACAAGTAATGCCTCCAAATTTTAAGTGTGAATACAACAACTGCCAACTCTAGATCATGAGTAGGATAATTCCTCTCATATTCTTTGAGTTGTCGAGAGGTATAGGCTATGACTTTCCCATGTTGCATGAGAACACATCATAACCCTTCGCCCGAAGTATCACTATAGATGACAAATCCCTCCGAGCCAGATGGTATTGTCAGAACAGGTGTTGAAATGAGCCTCCTGTTGAGTTCTTGAAAACTCTTCTCACATTCCTCGCTCAAATTGAATTTTGTATCTTTTCGAGTCAGTTGAGTTAGTGGAGTAGCAATTCGAGAAAATCCTTCCACGAATCTCCGATAATAACTAGCTAAACCGAGAAAGTTACGTACTTCGGTCACTTATTTAGGTTGCTCCCAGCTTTGAATTGCTTCAATCTTTGTCGGGTCAACAGATATTCCATGACTTGATACTACGTGCCCAAGGAATGCTACTTCTCAAGCCAAAACTCGCATTTCTTTAACTTTGCATAAAGCTTGTTTTCACGAAGCTTTTGGAGTATCAGCCTCAAGTGTTGCTCATGATCTTCACGGATTTTGGAATATATGAGGATGTCATCAATAAAGACGACCACAAAGTGATCCAAATATTCCTTGAATACTCGGTTCATCATATCCATGAAGGCAGTAGGAGCATTAGTCAATCCAAAAGGCATGACTAGGAATTCATAATGCCCGTACTGAGTTCTAAAAGCCGTCTTTGAAATGTCATCGGTTCTAATCTTCAATTGGTGATATCCGGAACAAAGATCAATCTTTGAAAAGAATTTGGTGCCTTGCAATTGGTCAAATAGGCCATCAATGCGAGGCATCGGATATCTATTTTTGACAGTGATATGGTTCAACTCCCGATAATCAACACAAAGTCGCATACTCCCATCTATCTTTTTCACGAATAGAATAGGAGCACCCCAAGGAGACGTACTAGGACGAATGAAACTGATGTCTAACAATTCCTGCAGTTGGGTCTTTAAATCCTGAAGTTCAATAAGAGCCATTCGATATGGGGCTTTGGAAATGGGTTTTGTACCGGGTTCAAGGTCGATAAAAAATTCAATTTCACGCTCTGGGGGTAGGCCAGGAAGTTTTTCAGGGAAAACGTCAGGAAATTTATTAACAATAGAAATATCATTCAAAACTGGCGTATTTTTGTTTAAATCCGTGACATGAGCTAAAAAAGCTTGACATCCATTTTTCAATAAACGAATAGCTTTATAGCTTGAGATGACAGTGATTGATTTTAATGGTTTGGTTGCTTGAATTTTCATAACAAGTTGGTTAGGAATATGAAAGCTAACAACCTTACGAAAACAATCAATTTTTGCATGATGAGTAGTTAACCAATCAATCCCTAAAATCACATCAAATGCAAGTATTTTCAAAGAGATAAGGTTAACAGGTAATGTGCGGGTGTCGATTTGAACTAAATAAGACTTATAAACAGTGGATGTAATGAAGGTTTCTCCCAATGGAGTTTTAATAGGTAAGTCAAAGTCTAATTTCTCTGGAGTCAAATTTAAACGATGAGTGCAAGTAGGAGAAATAAAGGAATGGGTAGAACTGGTATCAAATAAAGTATAAACTTCACTAGAGTTTATGACTAGCATAGCTGTGATCACCTCGTTCGGATTCCTCGCTTTTTGGGAGGTTACGACAAACGCTCTCCCTTCAACTACCGATTTTGTCTTGTCTGGGACACCATTTGATGCCACCATCCCAGCTGGACTTGACATTGGTGCACAACAAAATTTGGTTAAGTGACCTTCTTTTCCAAAATTGAAACATGCTTTGGACTGCATCGTGCAGTTTGGACTTATGTGTCCTTCCCCTCCACATTTGTAACATACGACCGGCGGTCGTTCTCCTTCCTTAACAACAGGTGTTGGTGCTAACGTCTTTCCAACATTATTGAATCTCCTCTTCTTGAAATGTCCACTCTTATTGTCATGGCCATGATTACCACCGAAGTGATTACCATTTCTGGCATGTTGATTTCCTCCACGTTTTTTCTCACCGCTTCGATGATTGCTACAACTAGTATTATCAACTTGCCGGTTGCTCTCTCTTGGTTGGGTTGACTCATTATCGCACTCGAATAACTGAGCCCTATTCACAACATCTGAATACAAACACAGTTTATGAGAGATAAGGTATTGACGTATCTCGGGTTTTAAACCTCTTAGAAACATTCGCGTCATTCTCTCCTCATTATCAACCAAATGGGACGCAAACTGGGACAACTCGGCAAACTTGGCTTCGTACTGCGACAAGGTCATGTTTTTTGTTCTAGCTTGATGAACTCTACCTCTTTCATGTGACGAATACTTTTGGGAAAGTACTTGTCGTTGAACAATTCTTTGAATTTCTCCCAAGTCATCTTCAATGCGGAGGTTGAGTACGCTTTACAGATTCCCACCAGTAATCTGCCTCTGCTCGCAATATGAAGGTGGCAAAGGGAACCTTTTGCTCCTCGGAGCAACCCAAGACATCAAATATATAGCAGATTTGCTTTATCCACATCTCCGCCTTAAGTGGTTTTGGCTCTCCAAAAAACTCTGGTGGTCCCAATTCCTTGAACTGCTTAGCAGTGACCGTCTGAGAGTTGCCAGTGTTTCCACCTGCATTTTGGACAGGAGCTGTTCTTGCCTGATGTTGCATGAATTGCATAAAGCCTCTGAACATTCAATCATTCATCATTTCGTTAGTGTTGTTGTTTGCATGAGGATTGTCACCTTTCTGATACACATTATCCTGATTATTGATCGGTGGAGACTCAATGGTCTCCTGTGCTCCATTGCTATTCTCAACATTCTCGGATGTCATTTTCAAATATTGCCACAAAATAAGGATTAATTAACATATCACATATTATCCATATACTCTGACCGACCAATTAAATACCAAATAAACTTAGGTAGGTCATACTAGTGAAGGAATTCCCCGTCTCTCCCATCCTAGTTCTTGCCTCACATCTCAGCCAGGGATCATATCCCTGAGCTTTGATACCAACTATGACGCCCCCAAAATAGGTATACATCACCCATCTTGAGTCACCAAATACATGGTAAAAAATTCAAATACAACTTAATTATACAACAGTCGTGTAAAATATGACAAAACATATGTTGTGAGTTTTAATACAAATATTGTCATCTAGACAATATCCACACTTAATTGAGTCCTCATTACATTTATTATCACACTATTTAACAGAATAGTGAGGACTACTAATGCTATTATCTGGACCGTCACTCCGTTCCCCGACTAGTCCCAGCTATATTCTCATTTCCTAAAGAGAACATTGAAACAAAGGGTGAGCTCAACTAGCCCAGTAAGAAATATTATGGCTAAGATAATGTAGAATAAATTATCATTAGCCTTCAACAATGTTAAACTGATAAAATACAATAGACATCAAGTTTAACTGTAGCGGAATAAGCAATCCATTAGAAGAGTCAAGTAGAGCATGATATCTACTATCTTCTATAATTTAAAATATTTTCATCAATTTTTATCGCTGAGACTCAGCTTAATAAATAAACCACATCATCAAATCATCCCTGCACTACGGGCCAAGGATATTCATTAAATCATCAATGGTCATAACTATTAGAATAATCCTCGGTCATAATCATACTAAAAAGCCGCCCATCAATGCACTCACGGTAATCGAGAACTTTTACCACATCATTTATAACATTACAGGTCATGATTATTCCGAATAATCCCTGGTCATAATCATACCGAGTCCATCTATGCACGTAAGCCAAAGATGACTTTCATCACGATATAAGCATGAGGATGATGAAAATGACATAATAATTCAATAAAACAATATCAAGAATAAATTTTAAAGATTTATAAGTTAATTTATCCTGAAATCAATAACGTCCAAATTGTCAACATGATACTGCTTTGTGGAGTAAAATTCAAGAATGCTCAAAAGAATATTTGCATGAAAAGATACTGGATGAAGTGCAAATATCCAGGATATTCTACTAATTTCATGGAGTATAGAAGTCAAAACTTTAACCAACTGAGTATAATAGAATATATTAAACTGCAAATGGATTTTCGCCCGCCATGCTGTAATCCACGTAGACAGATCATTTCCATAATTTAATAAGGAATGAATACGAAGGATCATTCACCATGCATGTGGTAATCCACATAGACAAAGTTATTCCAATGTAATAATAAAGAATGGAATAATGAAGAATTCACTAGGCATGTGATGACCGCTTGCAGACGGTTATTCCCAATGTAATAATAAAGAATGGAACCAGTCATGCGTAATTCGCATGCATGTGATATTCCAATCGAATAATAAAGAATGGAACCAGTCATGCGTAATCGCGACCGCATGTGATATTCCAAATGTAATAATAAAGAATGGAATAACAATGTAATTCACCGTGCATACGATAGAGCGCATGCATAAAAGTTATTCCAACAAAATAATAAAGAATGGAATAACAAAAGAATTTCACCATGTATGCGGTACTTCACATAGACAGGTTATTCAAACATAATAATAAAGAATGAAATAACAATCCTTATGAGTATTAAAAGAAAATAACTCTCTTCATGAATACGAAAGAATAATACCACTTACCTTAAAAAGAAGAGTATTCCGGCGGTGTAGTGAGTGGATATACTTGAAGAAAACTTGCACTATTTTCTACACTCAAAGCTTTCTTAAACTCTAAAGAAATACGCCAAGATTATAGAAGAAGAATTCTTTGAATTTACGGTGTGTTTTTCAATTCTAACTAAGCATCCTATTTATAGAGACCTGAAAGGATACTATGCAATAAAATATAATATTTTTATATATATATATATATATATATTATTTAAAATCTAATAAAACAAATAACTTTATAAAAGTATTTTGTTTTATATAAAAAGATTTTACTATGCAAACACTATTCAAGCACTATGCAAACACTATGCATAATAAAATATAATATATTATATTTATAATCTAATAAAACAAATAAATTTATAAAAGTATTCTTTTATATAAAAAAAATTACTATACAAACACTATGCAGGCACTATACAAACACTATGCATAATAAAATATAATATATTCTATTTATAATCTAATAAAACAAATAACTTTATAAAAGTATTATGTTTTATATAAAAAGATTTCTGTTTTATTACATTTATAATAATAATAAAACAAAATTTGTATAATATATATATATATATATAAACTTTCGTGACTCCAATTCCCTCAATATTTTTAACAATATTTATCATTATTATTATAATTCACAATATTAATCGATCAGGTCGTTCTCAAGAAAGAGGGGGCTTTCCAATAAGGATTTCTCCCTATTGGTGCGCAATTAGGTGATCAAACCTCTCCTTGACAGAACTTCTAGACATCGTTAATATTGCAAATAATAATATTAATACTTCGTCGTCTCAATTATTGATTTAATAATATATACAATATTGACAATAATTGAGTCAAATAACGTGAGATAGTATGCAACAATTACTGTAGCAAAAATTTAACAAAACTGCGTGACTTCTCACGTAAGCATCAATAATAAATACTGTGTGCTACTATACAACCACGCGTATTACTGTACTTTTACTACCGAGTAGTTCAACAGTTTTAACGATAAAACTTCCACCGTTATTTTCATAAAAATATTTTTGTCGTTTTCTCAATCCGAAAATAATTCCGTTGTGGGGTTCACCAATGATTGTGCCTTCATATGAATATTTCTTGTTAAAACGAATATTCCCCAACCAATCGAATATTATATAACAACTTGTGTACTTTGCAAAATTTATAAATATTACCCACAACTATAACATTATATCAAATTCACTCCATAATATTCAAAAATGATATTTATAGAAAAATTATCTTTATTCATAAAAGTTGGGGTCTTACAGAAAGCTCTTTAAGGTAGCATTGAATAGCCTAAGGGAATAAGACATTGCACAGCCATGAGAAAAATAAAAAAATGAATAAAACACGAGAAAGAGCAAAAATGCCCTCGTGATTGAATAAAATTAAAAATAAATCATGTATTTACCCTTAGACTTGGTAATTACTTAGTTTTAACCAGAGTTGTCATGTTCACAAAAGTAATTAAATTAGAACTAAAATTTTCCTTCTAAGAAGTTTTTTATGTGATTATCTTGAACTGTGGTTAGTTAGAATGGTTAACAAGCACACACACACAACGTGGGTGATGACAGGTTTGGATTGACTAACCGGTTAGAGTTATGGACTTTGACTTGATTGGATATATTATTTTCTATATATCATACTAATTTATTACTGGGTTTGTAGTATATTAGGAGGTAGATCATGCATATGCATTCATGTAGTTGAGTTAGGTTGTTTATTTTTAGTTCTTTTGTGTTTTTGCTTGAGGACAAGTAAAGGTTTAAGTTTGGGGTTATTTGATAAGTAGATTTTATACCTACTTATTCGGTATCTGTTACTTGAATTAGTTGCTTAAACTCATGTTTCTTAGTTACTTTTCATGCATTTTGTGTTCATTTTGAAGATTATATTCTTAGGAGCTGTGTGAGCGACTATTGGTATGAAAACGCAAGGAAAAGCAATCTGGAAATCGTTTGGACTTTCATGTTCTTAGCTTGGAACTTGGATTATGTTTTAGAGCTTTTTCTTAGCTTTCTGGAACATCTTGAATCATTCCAATAGAAGTTCGAATGCAAGAATTATGACCTTTGTAATAACGGACGTTGAACTTCACTGTTTTGGGTGGACATTTGTATATAAGTCACTTCCAACCCAATTTTGACCTTTATCCGTCCATTATTTCTCAATTCTCATAGAATGAAAGTTGTAGAGATCGTTGAGATCTTCGATTTGATAAGTGGCAGACCTCGTAACTTCTAGGAGGACTTAAAGACATATTAAGAGGCATATAAAAGGAGGAGAATCACAAGGATTAAAGGGAGAGAGAATTCCATTGGATTATATTATAGTAGATTAGGACAAAACCCTAGTTCTTATTAATTTTGGATATGGAAGCAACTTAGAGACCATTGAAGATCAAGAGCAGAAGATTGAGGAAGATGGAGATTTGCTGATAACAGATTTATTATTTACTCTTATTTTTGTCTTTTAATGTTATTTCAATTGTGGATTCTTAGTTTTAATTCATTAATCATGAACTAAATCTTTTGTTTAAGATTACAATGGAACTTATTGCATAGTTTATTTTAGTATGTTTCTCTATTAATTATTGTGATTATCCTTGGATTATCTATTATGGGTTGTGCTTATTGTTTAATTTCCTAGCTAACAATTACCGTGATAATCTATATGAACTAGAGAGATGAAGTATATATTTAGATCTGATCATAATAGCATGTGATTGTGTTTTTTGCATGGCGTTGGAATTTATAATTTATGTCTAGGATAGAGATATACATATTCATCGCATGTAATCTGATAAATAATATGTACTTTAAATCCTCTTTAATTGTACTTCACATAGAGATATAGTGAATTAGTTAATTAGGGTGTTCTTCTTCATTCTATCATCTGTGGATTTAAGTTGATTTGAGTATGATGCATTGAGAGATGGTCATATTTACTTATGTGTTCTTGATTAACAATTCAGAATAGTGAGCATAATTGATAAGAAGTGTATTAATTTAAGTGAATCAATAAGTGAAGTTGTGATCTTAAATCTCCATAATCTAATTTGTAATTACTGGTAATTAGAATTAGTTTAATTAAATAATTTAATTTATAACATTAAATTGATTGTTTAAATAAAATTAGTTTGGTTAAAGGTTAGTATTTGGTGATTTGTATTAATAATTTCTCATGGGAACGATACTCTACTTTCATTGTATTACTTGTTGACCACGTTTACTTGCTTGTTGTGCGTAATTAGATTTTACCCAACACGTATTGTGTCACGGTCATCTCCCCTTGTTTCAGTTCTAGAAACCTTACCTCCATCCTATTCTTCATGCTCTTCGGGAAGTAATTCTCGATGAACAAAGTCTTAAACATTTCCCAAGTTATAGTACCTTCTCCCGCCCTCTATTGATTTGCTTCCCACTAGTAGTTTGCTTCACCCCCCATCATGTACGTAGCGAACATAGTTTTTTAATCTTCACCCACACGAGCAATGGCAAAGGCTTTCTCCATTTCCTTGATCCACGTTTGTGCCACGATAGGGTCGGTAGTACCCATAAATTCTGGTGGTCCTACACTCCTAAAGTCAAGTTCATAATTGGAACTGCTTGGAGATTGGGTGGTACCAGTTCGTTGTTTCTTCCCCACAGGGCTTCTCCTAGTAAGTCTACTAGCCGTTGGATAAGGTCCATTTGTTCCCTCCCGCTATTGACTGATTATTTCTGTGTTGCTAGTCTACATCTGGGCAGCATTTTTTGCATCACAAAATTTCATCCTCAATCTCTAATTATATTAATTAAGGAAAAAAAAATTCATGACACAGTTTCTAAAATAAGAATATTTATATTCATATGCCAAATCATTACATTGATATGATCATTCCTAGCATACTTCTATAAACGTTAACTTTTATTCCCTAACATCACAAAAGATGGGGAAACACTAACATACTACCCCGCTGACATTTTACAAAAGTTTGGGGTTTACATAACTATCCCATATCTCACACAAAAGATTGGGATTACAACAACAGGTCATAGATAAATACCAACTACTACTACTAGACTGTAAGACCCCGAATTTTATGAAATAAAAGTATTCAATTTTTCTTATAATTATTATTCAGTAAATGGTTAAATTGATAAAAAGTTAAAGTTAAGGGTGATATATGTAAAGTTTACAAAATAAGCAAATGGTTATAAAATATTCATTGTTGTCGGGGAATATTCGTTTGGTCGTGGAATATTCTTGTTGCCGGGGAATATTCATACGACGGGGCAGCCATTTGTGGGCCCCGTAATGAAAAATTATCAGATGAAGAAAACGACAAAAATGAATTTTTTAAAAATAACGGCGTAGTTGTTACCGTTAACATTGTTGAAATACCCAGTGGTTAAAGTAAAGTAATACACGTTGTTGCACAGTAGCACACGGTATTGCACATTATTTTATATTATTGTTGTTTCAATGATTGTATGTCATTGCAAAGTATTTTACATTATCAAACTAATAATTCATATTATTTGAATAATATTATTAGATAACATTATTGACAATGTCTAAAAAATTCTATCGAGAAAAGGGGTTGGGTTATTTAATTGCGCGCCAGTAAGGAGAAATCCTTATCGAAAGCCCCCTCTGTCCTGGGAATAATCTGGTTGTTAATATTGTAGTTCTGTAATATTATTTGTGAATTAATTGTTGATTTATATGATAAGGAAATATTTATTTTATGTGGATATAAATGAAGGAATTAATGCTGAGGTTTTTTAGCTATATTTTGTCAGAATAGAGGTGTTAAAAATCATCCGTGTGTGGATTTTGGTCATTTTCTGTATAGAATTTGGAAAACCTTCTTCTATAAAGTTGTAGAGAATTAAATTTCCTATGAAATGGACATAAGATTCAGATTTTTCTGATAAAAGGGCTATTTATTATGAATTATTGAAGTTCTGGAATAATTGTTTTGGAGTTTTAAATATGTTTTTAAAGAAAAATGTTTTTTTCATGTTGGTGGGCCCCACTAGTGTGCTGAAATCATATTTTCAAGGAGGTGTGCGAAAAGTTTTTTATAAAATATTATTTTATTAAATTTTCTGCTTTGGTGTTCTAAACATTTTCCTATAAATAGGATGCTTAGGTTAGAATTGAAAATCACACCAGAATCAGAAGTTTTTTCTCTCCATAATATCAAGTGTATTTTTGTGAGTATTTAGATATCTTGAGTGTTGCTATACAGTGCAAGTTTCCTTCAATATTATATCATATATTCCAGTCAGAAGTGTTATTCTTTTGAGATAGGGGATTGTAAGGGATGGTAAGGGATGCTATTTTTTTCGTAAATGATGTTATTTCTTTTAATATCATTATACCGAAATATTGATATGAATTTTATTGTAAAACTTTATCTTTTTCGTATCGGGGATACTATTCACGTATATGATAATATTCACGTATACGACACTATTTATGTATACGACACTATTCATGTATATGGCACTATTTATGTATACGGCACTATTTACGTATACGATACTATTTATGAATACGGGGTACTATTCACAGAGTACTATTCAGAAGATACTATTCATGGGGTACTATTCAGAAGTACTATTCACGTACTATTCACGATGAAAAATTTATTCTTTTATGTCCAAATTATTTTTGATACGTGAATATTATTCTTGAATTTTACTCCACAAAGTAGGATCATGTTGACAATTTGGATATTTTTGAACTCTGGATAAATTAAAAATATTTAATATTTATCTTTGATTTCGTTTGATTAATGTTTATAGCATAGTCATTATTCTCATGTTTATATTGTAACGAAAGTCATCTTTGGCCCGTAGTACCTAGATGGACTGTTGACTATTGGTTTTACAGTTGTATATCTTTGGCCTATAGTGCAAAGATGATCTGTTATTGAATATCTTTGGCATGTAGTGCAAAGATGATCTGTTGTTGAATATCTTTGGCCTGTAGTGCAAAGATGATCTATTGTTGAATATCTTTGGCCTGTAGTGCAAAGATGAACTGTTGATGAATATCTTTGGCCCGTAGTGCAAAGATGAATTTATTTATATGATTATGAACAGGAACTGTGATTTGGTATAATCATGATCTTTGATATTTCAGGTAAAGACAGTTGATGAAAATTATCTTCGTCCTGGGTGCAAAGAATTTATAACCACAATTATGATTATGAGTTATTCACGTGATTATGGACAGGAATTGTTGATTGATGTTCCAGGATAAAACATTGTTGGTGGACTTCTAACATTGAGAAGATAATAGACATTATGGTGTATTTGACTCTTCTAATGGATTGTTCATTCCGCTGCAACTATGGTTGAAAAGTTTTATTATCTACCATATATTCTAAATCTCAGATTTATTACTGATGAAGGCTATTGATAATTTAATTATCTTTAGTCATAATAATCTTTACTGGGCTAGTTGTGCTCACCCTTTTGCTTCACAATTCTTTCCAAGTAATAAAAGTGTAGCTGGGTCGAGCGGGGGTAATAGGAGAATAGAACGGTGGTCTATAGCTGTTGAGATTTTCCCTAAAATAGTATGGAAATAATTTTATAAAGAATTTTAAATAAGTGTGTCGTATTTTATACGTCATTTAACCGTTGGTTTTAGTGAACCGAATAGGGTGAGGTGCTATCCAAGTAAAGGGATGAGAGTCACAGTTGGTATCAAAGCTATAAGTAAAGAGCCCCGAGCCTTTCGCTCGTGACTTCCTTGTGTGGGATGCACCGAAGTCAGACTTTTCGTAGGGGACGCTGCGAATAACGGTGGCAAGTTGATAATTTCTAAAACAGTTATTGACTGTACCTTTATGTAAGGTACCATTATAAGGTGATGTGGCCAAGGCTCCATGATAGTTACATATATTTGCATTAAAACTCACAGCTCTTATGTTGTCGTATTTTGCACGAAAATTGTAATAATGAAGTTTGTAGTTATTTTCTGTACCTTGTTTCTGGCGACCCAAGATGGGTTGTGTGGACCTATTTTAGGGGCATTACAGTTGGTATCAAAACTTAGGGATATGGTAGCTGGCGGAGATCTGAGTCTAGAACTAGGAGGGGAGAAACGAGTAATATACTTCGCTAGTGTGTGACTTACCTAAGCTAAAAAAAATTTACTTGATAAGCTGACAAATTGTGATATGTCAATTAACATTTGTTTTGAAGCTGAATTCTAGAATGAGCAATGTCTACGTCGGGATTTTTTAGTGTCCCTTTTCGTTACTTGTTCTTTGGTGTTCTCATGTTAATGTTAGATTTGTTTGAAAAAACAAGTGAAAAAGGTCTGACATGTATAATGTCGACGATTTGACTTTAAGAGTCGCTAGTTGGTGTATTTAATTGGTTGCACCAACGCAAAATCAAAAGGTTTGCACATTGAATTGATGATGTGACATTGCTAAACGAAGTCTGTGAAATCGAGATTCATTTAGGGTTGGGGCTTGGTTATGCATGGGAAGGTGTTAGGCACCCCACATCATCTGTTGTTACGGTGACCACCACTTCTCAAAGAAAAAGCTATACAAATGTGTGTGTGTGTATGGATCAATGTGCAATTATTTGAAAGTAGCGAGGCCTCGTTCGCACTATATATATTGAGGTTTGAATTTATAGAAAAATTCAGTTTTAACCAGGATATAGCAATGAAGTTTTATAAAAAGAGGTTTTTCAAACCCTGTGCTCAATAGGAATTGAGACCTTTTCATACTTCCATTTTATTGTTAAATATTCTATTATTTTTGCTTTTATTTTCGAGACGCGAGGCATCTTCGAGAAAATAATATAAAGTGATGTTAGAACTCCTTATGGGCATGATGACCATCCAAGGGAATTCGCATAATCGTAAATAATGTACAAGTCGCCATACCGAAAAAGTCCATTATGGGAACCGAATCTAGATTCAGTAGACTGACTCTGTGATCACATGATTCCTAGGCTCACATGATACTGCAATTTGTATGGAAAGAAGTAAGCAGTTATATATATAAATATATATATATGTGCATGATCAGCCACCACAAAGCAACTCCATGGGGGATCAAGAATGTAAATAAAGTAATAAATGCTATCAACCACCACGGAGTAAACTCCAGGCGGGACTTGAATATAAATAAAGTTGTAAAAGCTATCAACTGCCACGAAGTAAACTCCAGGCAGGACGAAATATAAATAAATATATATATATAAGCAGTAAATGCACCAGATATAAAATCCAAGCTCATCAGATATGTCCGACAATAGTTATATATAAGTGTATATATATATATATAAGTAATTAAACGCACCAGATGTAAAATCTAGGCTCATCGGACAGAGTCTGACCACGGTTTATATATATATATATATATATATATATATAAGACAATAAACGCTCCAGACCGAAGCCTAGGCTCAATCGAGGCATTACTCAATAATGTTAGTCCATATAAACATATATACATATATATATATATAAAAGTATACATATACAGACAGAAATGAAAACCACGGACCGAAGTCCGGGCAAACACACACACACGACTCTCAATGTGTATAGCAGTGTGTACTATTATGAGAAGAAAGCTTTATAGAATGTAAGAAGGCTTATAATGGGCTGCCAATGTAGACTTCTATGACTCTATATGGATAAATACTCAGCTCCCGCCAGATGAAAGTATAGCTATATGTGAGCTAGCAGATGTTTAAAATGAGGAAAACACTCAATATGGGTGTGTACAGAATAAAGTGGACAGGGCTTGCTCGCCTTTTCTCTCTCTTCTTCTCTGCAAAATGGTTGACCCAAGGTCTATATTTATAGACTGATTGCCGCAGGTGTACCTAGGGCAGCCGCGGTTACACCTGCGGCTAGTCGTGGTGGGCTTGGGCTTCGCGGGTCCTGTCGTCTTGAAGTACATGCACTTGTGCACTGTAATGTCTGCTCGAACTTGCAGAACATCAATCCGAGCATCTGAACGAGGTATATGTGACCTTCTTCGGACCGCTTGTGTCAAGAGTTACGCAATGACATGGATTAGAGGTTGTATGAAGTCAGGAAGAGGGGACCATGCCCATGGTCTTCAAGCTTCAAATTCTATTTGATGTACTACCACGCGTAATAGTCACTCGGGATTGGATATCCTGGTTATTGAAGGACATAGTTGTATGTATGTATGTATTGAAGTGTCAAGACGACGCACAGGTGTTGATGTGGCACGATGACGTTTGACTCTTCGCCGGGGTTATCGCCGGTTTGAGTAGAAAGCAGACGTTGCCCAGGGTTACATCTGAGATTGGACTGCTGCAAGTGTTTGAATGTCGCAAGGTCATCTTGTGGGTGCCTATCTGCCTGGTGTTAGCTCCGGGTTTGAGAGATGAGTGCCTCGACAAGAGGTCTGAGATTGAAGCTGATAACATGTATCTGAAGCAAGCATTTCCGGAGTTATCGCTGGAACTGCAACAACATTCTTTGGGGTGATCGCCAAGGACGAAACTCAGGGTTATCTCCGAGGTTGGAAATGATCCTTCCAGTGTGTGTTCCGGGGTTTAGAATGAGACTCCCGATGTGTGGTCCAGGGTTGGAAATGATGTTCCGGTAGTATCCGGGGTTTGAAATGATCTTCTGGTAGTATCCGAAACGGATGTGAACTGTCTTCCAGGGTTATCTCCGAAAGACGATTCTGCCCTCCTGTAATGTTAGTAACAGTTGTGCAAAAAAATTTTGAGTGTCTACAGATGTCCCTCTTTATCATATTCATGAAATGCAAGGCATGGATAGGATAAAGAATCCTAGACACTTAAAATGCAAGTGAAATAAACATGATGCTATGTGCAGCAACATGATGCAAATGTATGATGCATGATTGTCAGGTAGTCTTGCTAGGATGACAATCAGTGATGGCTTGGAAATACGATCCAAGTCTTCAAGGATGTTGACGTTGGGGCTATCACCAAAGTCTCGAATCCTAGACATTGGCTTATATTCCATAGAGGTGCCTCTTGTGTGTAAGAGATCTGTGGGGATAAAGCTTTGTCTGCTTGAGGATGTGTATAACATATTCCCTCATCCGATTGGAGTTACTGCCAACAGGCTATTGTTGTCAGGGTTGTCTGACCTTCGTTGATGTGTGTATCACCGGATAGATCCCTGTTGGGTGCATTGTCAAGGTTGCTTGACCTTCATTGATGTATGTGTCAATGGTCGCATTGCATTGTAACCCCTCGTCGGGGAAAGGTTGATGAGTTACTTCGATGGGTTTACTTGCCATCGACTAAAATGACGTCAAGGCTGCTTGACCTTCATTGATGTGTGTATCAATGGTTGAATGTGCTGTAACCCCCGCTTGGGATACGCAGATGCTTGAAAGATGTGCGTTGTGACCCCCGCCGGGGATACGTGGATGTTTGAAAGATGTGCGTTGTGACTCCCGCCGGGGATACGTGGATGTTTGAAACTTTGGCATTGTAACCCCCGTCGGGGATACGTGGATGTTTGAAACTTTAGCGTTGTAACCCCCGCTGGGATGTTTAACATTTCGTGGTTTTGTGCGTTGTAACCCCCGCTGGGGATGGTTAGGTTTGTAACCATGCAATGACTGCATCGGACCTTTGTGGGGTATTGCCGAGCATGATTTATGAAAGCTGAGTTCATCGGTATAGTATACCTTGCATTCAGGCGAATACCAATGACAGGACGGGAGTTCAATTTTGATCCGTGCAAAACCAGGATTCCAGGCTATTCCGCTCAATCGCGTAGCGCTTTTATTCCTGATTTGGCCTTTTAGCTTGTGAGACCTCCTTTGCAACTCTAGCTGGAGTGAGCTGGAGGTGTGGGACCCATTAAGAAGTGCCGCAGGTACACTTGCAGCAGTCGCAGGTGGACCTACGGCCAACCGTGGCTATGTAAAGCCCAAAGGTTGCTTTCATAAGTCATTTTCAAGCTGCACGACGAAGGAAATCTGAGAGCTTCTCTTCATACTTGTTGAGTTAGGGCAACTTTCTGCATATTCTGCTACCGTACAAGCGTTCTTCACTGTCCTAGTAATGTATGCATGTATTCTTTTCCAGTTTCTATCCGTTAGAAAATGACTTATCACATAAAATGCATTTAGACACATAGTAGTGAATATGCATGCTGATATGACTTGATAAAAAAAATTCAACATAGCAAATGTTAGTATTAAACCATGCTGAACATAATGATGTGAAAAAATTTGACTTTTGAAACAGTCAAATTGGCACCTTTTACTGTCATTTCTTATCCTATCTGAGGACAAATGAGTAAAGGTAGACAAGCAAAATAATCCTGGTAATTAGACTACACTTACGGATTTTTTACTGCAATGTATTAAATGCATATAGGATGTATATGACTATGTATAGGTGTGCTACTGAATGGCCACCTAGTCATGCCTATGTGCATGTGGATAGTCCCATTTACAAAGGGTCTATGGAAAAAAATTTCCTTAAATGTAGGAATGAGTAGTCATGCATTTTTAACTCTACAGTAGATGTATGTTAAAACAATGCATGCATGCATGTAGTCATAAGATGCATTTTGAAAAGCTCTAGGTAAGAATTTACCACACAATTTCTGAGGTGATTTGGAGATTTGTTGTCCAGATATTATGGATCCAGATCAACCGAGTAGTTCCCGTAGGACCACTTCAGGTGTACGGAGGAAGGTTTCTGAAGAGCCTCAATGCCGGTCTGTCAGATAGCCTCGTCATTTGGTGGAGGCAGTGATTCGTCCTATCCGGGTTGAAGTGTTGAATGTCAAGGACGAGGAGGAGGATATACCAGTCGAGGCAAACCCAGATCTTCTAGGTGACTTGAGTCGGCATCCTTCAGTATACTAGCACGCAAACAAGGTATGAAGTTAGATCTTAATCTTCCTTGTTTCCTATTGATGAGGAGTAAAGGATTCTAATGTTGATCTGCATTTGATGTAGGTTCCCGGCTTCACACAACCTCGACAGAATTGGTTTAGCATCCACTCTATGTATCAGGCCTTGCATGATGACTATAGAGCGATTGTATATGGCTGGGGATTTGGAGTGTTCTTTTCCATTCTTCCCCGTCATTTGTCCACAGGGGTTACCTCGGGGCATTATTCGAGCAAAGTGGTTTCACCGCATCGAGTCACTCCATTTGCTAGACTGTGAGGTGATGATGACGCCTATGGATTGGAGGTTTATCACAGGTATGGAGTTTGGAGGGGATCAAGTGCCTTGCACAGTGGATATTACCCCTACTGCCGTCAGATCCTTGTTGGGAGTTCCGGCGGAGGCGCTCAAAGGCAGGACCATTCGTACAAGTCCTTTTGAGCGTAGATGCTATGAGCGGGCTGTTGAGTGAGCCCATACCCGATGATATGAGAGTCAGAGATCGCATTCTTCGGTGATTGTTCCTAATGATCATTAGGGGCTGCTTCATAGCAGATAATTCCTCTACGGTGTCCATCGTTTTGATCAGCGCCACTCGACACGTGGACCGTATAGGAGACTATGATTGGGGTTCCTATACCTTTGCCTACTTCCTTAGAAGAATGCACATGCAATCGCAGGGCTTGACCGAGGCGTGGTTAGGATTCTACCCGTTTCGGCTAGTGAGTGTTTCTCTTGTTTTTTCCGTGTACAGGTTTAGAGTGTTGACTAACAGCAGATGTTTGCCTTTGTGTTGGCAATTTTGGGCCTATGAGAGGCTTCCATGTTTGCGTCCTGTGAGTGTGTTAGGTTAAAATACCTATCCACGAGGATGAAGATTGCATCATTCCATACTGGCGGAGGTCCCTGTTGCTAAGGGTTTCACTCATTGTCGCCTACAGCTGGAGTTGTTGATAGTGGGTGTCATCACATGGGTTCCCTACTCCGGAGAGCATTTGGGAGTTAGATTTGAGGATGGGTACCCGACTGGAGTTGAGTACATTATTTCCACCCGCAGGATTCCTCTCTTCACAGATGGAGGATGGGAGCTCTACATAGGAGAGCGTGCTTTCAGGAGCACTACAGGAGAGATCTGTATGCCGATCTTGCCTCCTGCCAGGCGTTACTAGCTTGTTTTGCAGTCACCCGTCACTGACATCCCGTTGTTGGGGATTGACGGTTTTACTTTGTCAAAGGGCCCCTGCACTCAAGAGATATTCCAGCATTGGTGGACCCCTCGTACCATTGGAGCTCAGACCCGCGCCACACAGTTTATGGAGGATATGGTTCCAGGATACGTGATGATGACGGATTGGCTAGCCTATGTCAGAGATCCGAGTCATGTGACACAGATTGATAGATTGATCTGGTAGTTGGACCGGGCACATTTCTTCATCCGGCATTTGGGCAGAGATCCTTCAGAGGTAGATATTTTTGATCCTTCCAGCTCTGGCGATGGCCCCACAGGTGACCTATATGGCTTTGCCGGTGCAGATCCTCCTCAGATAGGCCCGACATCCCCGTAGATAGAGATCCGGTGACTCGGGAGGAGTTACATCGTGGATAGTATCGATGATGTGTACATTGACACCATCACTTTTTTTCGATGTATTTCTCGTTATCTCTTTTGATAGGCCTCTGTTAGTTGCTGGTTAGCTTCGCCCCATTCTCACTATATCCTTTGATAGGCCTCTGTTGAGTTGTTGGGTAGCTTCGCCCCATTTCCCTATATTTTAGTTGTACAGAGATGTATTAGATGATGATATACTTAGGAATGTATGTACGTTTTCATTCCCTAAATCATATTGCCATCTATTGTATCATGCATGTTATTATGTTATGCATATGTATGTATGTCAAGAGATATTCAAAGATTGACCTGGATGGTCTTATGACACACGCCCGCATGACAGATGTCTTCTTGACGATTAAATTGTATTGATCATACCCCATAATTCTTGGTGGTATCTGGTATGCGCTCATGGTATGATAGTATATCACCATCAGACATGGTGATCCTAGATGACTTGCTGCAGCATACTATGACCCTGTTGATGTTTTAGGTTCCCACAGGATTTGTAGAGGGTATGCTAGAGCACTAGGTATCGGAGAGGCAGGTTTTCTGATTTGGGACCCATGAGTTGACTCCTACTTTGGAGGAGTATGCACGGTTGTCGATGATGTCGTTGGATAGACCTTGTGTGCATATGGCTATCGGAGACATGAGTAGACAGTTTATGACCCTCGCCGAATTGAGACGTAGAGTGGTAGAGGACGAGATTACATCCGGCCACGTGATATCCCAACATTTTTTGTTTGACAGATTTGGCTCTAAGGATAGTTATGCACAGCATTCCGGGGATTTCACCACACCAGAGGACCAGTGGCGTTTGGCCAGAGTAGATGTACTGCTGTTGTGCGTATTGTCATACGTCTTAATGCTACGATATATGGATGAGCTGGATATCGGCGTCATTACGACAGTGAGAGCTCTCAGGGAGGGTCGTACCATTATACCGATGATTATTGTAGAGACTACGAGGTCGACTACATCTTCGCCGCACTTATCCGGCTGTGAGTGTTCGCAGTAGCTTCGGTTATGTTGTATGTGTGGTTTATGTCACACTTGAGACTGATTGGTACGCTTAGACGGCAGGGATTTTGTTTCACCCATGATATATCCATGTCATACTCCTTTCAGCCTGCGGAGTGTATAGATGTTGCATCGTGGTCAGCTTTCCTGGCAGGGATTAGGGACCTATTTGCTATATTGTCGTGTTTATGGCTTAGCTCACCCTACAGCTTTATTAATCATGCTCCGGGCATGGATTACCTCCCTCTGGCTGGGTTAAGGGGCATGATTACTTACCACCCACTGGCCGTGATGTGTCAGTTTGACCAGTTTCAGGATTTTCATCCTTATGAGGCGATGAGTCGGTAACCGCTTCACTCATGCGCTTTATCACGGAGGATGATCCAGATCAGTATGCCTATTGGGATCAGTGAGAGCTGGCTGTGTTTTTTTTGGAGCAGATTATCGCTGAGTCATTGATTTATATAGAAGCATTCATGTGACCCATCCATTAAACTTTCTTTGGGAAAAGATTAATTGCATACCGAATCTTGATTCAATCATTGGGAATTAATAAGTGATTCATTTTTTGAAAAAGGAACTTACTTATATATATATATATATATATATATATATATATATATATATATATATAATAATAAGTTAACGATTAACTATATATATATATATATATTATGACGGATATATATATATATATATATATATATATATTATAAAATCGCATTGGTTTTATATATATATATATATATATATATATATATATATATATATATATATATATATATATATATATATATTATTTTATAATATATTATATATATTATATATATAATATATTATTCTTAATAATTTTATAATTAAAATAATATTTATTTTAATTTTAAAATAAAAGGTTTATTTTAATCTTAAAATAAAAGGGTTTATTTTAATTTTAAAATTAAATTTCGTGCTAACTAATTAGAGTTGGAATTGGATTCCATGATAACTAATTGGAGTTGAAATTGGATTCTATTTTTCCTTAAATAAAGGAGTTTATTTTGATATGAAATTAGATTTCATATTATTCAAAATAAAAGAGTTTATTTGTGAATAGGAAAGAAAATCCGTGTTTCCTTAAATAAAGGAGTTTATTTAAATATGAAATAAGATTTTATATTATTCAAAATAAATGAGTTTATTTGTGAATAGGAAAGATAATCCGTGTTTCCTTTAATATTTTTTTATATGGAATTGGATTCCATAATTAATTAAAATAAAAGAGTTTATTTTAATTAAAGATTTTTTATATATATATATATATATATATATATATATATATATATATATATGGAATTGGATTCCATAATTAATTAAAATAAAGGAGTTTATTTTGATTAAAATTTTGATTAAAATAAAATAGTTTATTTTATTCAAAATAGGATAAATTAAAATAAAATAGTTTTATTTTGATTTAAATTTGGATTAAAATAAAGGAGTTTATTTTGATTCAAAAATAGATTTTATACTAACTAAATTTGCCCATTAAATGATATCAATATATATATTAAATGTTTATTATTCATAGGATGAATGTTATTTATCGATGCATATGATGATGTGTATGATAATAAATGGGATTGATTATGGACTATTGACCAATGCGATTGGATTTTATTTTAGTTGGATGCATGAATGTATGGGTTTTATTAAATGGGGGTCTGCGTACTCGCCTTCTCTAATTTTTTTCTTAATGTAAATTCTATCTCCTCCTATGTACTTCCCCTCGATCACGATCAAGGTTTCTATTTATTTTAAAATAGTTTTGTAATAGGAATATTTAGAATTAATTTTAAAGAATTAGAGATCAAGGGACAAGAAGAGCTTGAAGACCCGCTTTGTAATAGAGCCCAGGGTTTAAATGTAATAGTTATATTTAAATATTATTTCTTGCACCCCTAGGGTTTGACCTTTTGGTTCACTTGGTGGCTCTAGTGAACCAAACTAGAATAAAAGTACATAATCAATCAAGGGTAGAATATAGTATTCTATATGTGCATGCTTATACTATATATATATTATATATTATGCAAACATGCTTCGCATGTTAATTAATACGACGCGTATTTTATATATATATGTATGTACTTGCATTAAACAAGATGAGACAAATTTAATAATAAATCCTCAAATTTTTTATTTTAAGTCCTAAGCGCTCAAAGATATTTGGAATATCGAACGTCGCTTTCTAGCATGATAAAATTAATAGAGTATTAAATATTTAATATGAGTTTGTTGTGTCACCACAAGGCAAGTATTAAGTATTTAAGATGTTAATTTATCACATTTGATGTTTATAAAGAAAATTGAACAATATTGTTTTGTTGTGTCACCACAAGGATGATATTTTTCTTTTTGAATATATGGAGTGCTAGGTTCGGATTTTAACTTGGATAATTTTGATTCGGATGTGCCACCACTTTATCAAAATAATCTAAGAGGCAAAAGAAAAGGAGAGTCAGATAGTTGATGTAATTGACAAAAGTTGTCTACCTATTTATTTATATATAGTTTGTTGTGTCACCACAAGGCTATATACATTTGAAATGGGATCCTTATTCTCACTAGCAAATCTTTAATTAGATTTTTGCCGAACTATATAAGTGAGGGTAATATAGTTTGAAGAAAATAGTGGGAGATACCAATTTAAAACAAGACCTAAATTATTTTGGTAATTAATAAAAGAATGTATGTTAAAATGTTGTTAATTACAAATTCATTTACGTAATTTTACAATGTCTAAAATTACTATCACCGCGAAACATATTAGATGCTAAATTAACGCAACCAATTAAACGGATTGGTTAAGGAATTTGAGAATAGTTCTCATAGCTGAAAAGCTATCTTATGTCCTTAATACGCCTATCCCTGCAATGGTTGCAGACAATGCCTCTGAGGAAGACATTGCTACTTTTAGAAAGTGGCAAGATGATGCATACTTGCTCAACGCATCATGCTCGCATCCACGAGTAACGAGCTTGGCCACAAGATGAAACTATGGATGCTTCTACTATATTCCTGCACATCAAGTAGTTGATGGTGAGGAAAGTAGGACTGATAGATATCGGATATCTAAGGAGCTCTTCCGATCTAGAATGACCGAAGGCACTACAGTACAGACACATGTCCTAATGATAATCAATTTGATTGATCAATTAGGATAACAGGTTTTGTCATGGATGGAGAGTTGAGCTAAGATTTGATCTTGCACTCACTCCCGGACTCCTTTCACAATTGTTGTGAATTTTTCATATGGACAAGCTAGATATCAGCCTCGCTGATTTGCTTAACATGTTGAAAAATGATGAGAGTCACTTTCTAACCAAGAAAGACCATGTCTTACTGGTAGGGGCCAAAGGATCTTCTGAAAAGAAGAACGATTCAAAGAAGGTAAATAGAAAGGCGTAAACAAAGGATAATAAGAGCAAAACTGATACGGATAGCAAAGGAGTTTGCTTCCATTGCAATAAGCCTGGACACTGGAAAGAAACTGAGAGAAGCATCTTGCAGAGGCTAACCAAAGAAGCTTAGTGAAGTTTCGGTTACATAATACGCTTTTTGTTCATGATTGAAATAAATTTTTCTTTAAGTCAAGGTTCTACTTGGGTATTGGATACCGACTTTGGTTATCATAAATATAGATTTATGAAGGACCAAGCAGAAGTGGAAAGCTAAACAAATATAAGTAATCCTACGTATGGAAATGTAGCAAAGGTTGCCATATTAGCCATAGAAACTTATAGTTTAGCAATGCCTACGGCAAATCTATTAAGTCAATAAGTTGTTATTGTATTCCAGCTTCTTGTTTAAAATATTATTTCCATTTTATTGTTGGACAATGAAATCTTTGGTATTATAATTAAGAACAATTGTTGTTCTATTTATAATAATAATGTTTTGTATAGAATCGAATATTACTTAATAAATTTTGTATACTTGACTTACATGAAAATAATTTTGCATATTGAACAAATTAGTATAAGAAAAGGAGATGATCATTCAAAGAGTTGAATGTGTGTATTTGCTGAAATACAAGTATGAATTATTTGAAAGGTTCAAAGAATTCAGAAGTGAAACAAATTGACAATGTATTAAGATTCTTTGATTAGATCAAGGAATAAATACTTGTGAAATAAGTTTCTAGATCATCTTAAATGGTTTTCTCATAATGGACGCCTCTCGATACATAATAATTGATTGATGTATCTGAAAGGAAAAATCATACCTTGTTGAACATGGTATGCGGTCCAAAATGATTTTACCGACATTCCAAAGATCCTTCAGGATCATGTCCTAGAAATGGGTGACATATCTACAAAAAGGTAACCTCAAAATCTCGCCCCAAGACTCCATAAAAGTTATGGATGTGGAGGATTCCTAATCTTAAGTATGTTAAGATAAAGGGTTGTCCAACTTATGTGAAAAGGTTTCAAAGGATAAGCTTGGGACAAGATTCGACACATGTATGATTTGTGGGACATCCTAAAGTAAGTTTAGGGTATATGTTCTATAATTCTACTTAGCAAAAGGTGTTTGTTATAAACACGCGCTTTCTAAAGATAAAGGTGTTTATCATTGAAGGGGCTAGTGGGAGGATAATAGATCTTGAAGAGTTCAAGAACCACAAAACACTATAAATCAAATAAGAGGAACCTGTAGATAGACCTATTATACCACAACTGAATCGTAATTCTGGAATAGTACCGAAGATACCTAGGAGGTATGGATTCATCATAGATGATGATGATGAGGTACACATCATAGAAGATGATGATCCATTTACTACGATTGAGGTAAGTGTTGTAGACACTCAGAGAAATGGATTGAAGCAAGTTTCTCAAATATGGAACATTCGTTTTGATGAGGCAATCAAAAGAGTTTGATTTTATCAAAAATAAGAATGAACCTAGTGTGTACAAAAGGGTCAGTGGGAGCATCGTGACATTCCTAGTACTATATGTTGATATACTACGGATAAGGAATGACATACCAATGCTACAACCAGTAAAGATAAAGTTGTCTAAACATTCCTCCATGAATGATTTGGAAGAGTATCTTAATTGGGGATATAAATCTATATAGATAGATTTAAAAGGATGCTCAGCTTAACCCAAGGAACGTATATTCATTTGATGCTAAAGTCGTTTAGTATGGCAAACTCCAAGAGATGTCTCATGTCGATGAGCTATGGAGTGTATCTCTCTTAATAGTCCCCATAGACTCCTGAAAAGAGAGGTTGCATGAGTGACTATCATGTATGCAATGAAATATACGAGACTTGATGTTGATCGGTCATATTTCGGAGAAGTTCACTATGAGTCGTTGAAAAACATCTTAAAGTACTTAATCTAAGACTAAGGATGTGATCATATTCATGGTGGGTCCGAATTAAAACTAGAGGACTTAATGACTCAAGTTTTTTCGAGATGCATCAAGATGACGTAAAATTCACTTTAAGGTAAAGCGTTATCTTGAGCAAAGGGTGCGTTGAATTGGAAAGGTTCCAAACAAAGAAAGAGTTGCTAGTTTAGTGATAAAGACAAAGTATATAGCTATAAATGAAGTCGCATAAGATGATTGTTTGGATTAAAAGTTCATTACGTAACTAGGAATAGTTCCCAAGTCTCATCTTGGATCTAAACATGTGTTGTGGCATTTTCATTTGATTATTAGAATCATTGAAAGATGGGAAATCACTATAGAGATAGTGGACTCAAGAACAACATTACATATCCATTAACTAAAGCTTATCCAACAAACAGGATAATCGCCACTTAGAGAAGAAGAGTATGAGTTACCATGACGATTGGCTTTAGTGCAAGTGGGAGATTGAAAGTAGTATGCACACAAGCCAATCATGTTTGATGATAAAGCATATACTTTGTAACAATCTTATTCATTTATTAATAAAAGGTATTAATTTATTAAAGGCTTTTAATTATCTACATGATGCTGTTTTATAATATGTGATAAACCCATAGTTTTAAGCAATGCTTTTAGAATAATGATGATGATCATTCTAATGAGATCTAAATTCTTAGAAAGCTTAAAACTAAAATAGTTCCCAATCATTGGATTACTAAATTGGGGATTAGTGAATTCGGATAGATTGGTACATATGTTGCTTGCTCATTGGATGGATGAGGATGATTGATCTCATGATCATCTGTGTGGAGACACTAAAGCAAGTATGTAGGTGCTTATTTGAGAATAAGTTCATCGGTGTGGCTCGCTAAGGAATACCTAATGGAGTTTTATTTGCTCGTCAATAGGAATTCTCAGAGTGATAGTAGTACAAGTAATCCTTGGACTTGAGATTATCATAGTATCTTGTGTATGATGAGTTATACTTTGACTTATTCCTTAAGACCCTTAGGGTATATCAAAGGGTATGCTTGGGTATAATAAGTTGTACATGGAGATAATGTATGATCAATAAAGAATCTACCACTTCTAATAAAAGAAGAGAAATGTCCTATGTGATTCGATAAATGACAACCCAAAGAGTCCTTGGTTAAGGCGTAATGAAATTAGAAAGGAGTTTCTAATTTGCATTATTTGGAGTGTGCATTTAAGGATCGAAATACATATAATTAAATAAAATAAGACTTGATAAAGAATTCCATGTCTTATATTTAATTGGGACATTGTATGGTGGAAGGATTGAATTGTATGGTAACTATTTACTCAAAGGTTCTTTAATGATTAATGTTGAAATCTATATTATCCCGGAAAGTCGTTGATCGCTAGGAGGCTTATCCCTATTGTAGAATAAATATTATTTATTTAAATAAATTAATTGTTTAATTTATTTATTTAAATAAGATTAGAATTGTTCTAATTGATTTATTCACAACCGGTTTAATATGGAGAACCTAAAGGGTCACACCATAAAAGGAAGAATAATTATTTAAGAAGTTAATGGCATAATCGTAATAATATGTTAAGTATATTTAATTTAATCTATGGTGATAGAATAAATTAAATAGCTTAATATTTATTATTTAATATTTTAGAAATATTAAATATAAATTAATAAGAGGAGTCTTATTAATATTATTACAATTATTATTATTTTAATTTCTAAAAGAGTTTAGAAATTAATTTAATATAAGTACTCTCATTTATTCCTAATTGGATTAGGAAGGAAAATTAGTTAAAAGAGTTTAATTAATTATCCCTAATAAGATTAGGGAGCTTAATTAATTAAAAGAATTTAATTAATTAAATAAATCCCAATTCCTTAATTGTTAAGGTGGGTTGCCCACATCTATAAATAAGAGGAGTCTTATTATGGGTGGGGGGTTGTTGACTTTTACAACGACATAATTCCAATTTGTTGGAGAGTACCCTTTTCTATAGAGATAGAAAACTAGGGTTTGAGCCAAAATACACCATCTTCTTAAATTCTTTATTTTTCCTTGGTGGATCACCTCTAGAGGCCAAACGCTTGGGTGGCTAATGTTGATCTAAGGAAAGAACCAAACTCGGTGGATTCAAGTTGAACGCGAAAAGGATTGGAGGTGAACTTGTACCTGAGGAAGCTCGATCTTCAAGGGTATGATTTTATTCTTTATCTTTTCGTTTAATTAATAATTGTGCATAAAGGGTGATCCGGGTATATGGTTTGTAAAATTTTTAAACTCTGATTTTACTCGCTTTCGCTAATTTATGCAATTTGATTGCGCACATGAATATTACAAACCTAACAATTGTGACATGAATCAGAGTTGGGATATATATTTGTTTAAACTCTCAGTTTATGTTTTGTCGTATTTTACACGATAGTTGTATAATTAAGTTGTATTTTTATTTTATACCATGTATTTGGCGACTCAAGATGGGTGATGTATACTTAATTTTGGGGGCGTCACAATATAATTATGAGTCACGAACTTACCATAAGTATGAGTTTCAAGAACTCGCTCCTAACTTATCATTCTCTACCTATCAAGTATATATATGAGAAAAGATTCACCTTTTCATCATATACATATTGATAGCGCGACTAATTCCAATGATTATCACTGTAATAAATTGAGCTGTTGTTACACCAAGCACAAACCTCTGCCCATACAAACATTCATACAACTCAGCTATCACATGAGTCCTCAATTGAAATCTTACAACTTCTAACTTTCTCTTTGCTTAATACGAATTTTCTTTAATTCGTATACTATCCTTTACAACTCAATCTGAGTTCTTCTTCCCGTACTACTTTGTAGTACCATTCATTCATAGCATTAGCTATAAATCATTCATCGTTTAATAGCTCGCCTGTTACTACGATTTACTATGATCACGTGGTGATCTCCTTATCCGTCTCTCTACGATTATAGTCTTAGGTACTCATACCTAAGATTTATAACCTATCAGCTCAGATACCAACCTGTAACGCCCCGAAATCCAGTCTATTTTCACATCCGAATTCCGTACGTCACGATCTCATCTTCTTCCAAACATACATCATTATATAGCTAAATATAACAACATACATCCTCAAATCCCAGGTTTTAAAACCTTAAAACCTCTTTCATTCCAAATAATGATAATTACATTATTCTTTACATCTTGTACAAGTGACTTTTATCCGCCACCAAGGATACATAATCATTCATTAAACTATGCTATAGTTTAATTCTATCATTCTATATTACAAGCCTTCGCTTGATCTTTACACACATTCATATAATGAAAGGCACTTCTTCTGGATACCAATCAGCTTGATCTTTCCGGGATCCTTAAGTTCTTTCTAACATCGTTCGCTGAAAATGTTTTTATTTAAAGCAAGTGTGAGAATTCAATAGCCCAGCAAGTCATAACAGTTGAACAATCAACTTTAAGAATTCAAACATTCTTTTAAGACTTCAATAACCGAACAAAGGTTATGAAACAGCTTGAATAATAGGAATAATCTCGATTCCTATCATTTTAAAACATTAGTCACATTCACTTTGAAATACTCTCATTCTCTACTCTATTTCATACACATTCCGTCTGGCTAGAATCAATAGCACAGACTTAACAATAACGGTTCATGTATAAACAGAACATTCTCATATTGAACAGTTCAATCACGTAACATTCATCTCATAGAAACACCAAGTGTTCACATCAGGCACAAGGCCTCATACACGTTCTACCACCTTATACAAATATCACACATTCAAGACATGACGTAACTTCTCAAGTTCAACATCTGAGAAGTTTTAGAAACTAGCATTCATTTAAAATATTTATGAAGTTAAGAAACTTGCCTTACGCACAGCTACAACTTATAGTTTATGTTGAACTGCTCATTCCAATTCCTATGCAGCACATAAGGAAATAACACATATACCAATTAGTCATATACTTGACTTACATATTGGTTTACTTTACTTTACTTCTTAGGGTTCACGTTCTTACAAACTAAGTTTACGCGACCAACTTCCTTTACCATTTAATGGCATCATGACATACGGAGATGTCTTACTTAATACGTTCATCATCTTTGATGATTTATATTCTTATCTTCTTCTTATAACTTCTCTAGAACTCAGCACACATCGTTTCTCTACTAGTAGTCCATATGGTACTCTTAGTGGTTTCCCACAAACAACCAACAAACAAGTTCCCGTCTCATCTACACTGCCCATAATAGTGAGTTAGATCGGTTGCCAGTTTTGTATATACCTTCGCTCTTTGAAGGAATTGTTTAGCCCAGCTCCCATATGTCATCCATCAAAGGTTACGATTGTACTAGAACCTAAATTCTTCTTAACTTATCTGAACTATTAAACTATAATGTTCGTTAAGTCAATTTCTCATTCCTTATGGCTTTCTGGCAACTAAATGCCATACCTCAGGATTTATTCTTTATCGTCTAAGTCATACAATCTTTTGTATACTCAGAACGATCATTCAATATTCATTCTACACATTTATAGCGTTAAGCATTTTACGTTACCTTATTCTTATCTTACAACATTCGATTCATTTGACTCAGAACGTTATCCAAGTTATAAACATTAACTCAGCTTCTTTTACATTATACGTACTTGTCCTTAATCCAGCTTCTCTACAGTTCACAGGTTTAATCATTGATCTTTATAACCTTACGGTCAAACCATACACGGGGTGTAGGTTCTACCCGTTTAGTATTCGCGTACACTTAACCTTTATGTTGGTTCAAGTGTTCAACGCTTACATTTCATTCTAACATTCTCATCCGACTCACATTCGGCTTCTATTAATCTTATTACCGTTCGCTACGACTTTCTTGATAATTCATATCTTACTCACTACTCCCGTCAACGACTAAGTCATACCACCAATGTATACTTATAACGTTCGCTCAACGTGAATACGATTCACGAGGATCGTTTACGTATTCAACATTTACGTTACTTGCCTCTAAATTCTATTCAACCTTCATCCAAGGTTTTAATTACTTTCATTCATTACTCGTCACCTGAACCCCATGTTCATTATTCTTTCCTAATGTCAAAGCCATACGGGTCATTGTATGCTAAGACCGATCGTTCATCGCAACAACGTTGCGTTCACAGCATCTAAATGCTTTACATTCATCTCTCATTACCATGTCATAACATCAAAATATTATACATTATGCTCTTCAATCAACGTATAAGGAATCACCATCAAAGCAATCCCTCACGTTCGATTATCGCGATTACGGTCCCCGGATATTTGTTCTGTAACTCGCGTCTACATTCTTTGTCTTTTAATCTCATTTAATCTTTTTGTTCAACCTCCATCAAAGGGTTAATACATTTAATTAAGTGTTGCATTAGTTGAATTACATGTTAATATTTCTTTCTTGCACATCCCCTAGTAATTGAGTAGTAAAAATCTCATTTCTGGGCATTGCCCTGCATCGGCGCTGCGGCTCCGTGCCCTTCCCTTTCTTTTGTGATACAGCACCACTTAGCAGTAGCTAATGGCCCGAGCTCACGCTGGGGCGCCTGCCCCCAAGGCACGAATCGCGCTGCGGCGCCAAGCATGAAACCTAGAAAAAAAATTTAAGTCTTTTACAAGCTTGAGACGCTGACTTTGAAATCTCATATCTTATTCATTATAACTCAGAACGAGGTCGTTCTAAAGCCATTTTCTTCTTTATCTTACGTACTTTGATTACGCATAGACAAAACTTCATTCTAAATCCATTAACATGCCATTCAATTGGCTTAATCTTTGCTCTTCGTTCGTTTTATGTTATTAACGTTCTTCGTTCGTTCGTCCGTAATTCGATCATCCGAACTCGAAATTCATTCGTTCTTGAGTCCACAACTCACGTTTTCTACATTCTCTTACATTCTTATAAAACCCTACACGTTCGGGTTAATTTACTAACTTTCTAATTCTCGTTCTTCTTTTACAAAAATTTTGCAATAACTTCGTTATAGCTCAATTTAATCCGTTCTTCAAGAATATTTCTAACGTTCCTAACCAATAAATAAGCAACTAACTTATACACGATGGTTTTAAACTTGTCCATCAACAACAATTATCTTACGATGGTTTTAAATTTGTCAATCAACAACATTCTTTGTGTTCTTCGCGTGTTCTTCGCGTTCTTCGTTTTTAATCGATATTTTGGATTACAATTTCACTTTTTCTTGGAATTTGATGTTATAGAACATCATTCCTTACTTATTTGAACTACTCATTCATAAGATTCATTCGGATCGCTCAAAATCCTTACGAATCTTACACTTCCTTAAGAAATTTATAAACTAAATTCCTAATTCTTATTTCTTCATTTTCTCATGATTTCAACCATATGAATTCATTCTTAACTTTATCTACTTCTTATCTTCATTAAGTTATGTTTTTGAACATATTAAACATAAAGAAAATTAGAAGAAACTAGGGTTCGGATTACCGTTCTTCTTTAATCTCCTTCTGTCGGACAAAGCGTGCATTTGAGCTAGCTTTTCCTCATTCCTCTTCCACTTCTTCTCCCATCCGAACTCTCTCTCTCTATCTCTCAAAGAGTAGGATTTCCAAAAGCTCAAAATAATGAACTTAAGCTTTCTATTTATAGAAAACCAAGGCTTAGGGCAAATTAGTCATTTCGCCCCTAACCTCCTTACTATTCAAAGCTTAGCCACCAAGTTTACTTGGTGGCCAAGTGGCCGCCCACCTCGTTATGTAGCTTCCCTTGGAAGCTTTGTGCTTCCGTCTTTCGGGTTTCGTCCGTTTTAAAAACTTCAATTCTCGGAATCCAAATATTTTTGGATATTCCGTCTTTCCTTTACCGATTAACTTTTACGCATTCTTCGAATTTCCGAAAAACTAAAAAACACTTTTTGGTGTCAAGCATTTTCCTTCACGTTTTCCCCTAACGTAGTTAAACGAGTGAAAAGTACATAATAATACTTTTTGTCATTTTTATTTTATCCGATTTCTACACGTTTTTTGAGAAAAACTTTTATCAGCTTAACTTTTCACGATATACTATCGTCAAATCTTTCGACAGAATATCATTTTGACATACCGAACTCTTTGAAAGGCTTAGGTTATTTAAACCCTAACCCTTATGGTTTCGTCGGGTGAATAGTGCATATTTCGTCTTTTTCCCCAAAAATATTTTATTCCCGGAAAAATTTTATTTTTGTCTTGAAAATTCTTACTCGTTCAGTCTAGCTCGTAGCCAGAATCCTCCCGATTAATAATAATCCTAGGTTATAGAATGATTAATAAACACATAGTACAGAATAGTATTAATAAAATTCATTTTATTAATAACTAATTCTTTAAATCTTAAATTCTGGACAATCTGATTTTTCAGGTTGTCACAACTCTTTGAGGCACGATCGCAGCTTAGATGTTCACCGAATCTTCTATTTGTGAGAAGAGGTTGGGTAATTCCATCCCTTTGATCTAAAACCGATGAAATGTGGTGAAATGAAGGTTGATCCCAGTACCGTGTGACAAATATTTTTATTTTGTTAGGGGTTAGACTGAACCATAAATGGCTGCCTACGTACTCCTATTGAAGAGGAGATCAAGTCTGCATAGTTCGGACCTGGTGTAAGAGGTTCAACGCTGAATGTGAATCCAGAGAGGTGTAGAAATGTTTTTTGTTGTTTTTGTTTTTGTAGAGAAAGGGTAGAAATTTTTTTGTTATTTTTTTGTTTATTGTGAGCGAGCCATATAGAATATGGTTGCCTACGTACTCCTATTGAAGAGGAGATCAGGTCGATGTAGTTCGCCCCTCAGGACTATTCGCAGCCAAAGAGAAGTGTGAATCCCATGTGCAGGGTATACAGCGGGGAGAAGAAAGTTTGATCCCATAATGGGGATAAACTGCAGGTGTGGAAAAAGATTAATCCCGTCTTCAGGATAAACTGCAAGCGTAGAAAAGTTTAATCCCGTCTTCAGGATAAACTGCATGCGTAGAAAAGTTTAATCCCGTCTTCAGGATAAACTGTAGGCGTAGAAAAGTTTAATCTCGTCTTTAGGATAAACTGCAGGTGTGAAAGGTTTAATCTCGTCTTTAGGATAACCCAAATTGTATGAAAGATTTGAAATGAGGTGAAACCAGGCTGCTGGTCTGAAGTGTATGTTTCCCTGAGGGGCAGAAGAGTATGTAGAAAGAAAGCGTTCAAAATCAAAACGACTGGTGATTGGATGTTCAAACCAAGGATGTTTGTTTGATGGTAACTTCAGACATAGTAACATTTTACAGTGTCCAAATTGATAAGCTGTGGAAATTCATCGTCGTCTATTTCCTGCAATCTGAGAGCACCTCCTGTCAATACCTCCTTGACAACAAATGGGGCTTCCCAGTTAGGAGCGAATTTTCCCTTAGATTGATCTTGGTTGTCAATGATCTTCTTCAAAACCAAGTCATGTTATTTGAATCTGCCAGTAGTGATTTTTTACGTTGTAGGATAAACGATCCTTTGTTAATATAATTGACCATGGAAGATTTTTACGGTTCTCCTTTCGTCTATTAGAGACAATAAGTGATACCTATCTTGTACCCATTGGTCCTCATCCAACTGAGCATCCGTCAATACTCTGAGGGATTCCATTTCCACCTCTATGGGGAGCACTACTTCCATCCCATAGGCTAATGAGTAGGGGGTTTCCCCAATGGAAGTTCGCATGGAAGTTCTGTAGGCTAATAAAGTCAGATGCAAGAGGTCAGGCCATCCTTTGAGATTGGCGAACATTTTCTGCATGATCTTCTTGATATTTTTATTAGCCGCTTCAACAGCACCATTTATCTTTGGACGGTAGATGACGGAGTTAAGGTGTTTGATGTGGAATTTACTGCATAACTCCTCCATCATTTTGTTGTTGAGGTTCTTAGCATTGTCTGACACAATGACCTTTGGTTGTCCATATCGACAGACTACATTATTTCTGACGAAAGCAATGATAACTTCTTTGGTAACCCTGGGGAAGGAAGTTGTCTCTACCCATTTGGTGAAGTAGTCGATCATGGTGAATATGAATCGATGACCATTACTTGCTTTGGGCTCGATGGGCTGGATCACGTCCACTCCCCACATTGAGAAGGATCAGGGAAAACTCATATTGTGGAGCTCCCTCGGAGGGGCGTTGATAGCATTCCCGTGAATCTGGCATTGATAGCACCTCTTGACGTGATCATCACAGTCAGCTTTGAGTGTTAGCCAATAGTGTCCTATTCTGAGAATTTTCTTGACAAGTAAGGGGTCGCTCATGTATGGGCCACATACTCCACCATTGATCTCATCCATGAGCCTTTGAGCTTGGTCTTTGTCTAGACATTTGAGGAGACCTAATCTTGCATCTCTCTTGTAGAGTGCATCTCCGCTCAGGAAGAATTTCATAGCAAGTCGATGGATCCACCTCTTCTCAGTTAGGCTCGCCTCAGCGGGTGTAGATCCATCTCGCAAATAATCCTTGATATGCTGATACCAATGGTGGTGGACGGGAGGTAGTTCATCCGATACTTCTCCAACGTAGTACCCATAAGTTGGGGCCTTGTGCATAGCAAATGTGATGCTTGGCATGATTTCCTTGTCAGGTATATGAACCAAGGAGGCCAACGTTGCTAATGCATCCGCAAAATCATTCCTATTACGAGGAATGTGTAGAAAGGAGATTTCTTCAAACTCCAAAGCCATCTGTAAAACTTGCCGATGGTAAGGTAGCAAATGCAATTCTTTGGTTTGATAGAATCCCGTGGATTATTTGATTACCAATTCAGAATCCCCAAAGACAGTTAACTGTCTGATGCCCATTGAACGGACAAGTTTTAGCCCCATGATACAGCCTTCATACTCAGCTATGTTGTAAGACCCCAACTTTTATGAATAAAGATGAATTTTCTATAATTGTCATTTTTGAATATTATGGAATGAATTTGATATAATGTTATAGTTGTGGGTAATAGTTATAAATTTTGTAAAGTACGCAAGTTGTTATATAATATTCGATTGGTCGGGGAATATTCATTTTAACAGGGAATGTTCGTGATTTACTCAAGCAAACATTGGTGGGCCTCTGGCGAAATTATTATCGGATTGAAAAGCGACAAAAATATTTTATGAAAATAACGGCGGAAGTTTTATCGTTAACTGTTGAAACACCCGGTGTTAAAAGTACAGGAATACGCGTGGTTGCCTAGTAGCACACAGTATTGATTATTGATGTTTACGTGAGAAGTCACTCAGTTTTGTTCAATTATTACTTTAGTAATTGTTGCATAGTATCTCACGTTAATTGATTAAATTATTGTCGATATTTTATATATTATTAAATCAATAATTGAGATGACAAAGTTATTAATATTATTATTTGCAATATTAACAATGTCTAGAAGTTCTGCCAATGAGAGATTTGGTCACCTAATTGTGCGCCAATAGGGAAAAATCCTTATTGGAAAGCCCTCTCTTTCCTGGGAACGACCTGGTTAATTAATAGTGTGAATTATAATAATGATGATGAAGTTTTGTTTTATTAGTATAATTAATGTAATAAAACAGAAAAGCTTTTTATATAAAATAGAATACTTTTATAAAGTTATTCGTTTTATTAGACTATAAATAGAATATATTATATTCTATAATGCATAGTGTTTTACATAGTAAAATCTTTTATATAAAGCAGAATACTTTTATAAAGTTATTCGTTTTTTATTAGACTATAAATAGAATATATTATATTTTATTATGCATAGTGTTTGCATAGTGCTGCATAATGTTTTGCATAGTAAAATCTTTTTTATATAAAATGTAATACTTTTATAAAGTTATTCGTTTTATTAGATTATAAATAGAATATATTATATTTTATTTAAACGATTTTGTTTTATTAGAATATTTTATAGTAAACCAACTGGACCGATACATTTAAAAGTAAATCAAACTGGACCGTTTCAGAATTAGTTACTATTCGATTCATTCTCCTATAAATAGAAGCTCATTCCTTCATTATTTCTTACGAATTCTTTGAAACTAGAGAGAGAAACTATAGAGAGAAAGAAGAAAAGTATTCGCTACTTCACTACTCCTATATCCGGTTGTTCTAAGGTAAGGGTATTATTTCTTTCATATTCATGAAGAGAACTTACATTATTCCATTTTTTTTATTACATTGGAATAACTTGTATACGTGATCTACCCTATACTTGGTTAAATTCTTACATTATTCCATTCTTTATCATTATGTTGGAATAACCTGCCTATATCAAATACCGTATACATGGTGAAATTCTTATATTATTCCATTCTTTATTATTCATTGGAACATCACGTCATGCAATGCGTTTACGCATGACACGGTTTCGATTATTTATTATTACATTTGGAACATCCCGCTTGGGTTGAATTTTGCCCGACTGGTTCCGTTATTTATTATTCTGTTGGAATATCGGTATCGTGCATTTATGCATGACTGGTTACATTATTTATTATTACATTGGAATAACTCCGTATGCATGCGGTCTATCGCATGCATGGTGATTTCTTTTGTTATTCCATTCTTTATTATACTCAGTTGGTTAAAGTTTTGACTTTTATACTTCATGAAATTTGTGGAATATCCTTGATATTTGCGCTTCATCCAGTATCTTTTCATGGAAATATTCTTCTGAGCATTCTTTAGTTTTACTCTACATAGAAGTATCATGTTGACAATTTGGACGTTATTAGTTCCTGGATAAATTAATTCTAGAACTTGTTTTATTGAATTCTTATATCATTGTCATCATCCTCATGTTTATATTATGTTGAAAGTCATCTGTGGCATGTAGTGCATAGATGGACTTGGTATGATTATGACCAGGGATTATTCGGTGTAATCATGACCGTAATGTTACAAATAATGTGGAAAAAGTTTCCTCATTGCCCCGCAGTGCATTGATGGACAGTTGTTGGCATGATCATGACCATTGATGAAATCACAAATATCCTTGGCCCGTAGTGTATGGATAATTTGTGGTTGTGATACTAATGAATATCCTTGGCCGTAGTGCAGGGATGATGTGGATTATTTATTAAGCTGAGTCCCAGCGATAAAAGTGATGAAAACCCTTTTAAATCATAAAAGATAGTAGATTTTATTCTCTACTTGACTCTTTTAATGGATTGTTTGTTCCACTGTAGTTAAACATGATGTTTGTTATATTATATCAGTTTAACACTATTGAAGGCTAACGATAATTTATTCTGTATTATCTTAGTCATAATATTTCTTACTAGGCTAGTTAAGCTCACCCTTTTACTTTCATTGTTCTCTTGGGAAATGAGAAGCGTAGCGAGGACTAGTCGGGGAGCGGGTGATTTGTCCGGATAATAGTATTAGTAGTCCTCACTATTCTGTTAAATAGTGTGATAATAAATGTAATGAGGACTCAATTGAGTGTGGATATTGTCTAGATGATAATATTTGTATTAAAACTCACAGCATATGTTTTGTCGTATTTTACACGACTGTTGTATAATTAAGTTGTATTTGAATTTTGTACCATGTATTTGGCGACTCAAGATAGGTGATGTATACCTATTTTGGGGGCGTCACTATTGGTATCAAAGCTTAGGGATATGATCCTTGGCTAAGATGTGAGACAAGAACTAGGAGGGGAGAGACGGGGAATTCCTTCACTAGTATGACATACCTAAGCTTATTTGGTATTTAATTGGTTGGTCAGAGTATAGGGATAATATGTGATATGTTAATTAACCCTTGTTTTGTGGCAGTATTTGAAAATGACATCTGAGAATATTGAGAACGTCAATGGAGCACGGGAGACCGTTGAGTTTCCACAGATCAATAATCAGGATAATGTGCATTAGGAAGGCGACAATCCTCAGGCAAACAATAACACTGACTAGATGATGAATGATGGAATGTTCAGAGGCTTTATGCAATTCATGCAACATCAGGCAAGAGCGGCTCCTGTACAAAATACAGGTGGAAACACTGGCAACTCTCGGACGGTCACCGCTAAGCGATTCGAGGCTGGGACCACCGGAGTTTTTTGGAGAGCCAAAACCACTTAAGGCAGAGATGTGGATAAAGCAGATCAACAAGATATTTGATGTCTTAGGATGCTCTGAAGAGAAAAAGGTTCCCTTTGCCACCTTCATGTTGCGGGCAGAGGCAGATTACTGGTGGGAATCTATAAAGCGTACTCAACCTGCCGCACTGAAGATGTCTTGGGAGAAGTTTCAAGAACTGTTCAACGACAAGTACTTTCCCAAAAGTATTCGTCACATGAAAAAGGTAGAGTTCATCAAGCTGGAGCAAAACAACATGACCATGTCGCAGTACAAAGCCAAGTTTGCCGAGTTGTCCCGGTTTATGTCTCCTTTGGTTGATAATGAGGAGAGAATGACGCGAATGTTTCTAAGAGGTTTGAAACCCGAGATACGTCAATATCTTATCTCTCATAAACTGTGTTTGTATTCAGATGTTGTTAATAGGGCTCAGTTGTTGGAGCACGATAATGAGTCAACCCAACCAAAAGAGAGCAGCCGGCAAAATGATAATACTAGTGATAACAGTCATCGAAGCGATGACAATAAGTGTGGAGGGAATCAACATGCCAGAAATGGTAACCACTTTGGTGGTAATCATGTCCAAAATAATAAGAATGGACATTTAAAGAAGAGGAGATTCAACAATGATGGAAAAGGCGTCGACATCATTTTTGTCGTTAAGGAAGGAGAACGACCACCTATCATATGCTTCAAATGTGGAGGAGAGGGACACATCTGTCCAAACTGCACAATGCCATCTTAAGCATGTTATAGTTGTGGAAGAGAAGGTCACTTGGCCCAATTTTGTCGTGCACCGAATACAAAGTCCAACTGGGATGGAGGCATCAAAGGCCGTCCCAGACAAGACAAAACCGGTAGTTCAAGGGAGAGTGTTTGTCGTGACCTCCCAGAAAGCAAGGAACCCAAACGAGGTCATCATGGGTAAGCTTATCATAAATTCTAGCGAAGTATATACCTTATTTGATATCGGTTCTACCCATTCTTTTATTTCTCCTACTTGCGCTCAACGTTTAAATTTGACTCCGGAAAAATTGGACTTTGACTTATTTGTTAAAACTCCATTGGGAGAAACCTTCATTACATCCACTGTTTATAAGTCTTGTTTGGTTCAAATCAGTACCCTCACATTACCTGTCGATCTTATTTCATTGAAAATACTTTTATTTGACGTAATTCTAGGGATTGATTGGTTAACTACTCATCATGCAAAAATTGATTGTTTTTGTAAGGTTGTTAGCTTTCATATTCCTAACCAACCTATTATGAGAATTCAAACAACTAAACCATTAAAATCAATCAATGTCATTTCAAGCCATAAAGCTATTCGTTTATTGAAAAATGGATGTCAATGTAAGACCCCAGCTTTTATAAATAAAGATGAATTTTTCTATAAATATTATTTTTGAATATTATGGAATAAATTTGATATAATGTTATAGTTGTGGGTAATATTTATAAATTTTGCAAAGTATGCAAGTTGTTATAAAATATTCGTTTGGTAGGGAATATTCTTTTTGTTAGGGAATATTAGTGAAATGGCTCAATCATTGGTGGACCCCTACAATGTAATTATTTCGGATTGAGAAAATGACAAAAATATTTTATAAAAATAACTACGGAGGTGTTCTGAATTAAAGCTGTTGAACTACCCGGTGGTAAAAGAAATACGATGTCTGGCGTAGTTGCATAGTAGCACACACGGTATTGATTATTGATGCTTACGTGAGAAGTCACTCAACCTATGCTCAATTATTGCTACGATAATTGTTGCATCATATCTCTTATATTATTGATTCAATTATTGTCACGCGATTATCATACGTATAATATGTTATAGTATTAAATTAATAATTGTTGAAAGATTAAATATGTGTTGATGAAAAAAAAATGATTTGTGGTAAGTTTGATTATTTTATGGGGGGCTCATATGTCATCATCTAAGAGTCTCTTCGTCAATAGTAATTACCCTTGTGAATAGTATTTACCTTTGTTAATAGTAATTACCTTTACCAGACGTCGAACCACTTGTCATTTCACATTACAGGCGTCGAACCACTTGTCGTTTCATATTACAGGCGTCAAACCAGTCGTCAAACCACTTGCCTTTTCACACGGCAGGTGCAAAGCTAGAAATCTTCTATAAATAGAGGCCTAGGGCTTCATTATTTTTCACGAATTCATTCAAGCTATAGAGAGAGAGAAAGTATAGAGAGAATAAGAGAGAAAAAAGAAGAGTATTTTGTTACTACACTTCTTTGCGATATTCAATCTCCTACCAAATGTAAGGGGTGTTATTCTTTCTTATTCATGAAGAGAAGCTGTTGTTATTCCATTGCTTATTATTACATTGGAATAACTCGTATATCTGTGAGTTTACCCTATACTTGGTGACATTCTTCTATTATTACATTGGAACATCACATGCGTGTGTTTTACAGGACACTGGTTACATCTTTATTATTATTACATTGGAACATCACATGCGTGTGTTTTACACCGGACTGGTTAAAATCTTTATTATTCTGTTGGAACATCACATGCGTGTGTTTTACAGGACTGGTAAAATCTTTATCATTACATTGGAATATCCTATTCATGTGTTTTACAGGATGCGGTTCCATCTTTATCATTACATTGGAACATCCCGCTCGGTGTGAATTTCACACGACTTTGGTTCCGTTATTTATTATTACATTGGAATAACACATGCATGCGGCTCTATCGCATGCATGGTGATTTCTTTTGTTATTCCATTCTTTATTATACCCAGTTAGTTAAAACTTTGACTTTTATACTCCATGAAATTAGTGGAATATCCTTGATATTTGCGTTTCATCCAAAGATCTTTTCATATATTCTTGATCATTCTTGAATTTTACTCTACAAAAGCGATATCGTGTTGATAATTTGGGCGTTAATAATTCTGGATAAAATAATTCTTGAACTTGTTTTATTGAATTCTTATATCATTGTCATCATCCTCATGTTTATATTTTTTAAAGTCATCGTGGCTGATAGTGCATAGATGGACTTGGTATGATTATGACCGAGAGACTGACCGATTGTAATCATGGTAGTAATGTTACAAATGATGTGGTAAAAATCCTCGATTGGTAGTAGTGCATTGATGGATGATTGTTGGCATGATCATGATTATTAATGAATACACAAATATTCTTGGCCCGTAGTGCATGAATAATTGTGGTCGTGATACTAAAGAATATCCTTGGCCGTAGTAGTGGGGGTGATTCGATGATGTGGAATATTTATTAAAAGTGAGTCTCAAATATATGATGATGTAAAACCTTTTAAAACCTAAAAGATAGTAGACTTTATTTTCTACTTGACTCTTTTAATGGATTGCATATTCAGCTGCAGATTAAACCGGTTGTCTATTGTATTTTATCGGTTTAACATTGTTGAAGACTATTGATAATTTATTACGCATTATCTTAGTCATAATATTTCTTCTTGGGCTAGTTGAGCTCACCCTTTCTTTCCTTTGTTCTCTTCGTGAAATGAGAATATAATTTGGGACGAGTCGAGGAAGCAGTGATGGTCTGAAGATAGCATTAGTAGTCCTCACTATTACGTGAAATAGTGTGATAATAATTGTAATGAGGACTTTTTGTTTGAGTTTGTATAATATCTAGTAGAGCGATATTTGTATTTAAACTCACGATTTTATGTCGTATTGTACACGGAGTTATGTTAATAAGTTGTATTTAAATTGTACCATGTAAGTGGCGACCCAAGATGGGTGATGTATACCTAATTTTGGGGGCGCCACGGTTGAGTATCGAGCTTAGGATATGATCCACAGCTAAGATGTGAGAATAGTACTAGGAGGGGAGAGAGGGGAATACCTTCGCTAGTATGACCTACCTAAGTTATGTCTTTATTTATTGGTTGGTCGAGGAAGATAGGGATAATTTGTTACATGTCAATTAACCTTTTGTTTTGTGGCGATGTTCGAAAATGACATCGAGAATGTTGAGAATAGCAATGGAGCGCTTGAGCGATCGTTGATTCACCACATATCAATAATCGAGGATAATGTGCATCGGGAAGGCGACAATCCTCATGCAAACAACAACACCGACCAAATGATGAATGATCAAATGTTGAGAGGCTTTATCGCAATTTATGCAACAAAGAGCGAGAGAGCGACTCTGCCCAAAAGCGTAGGTGGAAACACGAAAAACTCTCGGCGGTCCGCATTAAACAATTCAAGGAGCTGGGACCACCAGGAGTTTAGGGAGAGCCAAAACCACTTACAGGCGGAAGCATGGATAAAACAGATTACCAAGATATTTGATGTCTTGGGATGCTCAGATGAGCAAAAGGTTCCCTTTGCGCCTTTATGTTGCAGCGGAGGCGGATTCTTGGTGGGAATCGGTAAAGCGTACTCAACTTCTTTGTCTTGAAGATATCTTGGGAGAAGTTCAGAGGTTGTTCAACGACAAATACTTTCACGAAAGTATTTGCCACATGAAAGAGGTGGAATTTATCAAGTTGGAACAAAATAATATGGCCGTGTCGCATGATACGAGGCAAAAATTTGTGGAGTTATCACGGTTTTCGCCCCACTTGGTGGATAATGAAGAGAGAATGGCGCGAATGTTTTTAAGAGGTTTGAAGCGGGAGATACGTCAACATCTTATTTCTCATAAAGCGTGTTTGTATTAGGATGTTGTAAATAGGGCTCGATTAGTGGAAGCAGCGATAATGAGTCAACACAACTAAAAAGAAGCGGTAAGACAAAATTATAATACTCAATGAGAGTAGTCATCGAGCGGTGACAATAAGCGTGGAGGAATCAACGGGCGGATATGGTAACCACTTGATGGTAATCGGGCCAAAACAATAAGAATGGACATTTCAAGAAAGCGGAGATTCAACAATGATGGAAAGACGCGTCGATTACCGGCACCCATTGTTAAGGAAGGAGAAAGACCACCTATCATATGCTTCAAATGCGGAGGAGAGGGACACATCGATCAAAGCTGCGTCATGCCGTCCAAAGCATGTTATAATTGTGGAAGAGAAGGTCACTTAGCTCGATTTTGTCGTTTCTGAGAAGACAAATTCAGCTAGGATGGAGGCACCAAAGGCCATCCCAAAAATTCAAAACCCAGTAGTCTAAGGGAGAGCGTTTGTTGTGACCTCCCAAAGAGCAAGGAATCCGAATGAGGTCATCACGGGTAAGCTTATCATAAACTCTAATGAAGTCTATACTTTATTTGATCTGGGTTCTACCCATTCTTTTATTTCTCCTACTTGCGCTCATCGATTAAATTTGACTCAGGAGAAATTAGACTTTGACTTATTTGTGGAAACTCCGTTGGGAGAAACCTTCATTACATCCACTTTGTTTATAAGTCTTGTTTGGTTCAAATCGGTACCCTCACATTACCTGTCGATCTTATTTCATTAAAAATACTTGCATTTGACGTGATTCTAGGGATTGATTGGTTAACTACTTATCATGCAAAAAATTGATTGTTTTCGTAAGGTTGTTAGCTTTCATATTCCTAATCAACCTATTATGCGAATTCAAACGACCAAACCATTAAAATCAATCACGGTCATCTCAAGCCATAAAGCTATTCGTTTATTGAAAAGCGGATGTCAAGCTTTCTTAGCTCATGTCATGATTTAAATAAAAATACGCCGGTTTTAAACGATATTCCTATTGTTAATAAATTTCTGACGTATTCCCGAAGAACTTCTGGCCTACCCCAGGCGTGAAATTGAATTTTGTATCGACCTTGAACCCGAGACAAAACCTATTTCCAAAGCCCCATATCGAATGGCTCTATTGAACTTCGAGGAGTTAAAGACCCAGCTGCAGGAATTGTTAGACATTGGCTTTATTCGTCCTAGTACTTCTCCTTGGGTGCTACATTCTATTCGTGAAGAAGAAAGATGGGAGTATGCGACTTTGTATTGATTATCGGGAGTTGAATCATGTCACCATCAAAAATAGGTATCCATTGCCCGCGTATTGATGATTTGTTTGACCCGATTGCAAGGAGCCAAATTCTTTTCAAAGATTGATCTTCGTTAGGATATCACCAATTGAAGATTAGAACCATTGACATTCTAAAGGCGGCCGAAGAACTCGAGACGGGCATTATGAATTCCTAGTCATGTCCTTTGGATTGACTAATGCTCCTAACGCCTTCATGGATATGATGAACCGAGTATTCAAGGAATATTTAGATCACTTTGTGGTCGTCTTTATTGATGACATCCTTATTTATTCCAAAAGCGTGAAGTGAAGATCATGAAAGCAACACTTGAGGAGGTGACACTCCAAAAGCTTCGTGAATATAAGCTTTATGCCAGTTGAAGAAATGCGAGTTCGGCTTGAAGAAGTAGCATTCCTTGGGCACGTGGTATCAAGTCATGGAATATCTGTTGACCCGGCCAAGATTGAAGCTATTCAAAAGTGGGAACAACCTAAATCGATGGATAGAAGCACGTAGCTTTCTCGGTTTAATTTGGTTATTATCGGAGATTCGTGGAAGGATTTTCTCAAATCGCTACTCCATTGACTCGGTGACTCGGAAAGATACAAAGTTCGGTTGGAGCGAAGAATGTGAGAAGAGTTTTCAAGAACTCAAGAGGAGACTTATTTCAAAGACTGTTCGACAATACCATCGGCTCGGAGGATTTGTCATCTCTGATGATGCTGAGCAAAGGTTGGGATGTGTTCTTATGCAACATGGAAAAGTTATAGCCTATGCCTCGCGACAACTCAAAGAATATGAGAGGAATTATCCTACTCATGATCTAGAATTGGCAGCTATTGTCTTTGCACTTAAAATTTGGAGGCATTACTTGTATGGGGAGAAAGTGGAGATCTTTACGGATCATAAAAGCCTCAAATATTTCTTCACTCAAAAGGAACTCAACATGCGATAGTGACGTTGGCTTGAACTGTTGAAAGATTATGATCATACCATCCAATACCATCCTGGAAAAGCGAACGTGGTAGCTGACGCATTGAGTAGAAAATCATATGCAAGTACGAGTGCGATATTGTCAACGCAAAGGCCCATTTTGTGTGACTTGCAAAGGATGGAGATAGAGTTAAAGACTCTCGAGGGACGCGTGTGATGATAAGCGAGTATCTGAGTAGAGCCGACTTTAATCGATAAAGTTAAAGGCGCTCAAGCTGAGACCTAGAAAGTGATGCGTATGAGGAAAAAAAAAAGTGCAAGAAGGTGCTATCTTAGGAAGAAAGAATCGATGAAGAAGGAATACTTGAGTTAACTCCGGACTTTGTGTTCCTAAAGACCACGATTTAAAGTATAATATCATGATGGAGGCGCACAACACACCATTTGCAATCCATCACAGGAGTACCAAAATGTATCATGATATTAAATCGCCATACATTTTGGTGGAGCAATATGAAAGAGAGAGATAGTATTTGTTTATCTCAAGGTGTCTAACTTGTCAACGAGTTAAAGCGGAGCATCAAGTACCAAAAGGTCCATTGCAACCACTTGAAATTCCGAATGGAAGTGGGAGCACATTACCATGGATTTCATTCACGGTCTTCCTAAGGTTTCTCAAGGCATTGATGCGATTTGGGTCATTGTTGATAGATTGACCAAGTCCGCTCATTTCTTACCGAAATCGAGAAACTTATTCACTTGAACGTCTTGCTCGTATGTACATAAGCGAGATTGTAAGATCGCATGGTATCTGCGGTATCCATAGTTTACGATCGAGACCCAAGATTCACTTCACGATTTTGGGTTAGTTTGCAAAAAGCTATGGCACGGACTTACGATTTAGCTTCGGCATATCATCCTCGAGACGGACGAGACGATCGGAGAGGACTATTCAAACTCTTGAAGATCTATTAAGACTCTGTGTCCTTGATTTCAACGGGAGTTGGGACAAGTTCTTACCATTGGTGGAGTTTTCCTACAACAACAGTTATCAAGCAAGTATTGGCATGGCTCCATTCGAAGCATTGTATGGAAGAAAGTGTCATTCTCCAGTATGCTGGGATGAGGTGGGTGAAGCAACGTTGTTGGGACGAGTTGAGTACGTATGACTACGGAAAAGATTCAAACGATCAAATGATGTATAAAAACCTCACAAAATCGACAAAAGAGTTATGCTGATCTTCATCGAAAGGACGTGGAATTCAATATAGGAGATCATGTATTGTTAAGAGTTGCTCCATGGAAAGGAGTTACAAGATTTGGAAAGAGAGAAAAACTTAATCCTCGATTCATCAGTCCATTTTAATCCTCGATCGAGTAGGAGCGTGGCCTATAGACTCGCTTTTACTGCCAAATATGTCTCGTGTTCATAACGTTTTTCACATATCTATGTTACGTAAATATGTGAAAGACCCGAACCATATTATTGAGTTAGAAGCTGGGACGAAATAGCGGAAGATTTGATGTATGAAGAGGTTCCTGTTCAAATTTTGGATAAGAAGGAACATATTCTACGCTCCAAGGTTATACCTCAAGTCAAAGTTTTGTGGAGGAACCACGATGTTGAGGAAATAACTTGGGAGTTAGAATCGAAATGAAATCAAGGTATCCTTACCTCTTCGACATACCAGTGCGTACCCTAATTTCGAGGGCGAAATTTCATAAGAAGGGAGGTTGTAAGACCCACTTTTATAAATAAAGATGAATTTTCTATAAATATTATTTTTGAATATTATGGAATAAATTTGATATAATGTTATAGTTAGTTAGGTAATATTTATAAATTTTGCAAAGTATGCAAGTTGTTATAAAATATTCGTTTGGTGGGGAATATTCTTTTTGTTAGGGAATATTAAATACAATGACTCAATCATTGGTGGACCCCACATAATGAAATTATTGTCGGATTGAGAAAAGCGACAAAAATATTTTATAAAAATAACTTGGCGGAGGTGTTACCGTTAAAAGCTGTTGAACTACCCGGTGGTAAAAGTACGATAATCTGGCGTAGTTGCGTAGTAGCACACGGTATTGATTATTGATGCTTACGTGAGAAGTCACTCACTATATGCTCAATTATTGCTCACGATAATTTAACGCATCATATCTCTTATATTATTGATTCAATTATTGTCACGATTATCATCGTATAATATGTTATAGTATTAAATTAATAATTGTTGAAAGATTAAATATGTGTTGATGAAAAAAAATGATTTGTGGTAAGTTTGATTATTTTATGGGGGGCTCGTATGTCATCATCTAAAGAGTCTCTTCGTCGATAGTAATTACCCTTGTGAATAGTATTTACCTTCGTTAATAGTAATTACCTTTACCAGACGTCGAACCACTTGTCGTTTCACATTACGAGTGATCGAACCACTTGTCGTTTCATATTACAGGCGTCAAACCAGTCGTCAAACCACTTGCCTTTTCACACGCAAGAAGTGCTAAGCTAGAAATCTTCTATAAATAGAGGCCTAGGGCTTCATTATTTTTCACGAATTCATTCAAGCTATAGAGAGAGAAAGTATAGAGAGAATAAGAGAAAAAAGAAGAAGAGTATTTTGTTACTACATCGTCTTTGCGTTATTCAATCTCCTACCAAATGTAAGGGGTGTTATTCTTTCTTATTCATGAAGAGAACTGTTGTTATTCCATTGCTTATTATTACATTGGAATAACTTTGTATACATGGTTTACCCTATACTTGGTGACATTCTTTTATTATTCTATTGGAACATCACATGCGTGTGTTTTTACAGGACTGGTTAAAATCTTTATTATTATTACATTTGGAACATCACATGCGTGTTTTACACCGGACTGGTTAAAATCTTTATTATCTGTTGGAACATCACATGCGTGTGTTTTACACGGACACTGGTTAAAATCTTTATCATTACGTTGGAATATCCTATCGTGTGTTTTACACCGGATCCGGTTCCATCTTTATCATTCTGTTGGAACATCACTGCCGATTGTGAATTTCACACGACACGGTTCCGTTATTTATTATTACATTGGAATACTTTTCGTCATGCGCGATCTATCGCATGCATGGTGATTTCTTTTGTTATTCCATTCTTTATTATACCCGGTTGGTTAAAACTTTGACTTTTATACTCCATGAAATTAGTGGAATATCCTTGATATTTGCGTTTCATCCAGTATCTTTTCATATTCTTCTGATCATTCTTGAATTTTACTCTACAAAACAGTATCATGTTGATAATTTGGACGTTAATAATTCCTGGATAAAATAATTCTTGAACTTGTTTTATTGAATTCTTATATCATTGTCATCATCCTCATGTTTATATTTTTTAAAGTCATCTGTGGCCTGTAGTGCATAGATGGACTTGGTATGATTATGACCGAGAGACTATTCGGTGTGTAATCATGACCGTAATGTTACAAATGATGTGGTAAAATCCTCAAATTGGTAGTAGTGCATTGATGGACAGTTGTTGGCATGATCATGACCATTAATGAATACACAAATATTCTTGGCCCGTAGTGCATGAATAATTGTGGTCGTGATACTAAAGAATATCCTTGGCCGTAGTGCAGGGGTGATTCGATGATGTGGAATATTTATTAAAGCTGAGTCTCAGCTATATATGATGAGAAAAACCTTTTAAAACCTAAAAGATAGTAGATTTTATTTTCTACTTGACTCTTTTAATGGATTGCATATTCCACTGCAGTTAAACTGGTTGTCTATTGTATTTTATCAGTTTAACATTGTTGAAGACTATTGATAATTTATTTTGCATTATCTTAGTCATAATATTTCTTCTTTGGGCTAGTTGAGCTCACCCTTTCTTTCTTTGTTCTCTTGTGAAATGAGAATATAGTGGGACGAGTCGGAAAGCAGTGATGGTCACGAAGATAGCATTAGTAGTCCTCACTATTTCGTGAAATAGTGTGATAATAATTGTAATGAGGACTTTTGTTTGAGTTTGTATAATATCTAGTAGGCGATATTTGTATTTAAACTCACGATTTATGTCGTATTGTACATACAGCAGTTATGTTAATAAGTTGTATTTAAATTACGTACCATGTAAGTGGCGACCCAAGATGGGTGATGTATACCTAATTTTGGGGGCGTCATAGTCAATATTTCTTAGCTCATGTCACGGATCTAAACAAAAATACGTCAGTTTTGAATGATATTTCTATTGTTAATAAATTTCCTGACGTATTCCCTGAAGAACTTCCTGGCCTACCCCCAGAGCGTGAAATTGAATTTTGTATCGACCTTGAACCTGGTACAAAACCCATTTCCAAAGCCCCATATCAAATGGCTCATATTGAACTTCAGGAGTTAAAGACCCAACTGCAGGAATTGTTAGACATTGGCTTTATTCATCCTAGTACTTCTCCTTGGGGTGCTCTTGTTCTATTCGTGAAAAAGAAAGATGGGAGTATGCGACTTTGTATTGATTATCGGGAGTTGAATCATGTCACCATAAAAAAATAGGTACCCATTGCCACGTATTGATGACCTATTTGACCAGTTGCAAGGCGCTAAATTCTTTTCAAAGATTGATCTTCATTACGAATATCACCAATTGAAGATTAGAACCGATGACATTTCAAAGACGGCTTTCAGAACTCAGTACAGGCATTATGAATTCCTAGTCATGTCTTTTGGATTGACTAATGCTCCTGCTACCTTCATGGATATGATGAAACGAGTATTCAAGGAATATTTGGATCACTTTGTGGTCGTCTTTATTGATGACATCCTTATTTATTCCAAAAGTCGTGAAGATCATGAGCAACACTTCAGGCTAATACTTCAAAAGCTTCGTGAATATAAGCTTTATGCCAAGCTGAAGAAATGCGAGTTCTGGCTTGAGGAAGTAGCATTCTTTGGGCACGTGGTATCAAGTCATGGAATATATGTTGACCCAGCAAAGATTGAAACTATTCAAAGCTGGGAGCAACCTAAATCAGTGACCGAAGTACGTAGCTTTCTCGGCTTAGCTGGTTATTATCAAAGATTCGTAGAAGGGTTTTCTCGAATCGCTATTCCCTTAACTCAGCTGACTCGGAAAGATACAAAACTCAGTTGGGACGAGGAATGTGAGAAGATTTTTTAAGAACTCAAGAGGAGACTCATTTCAGCACCTATTCTGACAATACCATCTGGCTCGGAGGGATTTATCATCTATAGTGATGCTTCAGGCAAAGGGTTAGGATGTGTTCTCATGCAACATGGGAAAGTCATAGCCTATGCCTCTCGATAACTCAAAGAATATGAGAGGAATTATCCTACTCATGATCTAGAAATGGCAGCTGTTGTTTTTGCACTAAAGATTTAGAGGCATTACTTGTATGGGGAGAAAGTGGAGATCTTTACGGATCATAAATGCCTCAAATATTTCTTCACTCAAAAGGAACTCAAAATGCGACAGCGACGTTGGCTTGAACTGTTGAAAGATTATGATCATACCATCCAATACCATCCTGGAAAAGCAAACGTGGTAGCTGACGCATTGAGTAGAAGATCATATGTGGGTACGAGTGCGATATTGTCAATGCAGAGGCCCATTTTGTATGACTTGCAAAGGATGGAGATAGAGATAAAGACTCCAGGGACTCACGTGATGATGGCGAATATGTGAGTAGAACCGACTTTAATCGATAAAGTTAAAGCTGCTCAAGCTACAGACCTGGAGCTGATGCATATGGGGAAGAAAGTACAAGAAGGTGCTATGCCGAAAGCAAGAATCGATGAAGAATGAATACTTCGAGTCAACTCCAGGCTTTGTGTTCCTAACAATCCTGAGTTAAAGTATAAAATCATGATGGAGGCGCACAACACACCGTTTGCAATCCATCCTGGGAGTGCCAAAATGTATCATGATCTTTGACATACATTTTGGAGGGGCAATATGAAGAGAGAGATAGCGCTATTTATCTCAAGGTGTTTAACTTGTTAACGAGTCAAGGCAGAGCATCAAGTACCAAAAGGTCCATTGCAACCACTTGAAATTCTAGAATGGAAATGGGAGCACATTACCATGGATTTCGTTACTGGTCTTCCCAAGGTTTCTCAAGGCATAGATGCAATTTGGGTCATTGTTGATAGATTGACCAAGTCTGCTCATTTTTTACCAATACGAGAAACTTATAGACTTGAACGTCTTGTTCGTATATACATAAACGAGATTGTAAGACTGCATGGTATGCCAGTATCCATAGTTTCTGATCGAGACCCAAGATTCACTTAACAATTTTGGGTTAGTTTACAAAAAGCTATGGGCACAGATTTATGATTTAGTTCGGCATATCATCCTCAAACGGATGGACAATCAAAGAGGACTATTCAAACTCTTGAAGATTTATTAAGACTCTGTGTCCTTGACTTCAAGGGAAGTTGGGACAAGTTCTTACCATTAGTGGAGTTTTCTTACAACAACAGTTATCAAACAAGTATTGGCATGGCTCCATTCGAGGCGTTGTATGGAAGAAAGTGTCATTCTCTAGTATGCTGGAATGAGGTGGGTGAAACAACGTTGTTGGGACCGGAGTTGGTACGTATGACTACGGAAAAGATTTAAACGATCCGACAACGTATAAAAACCTCACAAGACCGACAAAAGCATTATGCTGATCATCAACGAAAGGAAGAGGAATTTGATATTGGAGATCATGTGTTGTTACGTGTTGCTCCTTGGAAAGGAGTTACGAGATTTGGAAAGAGAGGAAAGCTCAATCCTCGATTCATTGGCTCATTTTTAATCCTCGATCGAGTAGGGACTGTAGCCTATAGACTCGCTTTACCGCCAAGTATGTCTCGTGTTCATAACGTTTTTCATATATCCATGTTACGTAAATATGTGAAAGACCCGAACCATATTATTGAGTTAGAACCGGACGAAATAGCGGAAGATTTAATTTATGAAGAGGTTCCTATTCAAATCTTGGATAAGAAGGAATATATTCTACGCTCCAAGGTTATACCTCAAGTCAAAGTTTTAAGGAGGAACCACAATGTTGAGGAAATGACCTGGGAGTTAGAATCTGAAATGAAATCAAGCTATCCTTACCTCTTCGACATACCAGGTACGTACCCTAATTTCGAGGGCAAAATTTCATAAGAAGGGGAGATTGTAAGACCCCAACTTTTATGAATAAAGATGAATTTTCTATAATTGTCATTTTTGAATATTATGAAATGAATTTGATATAATGTTATAGTTGTGGGTAATAGTTATAAATTTTGCAAAGTACACAAGTTGTTATATAATATTCGATTGGTCGGGGAATATTCATTTTAACAGGGAATATTAAATAACTAAGCACAATCATTGGTGGGCCCCACAACGGACTTATTATCGGATTGAGAAAACGACAAAAATATTTTATGAAAATAACGGCGCAAGTTTTATCGTTAACTATTGAAACAGGGTGTTGTTAAAATGCGAGAATCTGGCGTGGTTGCATAGTAGCTACGGTATTGATTATTGATGCTTATGTGAGAAGTCACTCGGTTTTGTTCAATTATTGCTTGATAATTGTTGCATAGTATCTCACGTTAATTGATTCAATTATTATCGATATTTTATATATTATTAAATCAATAATTGAGACGATGAAGTTATTAATATTATTATTTACAATATTAACGATGTCTAGAAGTTACGCCAAGGAGAGGTTTGGTCACCTAATTGCGCAATAATAGGAGAAATCCTTATTGGAAAGCCCTCTCTTTCTGAGGAACGACAGTCGTCAATTAATCATGAATTATAATAATGATGATGAAGTTTTGTTTTATTAGTATTATTAATGTAATAAAAGCAGAAAAGCTTTTTGTATAAAATAGAATACATTTATAAAGTTATTCATTTTATTAGACTATAAATAGAATATATTATATTCTATAATGCATAGTATTTAGCATAGTAAAATCTTTTTATATAAAAGCAGAATACTTTTATAAGGTTATTCATTTTATTAGACTATAAATATAATATATTATATTTTATTATGCATAAATATTTACATAGTACTGCATAGTATTTTCAGATAGTAGTAAAATTTTTTATATAAAGCAGAATACTTTTATAAAGTTATTCGTTTTATTAGATTATAAATAGAATATATTATATTTTATTTAAAAGATTTTGTTTTATTAGAATATTTTATAGTAAACCAACTGGACCGTCTGTTTAAAAGTAAATCAATCTGGACCGATTCAGAATTAGTTAGTATTAGGTCACCCATTCTCCTATAAATGAAGCTCATTCCTTCATTATTTCTTACTTAATTCACTTTGAAACTCTAGAGAGAGAAACTATAGAGAGAAAGAAGAAAAGTACTCTGCTACTTCACTACTCCTATATCCAGTTGGTCTAAGGTAAGGGATTATTTCTTTCATATTCATGAAGAGAACTTCTGTTATTCCATTTTTTATTCTGTTAGAATAACCTGTATACGCGGTCTACCCTATACTTGGTTAAATTCTTCTATTATTCCATTCTTTATCATTATGTTGGAATAACCAGTCTATATAAAGTACCGCATACATGGTGAAATTCTTTTGTTATTCCATTCTTTATTATTTTGTTGGAACATCCTGTCTGTGCGTTTACGCATGACCTGGTTCCGTTATTTATTATTCTGTTGGAACATCCTGTCGGTCGTAATTTCTCGACTGGTTCCGTTATTTATTATTCATTGGAATATCGGTATCACGTGCATTTACGCATTTGATTGGTTCCGTTATTTATTATTCTGTTGGAATAACCTGTCTGTGCGGTCTATCGCATGCATGGTGATTTCTTTTGTTATTCCATTCTTTATTATACTCAGTTGGTTAAAGTTTTGACTTTTATACTTCATGAAATTTGTGGAATATCCTTGATATTTGCGCTTCATCCAGTATCTTTTCATGAAAATATTCTTCTGAGCATTCTTTAGTTTTACTCTACATAGAAGTATCATGTTGACAATTTGGACGTTATTAGTCCCTGGATAAATTAATTCTTGAACTTGTTTTATTAAATTCTTATATCATTGTCATCATCCTCATGTTTATATTATGTTGAAAGTCATCTGTGGCCTGTAGTGCATAGATAGACTTGGTATGATTATGACCAGGGATTATTCGGTGTAATCATGACTGTAATGTTACAACTGATGTGGAAAAAGTCCTCATTAGCCCGCAGTGCATTGATGGACAGTTGTTGGCATGATCATGACCATTGATGAATACATGAATATCCTTGGCCCGTAGTGCATGGATAATTTGTGGTTGTGATACTAATGAATATCCTTGGCCGTAGTGCAGGGATGATCTGGATTATTTATTAAGCTGAGTCCCAGCGATAAAAGTGATGAAAAACCTTTTAAATTATAAAAGATGGTAGATTTTATTCTTTACTTGACTCTTTTAATGGATTGCTTGTTCTGCTGCAGTTAAACAAGATGTTTGTTATATTGTATCAGTTTAACACTGTTGAAAGCTAACGATAATTTATTCTGTATTATCTTAGTCATAATGTTTCTTACTGGGCTAGTTGAGCTCACCCTTTTACTTTCATTGTTCTCTTCAGGTAATGAGAACGTAGCAGGGACTAGTCAGGGAACGGAGTGACTGTCCAGATAATAGCATTAGTAGTCCTCACTATTCTGTTAAATAGTGTGATAATAAATGTAATGAGGACTCAATTGAGTGTGGATATTCTCTAGATGACAATATTTTTATTAAAACTCATAGCATATGTTTTGTCGTATTTTACACGACTGTTGTATAATTAAGTTGTATTTGAATTTTGTACCATGTATTTGGCGACTCAAGATAGGTGATGTATACCTATTTTGGGGGCATCACATGTGTTGTTGGTGCTGACAAACTGCAATTTGACGGCTACGGGATACTGCTCCCCCGTACCGCATATTAGAACTACTCTAGCTCCAGAGCTTTTTGTGTTAACAGCTCCATCAAAATACATTTTCCACGCATTTGGCATGTATCGCATCGATGTTGTTGTTGTCTTGTCGTTACCCCTTCATCGGGAAGTATGTTTCAAGGTTTGTAGTCCCCCTCTGGTGCGGTGCCAGTTGATCCGCAATTCCTTGACTGTGATGAGACTTTTGCGCGCCACGTAAGCGATGTCAAATTATTGCAAGATCAACTACCATCTAGGACGGTAAACAATTCAAAGATGGGCTTCTTGAACACATACTTAAGAGGATCCACGCTGGATATGAGATGGGTTGTGTGACCATGGAGATAATGTTGTAATCTCATGGAAGCCCATGCTAAAGCACAACAAGTCTTCTCAATCAGAGTGTACTTGTGTTCACTGGTGCTAAATCTTTTGTTGAGGTAATAGATATCTCGTTTTTGGCCTCTATCGTCTTTTTTTCCATCATGCAGCCCATGGCATTGTCATTAATGAACAGGTACATGAATAGGGGAACATCATCCCTGGGTGGTACCAAAATAGGAGCGTTAATCAGCTGTACTTTAATTGTAAGGAAGGCTTTCTAGACACTCATCGTTCCATTTCATGGAGGAGTTCTTCCTTAACAACTTGAAGATGGGCTCACAGGTTGCTGTGAGTTGAGAAATGAACCTGCTAATGAAGTTGATTCTTCCCAAAAATCCCCGTATTTCCTTCTCTGTCTGAGGAATAGGCATTTCCTTGATGGCCTGGATTTTGGTAGGATCCAGTTCAATCCCTTTGCGGTTGACTAGGAAACCTAGCAACTTGCCTGATTTGACACCAAAGGCGCATTTGGCTGGATTCAACTTCAAGTTGTACTTACGCAACCTATTGAATAACTTCTTGAGATGGTCTAGGTGGTCCTCGTCCCTTCAGGATTTGACAATGATGTCATTCACGTAGATCTCTATCTCCTTATGCATTAAATCATGGAAAAGAGCCATCATAGCTCGCTGGTAGGTTGCTCCAGCATTGATGAGACCGAATGACAATCGTCTGTAGCAAAAAGTTCCCCAAGGCATAATGAAAGAAGTTTTCTCACGGTCTTCCTCAGCGACCATAATCTGATGGTACCCCGCGAAGCAATCCGCAAAGGAGTACATGTCATACTGAGCAGTATTGTCAATGAGAATGTGGATAAAGGATACGTGAAAGCTATCTTTAAGGCAAGCTTTATTCAAATCCCGGTAATCCATGTAAACTCACACCTTTCCTCCTGGTTTAGGCACAGGAACAATGTTGGATATCCACTCCGGATATGTAGACACCATGATGATGTCAGCTTGAAATTGTTTCACAATTTCTTCTTTGACATTTAAACTCCACTCAGGTTTCAATCGCCTGAGCTTCTGCCTAACTGGCTTGAATCCTTCTTTAATGGGAAGGCGATGAAGAACAATGTCAGTGGACAAACCCACCATGTCTTCATGAGATCATGCAAACACATCCTAGAATTGGGTTAATAGCACAACCATGTCATTCCGTTTGTTTGGAGTGAGGTCTGAACCAATTTGGATTAGCTTAGAGTTTTCTAAGGTTCCAAGATTAAAAGGAGTGGTTTGGTCAAGGTTGGGTTTAGGCTTGTCTACGACCCATTCCTTAATCTCCTGAGGTGTCTCAATGTCCTCTTGAATGTCCATCAAGTCTGAGTCCAACTTTGCATCAAAGTTCTGACCCTTGTGGAGAGAAGCGCAGATCACCAAACAAATACAGAACATCTAAATTCGTAGAGTCTGAAACAAAGTATGCTTTCACTTAATATATGCAACTGCTCGATCATACAAAAGTGTTAGCATGTACTTGATAAAATAGCTCGCTGCATGCTTGTAAAGAAAAGTAAGCAATTAAAGTTATCTCTGTGGCGTAGGGATTTTCTACCCATTTTACCCCCATCGACTAATGCATGGAGTGCTGCTCCAATTGTCGAGGGCAAAGTCCTGATGGACTGCAGTAATGGAAGGATCATCATTGTCCTTCTTCTCCCGAATGATAACCATAACATTTGAGCAATCATCGTCTAGGGTGTATCTGTTTGTATGTTCATCATGAATAATGACGCGTATGCCTTCCATCATCAAGGCAATGTCATGTTTACATTTCCGTTCCTTTTCTTCCACTTCAGGATCAGGAATTAGCACCTCTTTTGCTTTGAATGGTGCTAGCTTGGGAAACAGCATAGTCATAACATGTGCTAGCATCTTAACTAGAGACTGTATCAGCTCATGAGGTGCAGATTGAAAACATCGCCGTGTGGCGGAAGGTTGAGGAACCGGCCTGTGTTTATGCGGATTCCTATGACTGGAACTGGCAGAATAGCCTAGCCCGGCTGTCCCAATTTAACTGGACATTTGAATAGGGTGCTTAATACCCTGCTTATCTTTACCAAGCCCTTGTCCAGGCTGATAACCTAATGACATCATTTCTTAAGTAGCCGGCATAACCTCGGCAGAAATCTTGGGTACGGGAAGTGGTGCTTCAATAGGTCGATATTGAGTGTTACTCACTTCCAAGGTATGAAAACTGGCCAGCTCAACTTTAGAGTTGAAACTGATGATTGGCAGATCTCCTTGTTCAGGATACTCCGGCCCAGCATTAATAGTGACTAGACTATTGTTGATAATGTATTTAAGCTATTGATGTAGTGTGGAGGGAACGGCTCCAGCCATATGTATCCATGGTCTCCCCAATAGCAGGTTGTATCCTGAATCTATCTTTAGGACGTGGAAGGATACATTGAATGTATTTGGGCCAATCTCAATTGGCAATTCAATCGTCCCGACGGCATTTCGCCGGGATCCATCAAAAGCTCTGATAACTGTGTGGCTGCTTTGGATCCACTTGAGATTGACATTCATCATCAACAAGGTGGCATAAGGACAGATATTCAGAGATGAGCCTCCATCTATCAAAACTCCAGCTAGCATGTACCCGGAAGACAAAACTACAATGTTCAATGGCTTGCAATGACTGGTCCCCTCGGGCGGTATGTCGTCATCAATGAAGGATATCACATTTTTATTGAAAATGTGATCAACCAGATGTTGAAATTTTTCCACATCCACTGATTTTGGCAGTTAGGTTTCTTCCAAAACCTGCAATAAGATCTTCCGATGATCTTTGGAAGAGAAAACCAAATCTAGTATAGATATCTGGTGTGGAGTTTGTCGTAAGCTTAAAACCACATTGGCTTCATTGTGGCCTATATTGCGGAGGAATTTTTCAATCTTCTCCATAGGAATCTTCCCCTTTGCTTCGCAATTAAGCATCATAACCCATTGAGGAAGATACAATGGATTATCCTTCGACACTGTAGCAGTAGTATGAGACGTAGATCCTTCAGCTTCTCCATAATTCCATGGAACTTTGTGTAAGCTGACAACAGGATGTTGTGGTCTGAAGGGTAAAGGAATTGGCTCAGGTGCGGCCACTTTCAAAGGATTGTTAGCTCCTTTGAGTTGAATTGGTTATATGGGAAATACTTTGATAGTCTCATCATCCACTTCGTATATAACTGCTATTGATTCCTTCCATTTGGTAGGACATGCATTCCCACTTTTGAGTTGCACAATGTAATCATCTGCGATTTACAGGACACCGCTATCAATAAGATTCTGAATGAGATGGCAGAGTGCCCAGCATTCTTCTGTGCTGTGACCGCGAGAGTGTGAATGATATTGACACACTTCATCAGAATTGAACCGTCCGGAGTGGGGATTGATTGGAGGTAGGAGGAATGTAATTCTTCCTTCGTTGATCAACATTTGTAATATCTCCTCCATAGATTGGCCGAGATAGGTAAATTCCCTTTGATTGGCAAAATCTCGACGGGCTTTAGCATTTGCTCTCTTCTCAACCTTATCCTCCATAGCTTCACTTTCTGAAGGTGATGGTGGAGTATTCATAACAAATGGAAGGAGATAGGCATGCTCCTGTCTGATTAACTGGCATGTGACTCGATGTTGATGGGTCACCAGTTCAGCCAATTGCTCAATTTGTTTGCAAAAATCTTTCATCTTTCATTCTATAGTAAACTGGAACTTTTCATAATCCCATCTGTCCACACCGTCTTTGATGGTCTGAGATGGCTCATCATTAAAACTGGAACTTTGACCAATGCTCTAACTGATCATATTGATCTCTTCTTCTTTGTGTTGAGGAAGAGGGTTGTCTTGCACATGAGGTTGATCTAGTTTGGTGACTACGATCTCACCGTTGTCTATTAAATCTTGGATCTTATGTTTCGAGGCCCAACAATCTTGAGTATCATGTCCAGGTGCTCCGGCATGATAAGCACACTTTCGAGTAGCATTAAAACCCTTCCCATTAGGGTTGGCTGGTGGAAGAAGAAGTGTAATTTTCTTCTGAGTAGTCAGAAGAGCAAGAATATTCTTAAGCGAGTCCCCTAAGGGTGTGAACGTCCGAGGTCTCTTTGCTTCTCCACTTTTGGGCAATGGAGGGTTTGAAGACTGTGCTTGAAAAGGGGAGTAGTTTCTCCTCTGTATAGGCATGCTTTGATTGCCTTTCTGTCCTTGTAGTATCAAGGAAACATCCTCCTCTTTCTTTTTATGGACCCTCCCGGGGTTGTTTCTATAAGATCCGGACTGGATGTGCTCAGCAACAGCTTTAAGAGCGGCTAGGTCTTGAATTTTACCAGACTTCAATCCCATCTCAGCCATCTCTCCATGCTTGATCATTTCAGATAATGGTTTGCCAATACCAGCTAAAACTCTTTCATAGAAAGGAGCTTCCTGTACATCTATAAAAGTCATGACCATTTCTGATTCTGTCATGGAAGGAATAACTTGAGCAGTAAGGCGCCTCCACCTTTGAGCATACTCTCTAAATGACTCATTAGACTGTTTCTTGACCTTGGTAATTTGGTACCGGTCAGGAGCCATCTAAGATTGAAAACTGTATTGAGTGAGGAAGGCGTGAGCCAGCTCTTCCCAACTATATATTTTTGAGTTATCTAATCTGGTATACCATGAACGGGCTTCTCCACTCAGACTTTTCTGAAACAGCTGCATTCTTAGCTTTTCATTTTCCATGAAAGATCCAAGTTCTCCAATGAATACCTTTAAATGGGTATAAGGATCCCCTAATTCGTCATATTTTTCAAAATCAGGGGTTTTGAATTTCTCTGGATAATGAACACCAGGAAATATGCAAAGGTCTGTATATGAAACACTGCCATGTGTTCCAATCCCTTTGAGAACACGGATAGTTTCCTCCATTTGAAGGACCTTCTTCCTGATATCACCGGTGTCTGGATCTCCTTTGAGATGGGTGTTTTCAGGGTCTTTGTTGGTCGTATCCAACTGAGGTTCTGGAAAAAAAAAATTCCAGACCTTGAACTCCTCCTTGTGTAGAGGATTATGTATGTATAGGTATCTTCGTACCCTGAGTAGACTGGTGTAATTCTTTGAGAAGAACAACCAAGTCTGTGATTTGTTTACTCAATCCGTCAAATTCTTCTCCGGAAATAGGATTTGACTGGTCAGAAGAAGACATGATTGGCTGTAGGCTCGTGGCCTTTTTGGATTTTAAGCGGGTAACAGGCCCAATTGCTTCCCTACAAAAGACTTATGTAGTTTAGTCTTAGGGTAATGTAAATGTTATCATAACATGTCCATTTTAAGAATTTTGTCCTGCAAAACCAGTTTGTTAATTGATAACATGACATGCATGCATAGATATTCTTTATATTTTCCATTACATATGGATGAACATGGAATAAAATTACAAGTAAATGCTTTTATAAGTAATTGAAAATGAAAAGTATGAAGAGAATTTCCTCCGCGTTTGGTTTATCAGAGGTTGACCTATCTTAGGGTTACTCTCGCGGCTTTTTGCCATGAAGGTTCCCAGATCATCACAATTTACTCGACGGGAAGTTAATCCGGTCTTTCAACTTGAGCGAATCTGGGTGGTGCCTTTCCTGAGCCCCGTTGGAATTATTCTTCCTACGAGTCCCGTAATCAAACACCGACAGGATAACCTCCTGATGGAGGAACCACACAACATAAATTCACATACAATGTGTCTCACAGTTTATGCAAAATGATGACATGTGCGAAGCACTAATATCACAGATAGATATTTAGCAGTGCAGTAAGTAAGATGCATTCGTACACATTCATCATAAATATTAATGCAACATTCACACACAAGCATATAACAATTTTGAAAATCTTGTAATAGCGGCTTAAGCCCTCTTACTGGAGTCCCCAGCAGAGTCGCCACCTGTCGACGTCGGGATTTTTTAGTGTCCCTTTTCATTACTTGTTCTTTGGTGTTCTCATGTTAATGTGAGATTTGTTTGAAAAAACAAGTAAAAAAGGTCCGACATGTATAATGTCGACGATTTGACTTTAAGAGTCGCCAGTTGGTGTATTTAACTGGTTGCACCAACGCAACCGAAAAGGTTTGCACATTGACCCAGTGATGTGACACTGCTAAACGGCTCTGTGAAACCGAGATTCATTTAGGATTCGAGGGCTTGGTTATGCGGAGGGAAGGTGTTAGGCACCCCCCGACATCCGTGTTGCCACGGTGACCACCACTTCTCAAAGAAACTGTTATATGAATGTGTGTGTGTGTGGATCAATATGCAATTATTTGAAAGTAGTGCGAGGCCTCATTTGCACCTATATACATCGAGTTTGAATTTATAGAAAAATTCAGTTTTAACCAGGATATAGCAATGAAGTTTTATAAAAAGAGGTTTTTCAAACCCTGTGCTTAATAAGAATTGAGACCTTTTCATACTTCCATTTTATTGTTAAATGTTCGGCTTGTTTGCTTATATTTTCGAGATGCGAGGCATCTTCGAGAAAATAATATACAGGAGTGTCGAACTCCTTATGGGCATGACAGCCATCCAAGGGAATTCAGACACTGTAAATAATGTACAAGCTGCTTACAGCTGGAAAAAGTCCATTATGGGAACCGAATCTAGATTCAGTAGACTGAATCTGTGATCACATGATTCCTAGGCTCACATGATACTGCAATTTGTATGGAAAGTAGTAAGCAGATATATATATATATATAAGCTATAAATATATATATATATATGTGTGTGTGTGTATGATTAGCCACCACGAACCAACTCCATGGGGGATCAGGAATGTAAATAAAGCAATAAATGCTATCAACCACCACGGAGTAAACTCCAGGCGGGACTTGAATGTAAATAAAGCTATAAAAGCTATCAACTGCCACGAAGTAAACTCCAGGCAGGACGAAATGTAAATAAATATATATATATATAAGCAATTAAATGCACTGGATATAAAATCCATGCTCATCAGACAAAGTCTGACCACAGTTTATATATATAAGTATATATATATAAGCCAAGAAACGCTCCAGACCGAAGTCTAGGCTCAATCGAGGCATAACTCAATAATGTTAGTCCATATAAACATATATACTTATATATATATATATAGTATACATATACAGACAGAAATGAAAACCACGGACCGAAGTTCGGGCAAACACACACACACGATTCTCAATGTGTATAACAGTGTGTACTATTATGAGAAGAAAGCTTTATAGAATGTAAGAAGGCTTACAGTGGGCTGTCAATGTAGACTTCTATGACTCTATATGGATAAATACTCAGCTCCCGCCGAATGAAAGTATAGCTATATGTGAGCTAGCAGATGTTTAAAATGAGGAAAACACTCAATATGGGTGTGTACAGAGTAAAGTGGACAGGGCTTCCTAGCCTTTTCTCTCTCTTCTCCTCTGCAAAATGGCTGACCCAAGGTCTATATTTATAGACTGATGGTCGCAGGTGTACCTGCGGCAGCCGCGGTTACACTTGCGGCTGGTCGTGGTGGGCCCGGGCTTCATGGGTCCCGTCATCTCGAAGTACGTGCACTCGTGCACTGTAATATCCGTTCAAACTTGCAGAACTTCAATCCGAGCATCTGAACGAGGTATATGTGACCTTCTTTGGACCGCTTGTGTCGAGAGTTACGCAATGACATGGATTGGAGGTTGTACGAAGTCAGGAAGAGGGGACCATGCCCATGGTCTTCAAGCTTCAAATTCTATCTGATGTACTGCCACGCGTAATAGTCACTCGTGATTGGATATCCTGGTTCTTGAAGGACATAGTTGTATGTATGTATGTATGTATTGAAGTGTCGAGACGACGCGGAGGTGTTGATGTGGCAAGATGACGTTTGACTCTTCGTCGGGGTTATCGTCGGTTTGAGTTGAAAGTAGACGTTGCTCAGGGTTACATCTGAGATTGGACTGCTGCAAGTGTTTGAATGTCGCAAGGTCATCTTGTGGGTGCCTATCTGCCCGGTGTTAGCTCCGGGTTTGAGAGATGAGTGCCTCGGCAGGAGGTCTGAGATTGAAGCTGATAGCATGTATCTGAAGCAAGCATTTTTGTAGTTATCGCCGGAACTGTAACAGCATTCCTTGGGGTTATCGCCAAGGATGAAACTCAGGGTTATCTCCGAGGTTGGAAATGATCCTTCCGGTGTGTGTTCCGGGGTTGAGAATGATACTCCCGGTGTGTGGTCCGGGGTTGGAAATGATGTTCTGGTAGTATCCGGGTTTAAAATGATCTTCCGGTAGTATCTAGAACGAATGTGAACTGTCTTCCAGTGTTATCTCTGAAAGATGATTCTGCCCTCCTGTAATGTTAGTAACAGTTGTGCAGAAAAATTTTGAGTGTCTACAAGCATTGGAGAAATCATGATGACAGGAAAGATGGAATCTGAAACGAAATCAAGGTATTCTCAACTCTTTGAAATACCATGTACGTAAATTTCGGGGATGAAATTTCATAAGGAGAGGAGATTGTAAGACCCCGAATTTTATGAAATAAAAGTATTCAATTTTTTTTATAATTATTATTCAGTAAATGGTTAAATTGATAAAAAAGTTAGAGTTAAGGGTGATATATGTAAAGTTTAAAAAATAAGTAAGTGGTTATAAAATGTTCATTGTTGTCGGAGAATATTCGTTTGGTCGTGGAATATTCTTGTTGTTGGAGAATATTCGTACGACAGCGCAGCCATTTGTGGGCCCCATAACGAAAAATTGTCGGATGAAGAAAATAACAAGAATGATTTTCTAAAAATAATGGCGTAGTTGTTACCGTTAACAATGTTGAAATACCCAGTGCTTAAAGTAAAGTAATACGTGTCATTGCACAGTAGCACACGGTATTGCACATTATTTTATATTATTGTTGTTTCAATAATTGCATGTCACTGCACAGTATTTTACATTATCAAACCAATAATTCATATTATTTGAATAATATTATTAGATAACATTATTGACAATGTCTAGAAAATTCTGTTGAGGAAAGGGGTTAGGTTATTTAATTGCGCGCCAGTAAGGAGAAATCCTTATCGGAAAGCCACCTCTTTCTTGGGAATGATCTGGTTGTTAATATTTTAGTTCTGTAATATTATTTATGAATAATTAATTGTTGATTTATATGATAAGAAAATATTTATTTTATGTTGATATAAATGAAGGAATTAATGGTGAGGTATTTTATCAGTATTTTGTCAGAATGGATGTGTTAAAAATCATCCGTATGTGGATTTCGGTCATTTTCCGTTTAGAATTTGGTAAAACTTTCTTCTACAAAATTGTAGAGAATTAAATTTCCTATGGAATGGACATAACATTTAGATTTTTCTGATAAAAGGGCTATTTATTATGAATTATTGAAGTTCCAAAATAATTGATTTTTTGAGTTTTAAATATTTTTTAAGGAAAAATGTTTTTTTCATGTTGGTGGGCCCCCACTGGTGTGCTGAAATTAGATTTTCAAGGAGGCGTGCGAAAATTGTTTTTATAAAATATTATTTTATTAAATTTTTTGCTTTGGTGTTCTAAGCATTTTCCTATAAATTGGGTGCTTAGGTTATAATTGAAAATCACACCAGAATCAGAAGTTTTCTCTCTCTATAATATCGAACGTATTTTTGTGAGTATTTAGATATCTTAAGTGTTGCAATACAGTGCAAGTTTCCTTCAGTATTATATCCGATATTCCAGTTAGAAATGCTATTTTTTTGAGGTAGGGGATTGTAAGGGATAGTAAGGGATGCAATTTTTTTTGTAAATGATGTTATTTCTTTTAATATCATTATACAAAAATATTGATATGAATTTTATTGTGAAACTTTATCTTTTTCGTGTCGGGGTTACTATTCACGTATACGGCACTATTCACGTATGTCGTATACGACACTATTCATGTATATGGCACTATTTATGTATACGGCACTATTTACGTATATGGTACTATTTACGAATACAGGATACTATTCACAAAGTACTATTCATAGGGTACAATTCACGGGTAACTATTCACGAATTACTATTCACGGGGTATTATTCACGACGAAAAATTTATTCTTTTTTGTCCAAATTATTTTTGAAACGTGAATATTATTCTTGAATTTTACTCCACAAAGTAGGATCATGTTGATAATTTGGATATTTTTAAACTCTGGATAAATTAAAAATCTTTAACATTTATCTTTGATTTCGTTTGATTGATACTTATAGCATGGTCATTATTCTCATGTTTATATTGTAACGAAAGTCATCTTTGGCCCGTAGTGCATAGATGGATTGTTGATTATTGGTTTTATAGTTATATATCTTTGGCCTGTAGTGCAAATATGATCTATTGTTGAATATCTTTTGCTTGTAGTGCAAAGATGATCTGTTGTTGAATATCTTTGGCCCGTAGTGCAAAGATGATCTGTTGTTGAATATCTTTGGCATGTAGTGCAAAAATGAATTGTTGATGAATATCTTTGGCCCGTAGTGTAAAGATGAATTTATTAGTATGATTATGAACAAGAACTGTTATTTGGTATAACCATTATCTTTGATGTTTCAGGTAAAGACAGGTGATGACAATTATCTTCGTCCTAGGTGAGAAGAATTTAGAACCACAATTATGATTATGAGTTATTCACGTAATTGTGGATAGGAATTGTTGATTGATGTTACAGAGATAAAACATTGTTGGTGGACTTTTAACATGGAGAAGATAATAGACATTATGGTTTATTTGACTCTTCTAATGGATTGTTCGTTCCACTGCAACTATGGTTCAAAAGTTTTATCATCTACCATATGTTCTAAATCTGTGATTTATTACTGATGAAGGCTATTGATAATTTAATTATCTTTAGTCATGATATTCTTTACTAGGCTAGTTGTGCTCACCCTTTTACTGCACAATTCCTTTCAGGTAATAAGAGTGCAGCTGGGTCGAGCGGGGGTAATAGGGGAATAGAACGGTGGTTTATAGCTGTTGAGATTTTCCCTAAAATAGTATGGAAATAATTTTATCGAGAATTTTAAATAAGTGTGTCTTATTTTATACGTCATTTAACCGTTGGTTTTGGTGAACTGAATAGGGTGAGGTGCTATCCAAGTAAAGGGATGTGAGTCACAGTTGGTCTCAAAGCTATAAGTAAAGAGCCCCGAGCCTTTCGCTGATGACTTCCTTGTGTGGGATACACCGAAGCCAGACAGTGGAGATAGTTATATGTCGAGAAAAGACTCACCATTGGAAATAAGATGATAGTAATCTTCTCATTTTTTTTTTGGGGTCTATTGGGTCAACCAAGGATAATTCTATGGACATATGATATCTATCATAACTTAGATTCATGGCCTCCTATGTACGAAGGTTTCCTTGAGCACTTCCCAAAGATTTTAATTCATAAAACAGTTATTGATTGTATCTTTATGTAAGGTGCAATTGTGACATGAATCAGAGTTGGGATATATATTTGTTTAAACTCTCAGTTTATGTTTTGTCGTATTTTACACGACAGTTGTATAATTAAGTTGTATTTGTATTTTGTACCATGTATTTGGCGACTCAAGATGGGTAATGTATATTTAATTTTGGGGCGGGCACACACACACACATATATATATATATATATATATATATATATATATATATATATATATATATATTTGTAAAAATCGAGTATATATATATATATATATATATACATACTAACTATATTTTATTTATTGTTAATTTATAAGTACTAAATGTATATATATATATATATATATATATATATATATAACTATAATATATATATATATATATATAGTCATATAAAGCATGCATGCAAAGAAAAAGTTAGCTGGCAAAAATTTTTTTACCGTGTGCATTAAAGCTCATGTGTGATGGAAAGTATACTACATATATAAGATAGTGGTTTTAATGCATGCATGTGTTGCCACCATTTTTAAGTGTTAAAATCAAGTTTATGTGTGTATGTAATTTATGTATGTGTGTGTGAAGTAAATGAGTTGGCCAATTTTTTGTGACTTTCATTTTGGGACATGGCTAGCTATTTTTACCGAATTATTGATGAGTTGAATAATTAATGCATGCATGAACATAATAAATATATATACATATTAAATATGAAGTATGTATGTGCATGTGTATAATAAATATACATTAAATGTGTGTATATATATATATATATATATATATATATATATAGTGCATTAAATTTGCTATATATATATACATATATAACCATGTGTGTGAGTGTGTATTAAATGAAAAGTGACAAGATTTTTGGGACAAAATGCTTGGCCACGCGGGAGATCTAGCAAAGCTTGAAACTTGAGATTTTGGGCATTAAATGAGTTGCTAAGCATTTAATTGAAAGTCATTTTTTTTGGGCTAAAACATGTGGCAATCCGTGTGATGTAAAAATCAAAACTATCATCCTGACCATTGATTTTAAATTAAAGCAATTCTAACCATTCATTCAAAATTAGATTTTCATAATTACTATTTTACCCCTGACCTCAAAAATCTATAAATAGGAGGCCTTTCTTTCATTTCTAATTTGCCAATTCACTTTCAAGAAAAGCTTATATCTCTCCCACATACTCTCTCTAAAAAGTTTTCTCTATCTCTTCTTACAAAAGTTCTGATTATTTGAGAAGAGGAAATTGGTCTAAGCAAATTGAGATAAGTTGTTTGATGTATTTATTTGAATTATCTATTGTTTATTTATATTTATAGATATACGAATATAAATTGTTCTACACAATTCTATATATCTATATTTCATCTATTTATCAAATAAAAGGATACTTGGGCGCCGCAAGGCTACGGAGATAAACCTCTACGGAGAGGAATCCGACCGTACGATTCCTTATAGTCTTCAGTAACCTTTTATTGATATTATTTATATAAATATCGTAAAATAGATACGACACTTGATAGCTCAAAACAACATTGAGATACTGCTCCAAAAAGAGTAGTCATCCGAACCGGATTTGAGAATCGTAGTGATTTATTAAAAATATTTATATAAATATCAATTGTGAAAATTATAAATTCTGTAATACTTGGGCGTCGCAAGGCTACGGAAATAAACCTCTACGGAGAGGAATCCAACCGTAAGATTCCTTATAGTACCAAGTGACACTATTTATAAAAGTTCACATAATAGATAAAATATTTTTATACATTGTTTGAGTTAAACAATAATATTTGTTATATCAAGTATTGCTTTTGGCCGATTTATATATTATACTTGATATACAATCATCACAAGTATTTGCTCATAAATTTATTTATTCATAAAATACTTGTTGCTTAATATAAAAGTTATTTAAACTTTTATTTCACAAACTTAAGTGAATATATCTGCTTAAATAGAAGCATATTTGATTCAAAGTTTAAAACAACTTATTTGCTTACTTAAAAGCATTTTCACTCTAAAAGTTGTTTAAACTCAAAGTGACTTTTCTTTACTCCTTAAAGAATAATTCTGCATTAAATTATATATCTTCTTAAACAGAAGCATTTTTGATCTAAAGCTAAAATTGACTTATTTGCTTATTCAAGAAGCATTTTTACTCAAAACATAAAAGTTATTTAAACTTTTATAATGGTTTAATTTACTTATTTGCTTATTCAAGAAGCATTTTCATACAAAATATAAAAGTTATTTAAACTTTTATAACAAAGGCATAATTTTCATATTTGCTTACGGAAAATTATTTGATCAAAGCATAAATTATTATCCGCTTACTAAGAAGCATATTTTTTAAGTATAAAAGTCTTTGAACTTTTATAAATATATTTGCTCTTTAATTGATATCTGCTTATTTGAGAAGCACCAATCTATACTAAATTATATCTGTTTATTTAAGAAGCATTCATCTGTACTAAATTCTTATTTTCTTATTTGAGAAGCATCAATCTGTACTTAATTATTATCTGCTTATTTGAGAAGCACATTATTGTAAATCATTTGTAAAAAGCTGAAAAGGTCAGAGTTGGTTTATTTTATGTACCTATGAGAAAGACGAGTAATTCTTCGACCAAGACCAGAGTCTTAGAAAGGTCAGCGGGAAGTTGGGTCTCTAGTGTACTTGTGAGGTGAGGAAGAGGCTGTTGTTTCAAGACCAGATCATAAAATAGAACTGAACTCAAAAGAAGTACAACTAAGCTTGAAGAGGGAGTGGGGAGCTTGCTGTCCAAGATAGATTAGTTGGGAACAGTTGGAAGTTTGACTATAAAACTATGTAAAGGCTTCTCCGCCTGTTGAAGGAGTATTTATTACTGATAGTAATAGGATCTCAAGTCCTGGAGAGGAGCTTGAGACTGGACGTAGCAGCATACCCAGGATGTATGTTGTGAACGAGATAAATCTCTGTACATTGTGTGATTGATTTTTTACTGTCTTGCATATTAATTTCTAACACTATAAATTAATTATATAAAAAAATCAAAAAGGCCTAAGATAATTTTTAATCTGTAATAATCTATTCAACCCCCCTTCTAGATTATTATTGGACTTTCAGCCTCCTTAGCGATCAATGACTTTTCAGATGATATAGATTTCAACATTAATCATAAAAGAACCTTTGAGTATATAGTTTCCGTACAATTCAATCCTTCCACCATACAATGTCCCAATTAAATATAAAATATGGAATTACTGTCAAGCCTTATTTTATTTAATTATATGTATTTCAATTCCCAAATGCACAACTCAGAATGAATGCAAATTATAAACTCCTTCTAATTTCATTCCACCTTTGCCAAGGATTCTCGGGTTGTCATTTATCGAATCACATAGGAATTTTTTTCTTTTATTAGAAATGGTAGATTATTTATTGATCATTCATTATCTCCATATATAACTTATTACACCCAAGTATACCCTTTGATATACCCTAAGGATCTTAAGGAATAAGTCAAAGTATAATTCATTATACACAAGATACTATGATGATCTCAAGTCAAATGATCACTTATACTATTATCACTACAGGAATTTCTATTGATAGACAAGTAAAACTCCATTAGGTATTCCTTAGCAAGTCACATTCAGTGAACTTATTTTCTAATAAGCACCTACATACTTGCTTTAGTGTCTCCACACAAATGATCATGAGATCAATCATCCTCATCCAATGAGCAAGCAACGTATGTACCAATCTATCCGGATTCACTAATCCCTTTTTTAGTAATCCAATAATTGAGAACAATTTTAGTTTTAAGCTATCTAAGAATTTAGATCTTATTAGCATAATCTCATCATGATTCTAAAAGCATTGCTTAAAACTATGAGTTTATCACATATTATTAAACAACACTATGTAGATAAATTAAATGCCTTTAATAAGTGAATTTTTTATTAATAAATGAATAAGATTGTTTACAAAGTATATGATTTATCATCATACATGATTGGTTTATATGTATACTACTTTCAAAATAGTCTATTGGTATAATCATGACCTTTAATATTACATGCAAAGGTTTGTGGTGAAGGTCATTTTTGGCCCATAGTACATAGATGGACTGTTGATTGGTATAATTATGACCAAGAATTGTGTATTGGTATAATCATGACCTGTTACAGACAAGGGTTTGTGGTGAAAGTCCTCTTTGGCCCGTAGTACATAGATGGACACGTGTTTGGCATAATCATGACCATTGGTGATACAAATGATTATCTTTGGCCCGTAGTGCATAGATAATTCGTTGATTAAAAATAATTATAGATTGGTGTTACAGGAATAAAATATTAATTATAGACTTTTAAATCATAGAAGATAGTTGACATCATGCTCTACTTGACTCTTCTAATAGATTGTTATTTTTGCTGCAGTTCTTAATCTAAAACTTGTTGTCTATTGTATTCTATCAAATTTTTCCCTATTGAGAACTAAGGATAATTTGTTCTACATTATCTTAGTCATAATATTCTTTACTGGGCTAGTTGAGCTTACCATTTTCTTTCATTGTTCTCTTCAAGAAATGAGAATATAGCTGGGACTAGTCAGGAAATAGAGTGATGGTCCAAGATGGTTACTATAGTAGTCCTCATTATTCTATAAAATAATGTGACAATAATTATAATGAGGACTTTATTTGAGTTTGAATATTGTCTAGGGGACAATATTTGTATTGAAACTCACAGTTTATGTTTTGTCATATTTTACACGACAGTTAATAGTTGTATATAGGAAGTTTGTATTTGAATTATGTACCATGTATTTGGCAACCCATAATGGGTTGTGTAGACCTATTTTGGGGGCGTCACAAAAATCATCTCCTCCTTCTCTCCTAAACCCGCGGATGAGCTCTCCTCTTGGTTCTCTCTCTTGCTTAGGAAATAAAATTGAAGGCTAAAGTCTTTACTAGTAAAAGAAAGGAGTTCTATTTATAGGCATCAAAACTATATACATATAACATATGTATGTATACATAATATCTTTATCTATCTACCCAAAACTCTTGCAAATAAAAGCTATAGATTTGAATTTAATTAGGCTAGGGAGGCTAGGGAATTGGTGAGATAGCTTTAGATTTTATGGAGTAAAAAAAATTAAATGACATGTGCTCTATTCCTCTTGTAGTACCCGACCATATACCTCCTATTTAACCCATTTTTAATTTATTTTTTTATTTTCTTAATTTGCTCCTTAAATTGTCTAGAAGGTCCTCCACAAATTGGATTAGGATTTGGGCCAAAACAAATATTTATTTGGGATATTATTTAAATTTTTTGGGCCATATAAATTAGTATATATCCAACACCTAAAAATACATTACCCTTTTATTTAATTAGGATTACTAGTTCACTACTTTGAACTTTAAATAATTACTATTATAGATTTAATTATATAACCCAATTAAACTTGCTTTAATTATGTTAAAATAATTATTAGGTTGAACTATTAAAATAAAATTCCTTAGGCTAGACCATTTGTATATAATTTAAATTCTTGTACTCTTCATTAATTATAATTATACTTAGGTTATTTAATTCTCATACCTAATATATATAATTATGTTTAAAATAATTAATAAATTAAGATATAAAAATAACTCTTTTAAGCTAGTCCATTAGTATATAATTAAATAAATATAACACTTAAATTATTTAATATAATTAGATTATAAGGCTTTCATCTCTAGCTTAGTTAGTTAGTAACATAAGCTTAACTAAATAAATTCTTATTTCTTGGATTTCATTTTTGTTTCACCTTTTCCTTAACTCAATTAGTCTTAATTGGCTTAATAAATTTTACACATATTTATCCACTTTATATTAGTCATATTACTTAATCACTTAATGATCATAAATCTTTCATTTGCCATTTAAGGTCAACATTCAAGCTATGTTAATTTTCAACATAAGCTTATCTTGTTTTTCCTTAATCAACTTAAAATAAATAAATTGACTAACTTACTTAATTCATATCACATAACATATGTTCACTCATATGCTCAAGATAATTAAAAAAATATTCATAAAAATATACATATATAATTATATAAAATTTTGGTTCCTTACAATCTCAATGAGAAATGTAAAATTAAAAAGTACTCATAAAAAGGTTTCAAATTCCCTTATAAGAGAAAAAAAAATCCTACTTTTTTATAAAAGATTACTAAAATTAAGAACAAAGATGATTAGAGAAAAGAGAGCATTCTCATTGTATTTTCATATCTCTACCATCCTCTTGACAATACAACTATTTATATATACATCAACATCAACATTTGGAGGTTTTAAAACTCAAAAGTCATGAGTTTCAAACCTTAAAGGATATGAGAGTTACAAAGCTCAAAGGTCATTACAATAAAAGGGTAGGAATGTATCTAGACATGGGAAGGAATGTATCTAGACATCCACACACTATGTATAATTTTATAACACTCCCCCTTGGATGTCTATTGTATATTCATACGCATTAAAAGCCGCCTCATTAAAAACCTTACCAGGAAAAACCCAATGGGAAAAAACATTGGTTAAGGGAAAAAGAGTGTAGCGCGTATTAGCTCCCCCTCATGAATGTATCCTTAAGTCCTTCAGTTGTCGCATTCTAATATTTCTTTGGAGAACAAATATGCTAGATTATCTTTTAAGCAAATTTGTTGAACATCAATGTCACCGCACTTATCAAGGTCATGTGTGAAAAAGAATTTCGGTGATATATGTTTTCTTCTATCTCCTTTGATGTATCCTCCCTTTAATTGAGCTATACATGCAGCATTATCTTCATACAGAATGGATGGAGTTCTTTTGTAGCAATTTTCTAAGAATATGCCTCGTTAAAAACCTTACCAAATAAAAACCCAGTGAAAAAAATTTTGGCGAAGGAAAAGAGTACAATATTCTTGTATAACTTCTAGTGCCTTAGGATTGCCTCATTAAAACCTTGTAAAGGAAAACCTAGTGGGGAAAAACCTTAGCGAAGGAAAAAGAGTACAATCAGCTCATATCCTTTTTACTCCCCTTCATAAGTAAATAGAATTTTCATTGTTCATGAAAAAAATATCATTAAGTCGAAGCATGCCAATATTATACACCATCTTCTTTAAAATCGTAGTTGGTAATGACTTAATGAATTTATCAACCAAATTATCACATGATCATATATGCTTGATATCAATATGTCATTCTTCTATGGCTCATGTGTATAAAATAATTTTGGTGCAATATGCCTTGTTCTATCACTCTTTGGATAAAATAATCCCAAATCAATAGTCTCACGAAGATAACATAAAATATGTTTAATTTCATTACAATGTCTTCGAGTTTGTGCACAACTATACATTGCTAGTACGTTAACTGCAAATACTATATCAGATCATGTGAAATTTGCAAGATACATCAAAATATCAATTGCATTAAGATATGGTACTTCAGAACCAAGAGTTTCTTTATTATTTTCTTATGGTCAAAACGGATCTTTCTTGATATCAAGTGACCAACCCATCATTGGAGTAATCAAAGGATTAACATTATCCATGTAAAGTTACTTCAGGACTTTTTCTATGTATGTTGATTGATGAACAAGAATTCCATAGTTGAATTTGTAGGCCAAGATAAAAATTTGTCTTACCAATATCTTTCATCTCAAATTTGTTGTTTTTGTCGACTCTTCTAGAGCAAGATCTTTCATCAATAACTACAGTAATAATAACATATCCAAATCATGATCTTTTGATAAAAATGCATGCACAAATTGGATTATTCTCAAATCCTTCTTTCAAATGATATCCACTCAGGCGATTATACCACAATATGACTCTGGGTTGCTTTAACTCATATAAGAATCTTTGTAACTTGATATAATACATACTTCGAGATGTAGAATTATATGCTTCAGACATTTTATATCCTTCAGGGATTTTTATGTAGATATAATTATCTAATGATCCATACAGATATGATGTAACAACATCCATTAATTTCTCTTGCTACCAAGCTAATTAAAAATTTAAATGTAATTGTGTCCATTACAGGAGCATATGTTTCTTCATAATTAATACCATGTCTCTGCGAGAAACCTTGTGCTACAAGTCGCACTTTATACTATATAATTTTATTTTTCTTATTTTGTACAAATACTCATTTGTATTCAACAGGCATCACACCTTTAGGTGTTTCGACTACAGGTTCAAAAACTTCATGTTTACTTTGTGAATTTAGTTCTACTTGAATCGCCTCTTTTCACATTGGCCAAATATTTCTACATTCATCAACGATTTGTGGTTCATATACATGATCATTACCGTGACACCCCCAAATTCGGGTACTTGAAACCCGAATTTAGTGCTTCACGATACCATTTCTATGGGCGAAATAATAATAATTTTGTCATAAATATCAAACTTAGTTTACATATTAGAGTTGTCTAAATCCCAGGTACGCGACCTTAAAACATTTCATTACATGATAGATAATAGATATCGTCATCTTATTTAAGTCTAGCTATTACATAAGGTAACACAAAATTATTCTGACAGCTTTCCTTTCCCTTTGTTCCTAGCAGAGCCCTCTGGTTAGTCATACTTAACTGAAAATATTTAATTTAAGCAAGAATGAGCATTTGAGTGCCCAACAAGTAATAACAATTATAAATATTAGCTAAAAGGATTAAATATTTTCTTTGTACTACCCTTCTACAACAAATCAAAAGTTGTGAAGTAATCTGAACCGATAATAATAACATAACAACTCTCTATCAAATTTTTTAAACTACGTACTGACTATAAATAGGGTTAAGGTGACATACTATGAACATTGTTCTAAATTTTCAAATAGGTTTAACAGAACTTCATCCGCAAATCGTTATAACTTACGGGCACGGGGGGTGATCAGCCCGTTATGCTCTGTATTGATCAATACTACATGCAAGAACGATATTATCGTTCACTCTATCTGCCTTGGGCGCATAAAAGTTTTCCCTTGATCGGGATGTTAATACTTAGTCTGGAATCCGAACCAAAATAATTTGATCGGATATAAAAAGGTTTTATCGTATTCAACAATATTTCTAACTCTGTGTCTAGCTGGTCAAATAGCTTAGACGGTTTTAACTTATTGTATACATACTGGTGATCAATAGGTATATATATATATATATATATATATATATATATATATATATATATATCTGAATTACCATATAGTACCATGTTGATAATCAATGATCGGATATAACATATATAACAATAGGGTTAATAATCTAGTAAAATAATAATATAATTCTAAAACTTTCTTACTCATGTCCATTGCATAAAGAAAATTCAAAGGTAGGATACTTGCCTGGTCTGCTGCTTACACAACTTAGTTCTATCTTTAATTCAACGACCTATCATTTACAAGATTGTTCTATTGATTAGAATTACATATCATAACACATCATACTATTATTTACAGTTAATACATAACCTAATCACATTGTCACACAGATATATCAGTCCTTGAGACACAAACAAACACTTATACAGTCAAACTATATAGGTTCGGATCAATTTCGATAATATTTTGGTGTACCGACGGCTTTATCGGGTAATTATTGAGTTTATTTGTTGATAAAACTCTAATCTATAATTCAAATATTAATCTAGATAATTTAAATATCAATCATATTATTTATAAATGACTTATAATAATTTATCATTAATTATTATAATTTATCATAAATTTTCAAACTCTGGAATCATTATTAAATGATTTAAAGATTAAATAATTCTATTATCATTAATATTTAAATAATATTAAAGTATTAATGCAACCCATTCAAAAATATCAAAGTTATTTTATAATAACTCAAAATACTTTTAAAGTATTAATTATTACCCTTAAATGATTTTTAAAACATTTAAAATTATTTTTAAACAATTATCATTAATATTTAAATATTAAGGTATTATTCACTAAAATATTAAATGATCATTTATAATAACTTAAAATATTTTTAAACCACTTATATCCTTTTCAAATAATTTTTAAATCAATAAAATAATTTTAATCTATTTATTTAATATTATTTATTAAATAAATCTAATATCATTAATATTAACTAATTAATGAAATTTATCTTAAAATATTAAAAGTAATATTTTATAACTTAGAATATCTTTAAACTCTTTATTTGCATTTAAAATGATTTTTATAATATTAAAATCACTTTTAAACTAATTTATTTAATATAATTATTAAATAAATCTAATATCATTAATATTAAATAATTAATAAAATTTACATTAAAATATTGAAAGTTATATTTTATAACTTAAATTATCATTAAATACCTTATTATTATTTAAAATGATTTTAAATATAATAAAATCATTTTTAGTCAATTTATTTAATGTATTTATTAAATAAATTAAATATCAATAATATTCAAATAATTATTCAATATTTAGGGAAAATATGTCAAATTATTAAAAGTTAATTTTTATAACTTCAAATAATTTTTAAAACTGATTTTATAATTTTTAGAATTTATTTTCTATTTTTAAATGATTTTTAGAAATTTAATTAATTAAAATTAATAAATCTGTCGTTGTAGCTTTTAGAGACAGAAACCGTCGCCTAAAGTGTTCTTGAGCACCAAGAACACTAACCGTCAGTGTTTAAGAGGCTCTCTTTGACCATCTTTAATTCACTGCATATGTTGTTTCTAGCAAACTATGACATAGATATTGTAGTATTAATGTAATACTATAAGTATCAAGTAATATATTGTGACGCCCCCAAAATAGGTATACATCACTCGTCTTGAGTCGCCAAATATATGGTACAAAATTCAAATACAACTTAATAATACAACTGTCGTCTAAAATACGACAAAATATAAACTAAGAGTTTTAATAAGAATATTGTCATCTAGAAAATATCCACACTCAATGGAGTCCTCATTACAATTATTGTCACACTATTTAATAGAATAGTGAGAACTACTAATGCTATCATCTGGACCGTCACTCCGTTCCCCGACTAGTCACGACTACGTTCTCATTTCCTGAAGAGAACAATGAAAGCAAAAGGGTGACCTCAACTAGCCCAGTAAGAAATATTATGACTAAGATAATGCAGAATAAATTATCCTTAGCCTTCAACAGTATAACAACTGATAGAATACAATAGACAACGAGTTTTAGATCAACAACTGCAGCAGAATAAGCAATCCATTAAAAGAGTCAAGTATAGCATAAAATCTACTATCTTCTATGATTTAAAAAGTTTTTCATCAACTTTATCGCTGAGACTCAGCTTAATAAATAAACCAAATCATCGAATCATCCTTGCACTACGGGCCAAGGATATTCATGTAATCATCAATGATCATGACTATACCGAATAATCCCTGGTCATAATCATACCCATAATTGTCCATCAATGCACTACGGGCCAATGAGGACTTTTACCACATCATTCGTTACATTACGGTCATGATTATACCGAATAATCCCTGGTCATAATCATACCAAGTCCATCTATGCACGTAAGTCAAAGATGACTTTCATCACAATATAAGCATGAGGATGATGACAATGACATAATAATTCAATAAAACAAGTTCAAGGATAAATTTTAAAGATTTATAATCTAATTTATCCAGAAATCAATAACGTCCAAATTGTTAACATGATACTACTTTGTGGAGTAAAATTCAAGAATGCTCAGAAGAATATTTCCATGAAAAGATACTGGATGAAGCGTAAATATCCAGGATATTCTACTAATTTCATGGAGTATAGAAGCCAAAACTTTAACCAAATGAGTATACTAAAATATATGAAACTGCAAATGGATTTTCACCCGTCATGCGGTAATCCACGTAGACAGATCATTTCCATAATTTAATAAGGAATGAATACAAAGGAACATTCACCATGCATGTGGTAATCCACATAGACATGTTATTCCAACAGAATAATAAAGAATGGAATAATGAAGAATTCACGTGCATGCGATAGACCGTATAGACGGAGTTATTCCCAACCGAATAATAAAGAATGGAACGGTCGTGCGTAATCCGCATGTGCATGTGATATTCAATAGAATAATAAAGAATGGAACGAATCATGCGTAATCCGCACATGCACAAGATATTCCAACGAGAATAATAAAGAATGGAATAACAAGCGAGAATTCACCTAGCATGCAATAGACCATATGAGACATACAAGTTATTCCAAATGAATAATAAAGAATGGAATAATGAGAAGAATTCACAAGCATGCGATGTAGCGCATGCAGAAAGTTATTACAATGAGAATAAAAATAATAGAATAACGAGAAGAATTCACCATGCATGCGGTAGTCCGCGTAGACAGGTTATTCCAACTGAATAATAAAGAATGGAATAACAGCTCCTACGGGTATTGAAAGAAATAACTCTTTTTATGAATACAAAAAAAATAATACCCCTTACCTTAGAAGAAAACTAGATACTAGAAGAAGTGAGGTAGTGAGACTTCTCTTCTTCTTTCTCTCTATAATTTCTCTTGTGAGACTTAGTGAATTGGAGAGAAATGAAGGAAGGATGAGCTTCTATTTATAGGAAAATATAGTTTCAATAATTGCATATTTTGGGGCTCGAAATATTATGATTATAATACCTTCCTCTTTTTCTTCATTTTTAATTTAGTCCTGCAAGTATTATCAAACTTGCACCACCTCCCTAATAGTAAATCATGTGAATCAATAGTAAATCATGTGACTCAATAGTTTTAAACATGTGAAAAAATTAATTATAGTATAGTACATTCATTTATACCTCCATTTTAATTTAGTCATGCAAGTATTATCAATCTTGCACCAACTACCCTAATAGTAAATCATGTGAATCAATAGTACACACATGTGAACACATAGTTATAAACATGTGAATTAATAGCAATTAATTGCTTATTTATCCGGTTAATTACCCGATTGGTCAATATAACCTCCAGACATTAATTATTATCGAAATAAATGTCGATTTTTACTAACACCAATAATCCTAACATAATGGAACTATCAATTTCATCTTTAATCAACATGAACTTATTCATTATTAATATTATAAGTCACAATATTTAACAACCAGGTCATTCCCAGGAAAGAGGGGGCTTTCTAATAAGGATTTCTCCCTATTGGTGCACAATTAGATTATCTAACCTCTCCTTGACAGAACTTCTAGACATTGTCAATATTGTAATTAATAATATGAATAAATTTGTCGTCTCAATTATTGATTTAATAATATATCATATTATACAGATGATACTGTGACAATAATTGAATCAATAATATGAGAGATATTATGCAACAATTACTCTAGCAATAATTAAGTATAACTGAGTGACTTCTTACGTAAGCATCAATAATTAATATCGTTTGCTACTATGCAACCACGCGTATTACTGTAGTTTTACTACCAGTTATTTTATGACAACTTGCTTACTTTGAAATTTTTTCACATATCACCCTTAACTTTAAATTTTATCAATTTAACTATTTACCAAAATAGAAAAATTGAATACTTTTTATTTCATAAAATTCAGGATCTCACAATCTCCCCTCCTTACGATATTTCTCCCTCAAAATTTACGTACCTGATAGTTCGAAGAGATGAGAATACGTTGCTTTCTTTTCGGATTGTACCTTCCCGGTTATTTCCTCTCTATCATGATTTTCCTATTTCTCATCTCCTGTATTTTAGATATCATTCTAAAATATAGTTTCAAAATAAGGGTTAATTGACATGCCACATATTATCTCTATACTATGACTGACTAATTAAATACCAAATAAACTTAGGTAGGTCATACTAGCGAAGGAATTCCCCGTCTCTCACCTCCTAGTTCTTGTCTCACATCTCGGTCAGGATCATATCCCTAAGCTTTGATACTGTTGTGGCGCCCCCAAAATAGGTATACATCACCCATATCGAAGTCGACAAATACATGGTACAAAATTCAAATACAACTTAATAATACAACGTCATTTAAAATAATCGACAAAAACATAAATTAAGAGTTTTAATAAGAATATTGTCATCTAGAAAATATCCACACTCAATGGAGTCCTCATTACAATTATTGTCACACTATTTAACAGAATAGTGAGAACTACTAATGCTATCATCTGGACCGTCACTCCATTCTCGGACTAGTCCCGGCTACGTTCTCATTTCCTGAAGAGAACAATGAAAGCAAAAGGGTGACCTCAACTAGCCCAGTTAAAAATATTATGACTAAGATAATGCAGAATAAATTATCCTTAGCCTTCAATAGTATAACAACTGATAGAATACAATAGACAACAAGTTTAAGATCAACAACTGCAGTGGAATAAGCAATCCATTAGAAGAGTCAAGTAGAGCATAAAATCTACTATCTTCTATGATTTAAAACGTTTTTCATCAACTTTATCGCTGAGACTCAGCTTAATAAATAAACCATATCATTGAATCATCCCTGCACTACGGGCCAAGGATATTCATGTAATCATCAATGGTCATGACTATACCGAATAATCCCTGGTCATAATCATACCTATAACTGTCCATCAATGCACTACGGGCCAATGAGGACTTTTACCACATCATTCGTTACATTACGGTCATGATTATATCGAATAATCCCTGGTCATAATCATACCAGTCCAGTCCATCTGCAAAGTAAGCCAAAGATGACTTTCATTACAATATAAGCATGAGGATTATGACAATGACATAATAATTCAATAAAACAAGTTCAAGGATAAATTTTAAAGATTTATAATCTAATTTATCCAGAAATCAATAACATCCAAATTGTCAACATGATACTTCTTTGTGGAGTAAAATTCAAGAATGCTCGGAAGAATATTTCCATGAAAAGATAATGGATGAAGTTTAAATATCCAAGATATTCTACTAATTTCATGGAGTATAGAAGCCAAAACTTTAACCAAATGAGTATACAAGAATATATGAAACTGCAAATGGATTTTCACCCGTCATGCGGTAATCCACGTAGACAAATCATTTCCACAATTTAATAAGGAATGAATACAAAGGAACATTCACCATGCATGTGGTAATCCACATAAACATGTTATTCCAAAGAATAATAAAGAATGGAATAATGAAGAATTCACGAGCATGCGATAAAAACCGCATGTACAAAAGTTATTCCCAAAGAATAATAAAGAATGGAACCGGTCGTGCGTAATCCGCATGAGACGAGGATATTCAATAGAATAATAAAGAATGGAACCGAAGTGTCATGCGTAATCCGCATGCAGACAAGATATTCCAACAGAATAATAAAGAATGGAATAACAACTGAATTCACCTAGCATGCAATAGAGCGCAGCGAGACAAGTTATTCCAAATGAATAATAAAGAATGGAATAATGAAGAATTCACAAGCATGCGATGAAGCCCTTGCAGACGAGGTTATTACAATGAGAATAAAAAATAATAGAATAATGAAGAATTCACCGTGCATGCGGAGTCGCGTGAAATGAGTTATTCCAACAGAATAATAAAGAATGGAATAATGACTCCCTACGGGTATTGAAAGAAATAACTCTTTTATGAATCTGAAAAAAATAATACCCTTTACCTTAGAAGAAAACTAGATACTAGAATAGTGAGGAGTGAGACTTCTTCTTCTTCTTTCTCTCTATAATTTCTCTTGTGAGACTTAGTGAATTGAGAGAAATGAAGGAAGGATGAGCTTCTATTTATAGGAAAATATAGTTTCAATAATTGCATATTTTGGGGCTCGAAATATTACAGTATAATACCTTCCTCTTTTTCTTCATTTTTAATTTAGTCATGCAAGTATTATCAAACTTGCACCACCTCCCCTAATAGTAAATCATGTGAATCAATAGTAAATCATGTGACTCAATAGTTTTAAACATGTGAAAAAATTAATTATAGTATAGTACATTCATTTATACCTCCATTTTTAATTTAGTCATGCAAGTATTATCAATCTTGCACCAACTACCCTAATAGTAAATCATGTGAATCAATAGTACACACATGTGAACACATAGTTATAAACATGTGAATTAATAGCAATTAATTGCTTATTTATCCGGTTAATTACCCGATTGGTCAATATAACCTCCAGACATTAATTATTATCGAAATAAATGTCGATTTTTACTAACACCAATAATCCTAACATAATGGAACTATCAATTTCATCTTTAATCAACATGAACTTATTCATTATTAATATTATAAGTCACAATATTTAACAACCAGGTCATTCCCAGGAAAGAGGGGGCTTTCTAATAAGGATTTCTCCCTATTGGTGCACAATTAGATTATCTAACCTCTCCTTGACAGAACTTCTAGACATTGTCAATATTGTAATTAATAATATGAATAAATTTGTCGTCTCAATTATTGATTTAATAATATATCATATTATACAGATGATACTGTGACAATAATTGAATCAATAATATGAGAGATATTATGCAACAATTACTCTAGCAATAATTAAGTATAAGCGGTGACTTCTTCACGTAAGCATCAATAATTAATATCGTTTGCTCTTATGCAACCCACAGCGTATTCTTGTAGTTTTACTACCAGTTATTTTATGACAACTTGCTTACTTTGAAATTTTTTCACATATCACCCTTAACTTTAAATTTTATCAATTTAACTATTTACCAAAATAGAAAAATTGAATACTTTTTATTTCATAAAATTCAGGATCTCACAATCTCCCTCCTTACGATATTTCTCCCTCAAAATTTACGTACACGATAGTTGAAGAGATGAGAATCGTTGCTTTCTTTTCGGATTGTACCTTCCCGGTTATTTCCTCTCTATCATGATTTTCCTATTTCTCATCTCCTGTATTTTAGATATCATTCTAAAATATAGTTTCAAAATAAGGGTTAATTGACATGCCACATATTATCTCTATACTATGACTGACTAATTAAATACCAAATAAACTTAGGTAGGTCATACTAGCGAAGGAATTCCCCGTCTCTCACCTCCTAGTTCTTGTCTCACATCTCAGTCAGGGATCATATCCCTAAGCTTTGATACCAACTGTGACGCCCCCAAAATAGGTATACATCACCCATATTGAGTCGACAAATACATGGTACAAAATTCAAATACAACTTAATAATACAACTGTCATTTAAAATACGACAAAACATAAATTAAGAGTTTTAATAAGAATATTGTCATCTAGAAAATATCCACACTCAATGGAGTCCTCATTACAATTATTGTCACACTATTTAACAGAATAGTGAGAACTACTAATGCTATCATCTGGACCGTCACTCCATTCTCGGACTAGTCCCGCCACGTTCTCATTTCTGAAGAGAACAATGAAAGCAAAAGGGTGACCTCAACTAGCCCAGATTAAAAAAATATTATGACTAAGATAATGCGAATAAATTATCCTTAGCCTTGATAGTATAACAACCGATAGAATACAATAGACAACAAGTTTAAGATCAACAAGCTGCGCAAGTGGAATAAGCAATCCATTAGAAGAGTCAAGTAGAAGCATAAAATCTACTATCTTCTATGATTTAAAACGTTTTTTCATCAACTTTTATTTGAGACTCGACAATAAATAAACCATATCATTGAATCATCCCTGCACTACGGGCCAAGGATATTCATGTAATCATCAATGGTCATGACTATACCGAATAATCCCTGGTCATAATCATACCTATAACTGTCCATCAATGCACTACGGGCCAATGAGGACTTTTACCACATCATTCGTTACATTACGGTCATGATTATATCGAATAATCCCTGGTCATAATCATACCAAGTCCATCTGTGCAAGTAAGCCAAAGATGACTTTCATTACAATATAAGCATGAGGATTATGACAATGACATAATAATTCAATAAAACAAGTTCAAGGATAAATTTTAAAGATTTATAATCTAATTTATCCAGAAATCAATAACATCCAAATTGTCAACATGATACTTCTTTGTGGAGTAAAATTCAAGAATGCTCAGAAGAATATTTCCATGAAAAGATAATGGATGAAGCGCAAATATCCAAGATATTCTACTAATTTCATGGAGTATAGAAGCCAAAACTTTAACCAAATGAGTATACAAGAATATATGAAACTGCAAATGGATTTTCACCCGTCATGCGGTAATCCACGTAGACAAATCATTTCCACAATTTAATAAGGAATGAATACAAAGGAACATTCACCATGCATGTGGTAATCCACATAAACATGTTATTCCAACAGAATAATAAAGAATGGAATAACAGAAGAATTCACGAGCATGCGATAAACCGTGAGTAGCGAGTTATTCCCAATAGAATAATAAAGAATGGAACAGTCATGCGTAATCCGCATGCGACGGGATATTCAATAGAATAATAATAAAGAATGGAACCGGTCGTACGTAATAATCGCATGCATAAGATATTCCAACAGAATAATAAAGAATGGAATAACAACAGAATTCACCTAGCATGCAATAGACTGCACAGACAAGTTATTCCAACAGAATAATAAAGAATGGAATAACAGAAGAATTCACAAGCATGCGATAGACCGCACAGACAGGTTATTACAACAGAATAAAAAATAATAGAATAACAGAAGAATTCACCATGCATGCGGTAGTCCGCGTAGACAGGTTATTCCAACAGAATAATAAAGAATGGAATAACAGCTCCTACGGGTATTGAAAGAAATAACTCTTTTTATGAATACAAAAAAAATAATACCCCTTACCTTAGAAGAAAACTAGATACTAGAATAGTGAGGTAGCAGACTTCTCTTCTTCTTTCTCTCTATAATTTCTCTTGTGAGACTTAGTGAATTGGAGAGAAATGAAGGAAGGATGAGCTTCTATTTATAGGAAAATATAGTTTCAATAATTGCATATTTTGGGGCTCGAAATATTACAGTATAATACCTTCCTCTTTTTCTTCATTTTTAATTTAGTCATGCAAGTATTATCAAACTTGCACCACCTCCCCTAATAGTAAATCATGTGAATCAATAGTAAATCATGTGACTCAATAGTTTTAAACATGTGAAAAAATTAATTATAGTATAGTACATTCATTTATACCTCCATTTTTAATTTAGTCATGCAAGTATTATCAATCTTGCACCAACTACCCTAATAGTAAATCATGTGAATCAATAGTACACACATGTGAACACATAGTTATAAACATGTGAATTAATAGCAATTAATTGCTTATTTATCCGGTTAATTACCCGATTGGTCAATATAACCTCCGGACATTAATTATTATCGAAATAAATGTCGATTTTACTAACACCAATAATCTAACATAATGGAACTATCAATTTCATCTTTAATCAACATGAACGTATTCATTATTAATATTATAAGTCACAATATTTAACAACAAGGTCATTCACAGGAAAGAGGGGGCTTTCTAATAAGGATTTCTCCCTATTGGTGCACAATTAGATTATCTAACCTCTCCTTGACAGAACTTCTAGACATTGTCAATATTGTAATTAATAATATGAATAAATTTGTCGTCTCAATTATTGATTTAATAATATATCATATTATCTGAGATGATATCTTGTGACAATAATTGAATCAATAATATGAGAGATATTATGCAACAATTACTCTAGCAATAATTAAGTATAACTGAGTGACTTCTTACGTAAGCATCAATAATTAATATCGTTTGCTACTATGCAACCACGCGTATTACTGTAGTTTTACTACCAGTTATTTTATGACAACTTGCTTACTTTGAAAATTTTTCACATATCACCCTTAACTTTAAATTTTATCAATTTAACTATTTACCAAAATAGAAAAATTGAATACTTTTATTTCATAAAATTTGAGGATCTCACAATCTCCCTCCTTACGATATTTTCTCCTCAAAATTTACGTGCACGATAGTTGAAGAGATGAGAATACGTTACTTTCTTTTCGGATTGTACCTTCCCGGTTATTTCCTCTCTATCATGATTTTCCTATTTCTCATCTCCTGTATTTTAGATATCATTCTAAAATATAGTTTCAAAATAAGGGTTAATTGACATGCCACATATTATCTCTATACTATGGTGACTAATTAAATACCAAATAAACTTAGGTAGGTCATACTAGCTGAAAGGAATTCCAAGTCTCTCACCTCCTAGTTCTTGTCTCACATCTCGGTCGGGGATCATATCCTAAGCTTTGATACTAGCTGTGGCGCCCCAAAATAGGTATACATCACCCATATTGAAGTCGACAAATACATGGTACAAAATTCAAATACAACTTAATAATACAACTGTCATTTAAAATACGACAAAACATAAATTAAGAGTTTTAATAAGAATATTGTCATCTAGAAAATATCCACACTCAATGGAGTCCTCATTACAATTATTGTCACACTATTTAACAGAATAGTGAGAACTACTAATGCTATCATCTGGACCGTCACTCCATTCTCGGACTAGTCCCGGCTACGTTCTCATTTCCTGAAGAGAACAATGAAAGCAAAAGGGTGACCTCAACTAGCCCAGTTAAAAATATTATGACTAAGATAATGCAGAATAAATTATCCTTAGCCTTCGATAGTATAACAACTGATAGAATACAATAGACAACAAGTTTAAGATCAACAACTGCGATTGGAATAAGCAATCCATTAGAAGAGTCGAGTAGAGAGCATAAAATCTACTATCTTCTATGATTTAAAACGTTTTCATCAACTTTATCATTTGAGACTCGACAATAAATAAACCATATCATTGAATCATCCCGCACTACACGGCCGAGGATATTCATGTAATCATCAATGGTCATGACTATACGAATAATCCCTGGTCATAATCATACCTATAACTGTCCATCAATGCACTACGGGCCAATGAGGACTTTTACCACATCATTCGTTACATTACGGTCATGATTATATCGAATAATCCCTGGTCATAATCATACCAAGTCCATCTATGCAAGTAAGCCAAAGATGACTTTCATTACAATATAAGCATGAGGATGATGACAATGACATAATAATTCAATAAAACAAGTTCAAGGATAAATTTTAAAGATTTATAATCTAATTTATCCAGAAATCAATAACATCCAAATTGTCAACATGATACTTCTTTGTGGAGTAAAATTCAAGAATGCTCGGAAGAATATTTCCATGAAAAGATAATGGATGAAGCTTAAATATCCAAGATATTCTACTAATTTCATGGAGTATAGAAGCAAAACTTTAACCAAATGAGTATACAAGAATATATGAAGCTGCATGAATGGATTTTCACCGTCGTACGGTAATCCGCGTGAAGCAGATCATTTCCACAATTTAATAAGGAATGAATACAAAGGAACATTCACCATGCATGTGGTAATCCACATAGACATGTTATTCAACAAAATAATAAAGAATGGAATATGAGAAGAATTCACCGAGCATGCGATGAATCGCATAGGCAGGTTATTCCCAATAGAATAATAAAGAATGGAACCGAAGTCATGCGTAATCCGCATGCAGTGAGGATATTCAATAGAATAATAAAGAATGGAATACAAATGAATTCACCTAGCATGCGATAGATCCGCAGACAAGTTATTCCAATAGAATAATAAAGAATGGAATAACTGAAGAATTCATAAGCATGCGATAGACCGCACAAACAGGTTATTACAACAGAATAAAAAAGAATAGAATAATGAAGAATTCACCATGCATGCGGTAGTCAGCGTGAGCGAGTTATTCAACCAGAATAATAAAGAATGGAATAACAGCTCCTACGAGTATTGAAAGAAATAACTCTTTTCATGAATACAAAAAAATAATACCCCTTACCTTAGAAGAAAACTAGATACTGGAATAGTGAGGTAACAGACTTCTCTTCTTCTTTCTCTCTATAATTTCTCTTGTGAGACTTAGTGAATTGGTGAGAAATGAAGGAAGAATGAGCTTCTATTTATAGGAAAATATAGTTTCAATAATTGCACAGTTTGGGGCTCGAAATATTACAGTATAATACCTTCCTCTTTTTCTTCATTTTTAATTTAGTCCTGCAAGTATTATAAAACTTGCACCACCTCCCCTAATAGTAAATCATGTGAATAAATAGTAAATCATGTGACTCAATAGTTTTAAACATGTGAAAAAATTAATTATAGTATAGTACCTTCATATATACCTCCATTTTTTAATTTAGTCATGCAAATATTATAAATCTTGCACCAACTCCCCTAATAGTAAATCATGTGAATCAATAGTACACACATGTGAACACATAGTTATAAGCATGTGAATTAATAGCAATTAATTGCTTATTTATCCGGTTAATTACCCGATTGGTCAATATAACCTCCAGACATTAATTATTATCAAAATAAATGTCGATTTTCACTAACACCAATAATCCAAACATAATGGAACTATCAATTTCATCTTTAATCAACATGAACTTATTGATTATTAATATTATAACTCACAATATTTAACAATCAGGTCATTCCCAGGAAAGAGGGGGCTTTCTAATAAGGATTTCTCCCTATTGGCGCGCAATTAGATTATCTAACCTCTCCTTGACAGAACTTCTAGACATTGTCAATATTGTAATTAATAATATGAATAAATTTGTCGTCTCAATTATTGATTTAATAATATATCATATTATACAGATGATACTATGACAATAATTGAATCAATAATACGAGAGATATTATGCAACAATTACTCTAGAAATAATTGAGTATAACTGAGTGACTTCTTACGTAAGCATAAATAATTAATACTGTGTGCTACTATGCAACCACACGTAATACTGTAGTTTTACTACCGGTTATTTTATGAAAACTTGCTTACTTTGAAAATTTTTCACATATCACCCTTAACTTTAAACTTTTATCAATTTAACTATTTACCAAAATAGAAAAATTGAATACTTTATTTCATAAAATTCGGGATCTCACATATATGGGTCAGATTGCAACACACAAGCAAGATATAAACCTGCAAACTAGATGTCAGACATGTTCTTCATGTTCGGGTCACTTGAGAAACATGAAGTCATGGCCGATCAATCCAGTATTGATGGCCATCGATCTTTCAATCTGGTCATGTTATGGGTGATCTAAACGTCGGGCTTTGTGGACAAACTAATAGAGTACATGTTGTGAGCCTTTATAATGTCTAAACATCATCCAGATTCAGGATCTAAGTTAGTAAAGAACTTATCAGACCACTGTCTCAACTTTCTATGTGACCCAAAAAGCAAAGCTTAACGGTCAACGACTTTTGACCGATTACTACAATCGATCCATTGTTTTCAAAGGTTTTCAAATGCTTTGTACTTGCAGTTTGCATATTATACTATAATCTAGATACCATTATACATCCTAAAAGCTTTTCAAAAATGAGATCAAAGCCGGTCAAAGTCACTGACAAAACATGTTCTTCAGTTTTCTGGGTTGCCCAAAAAACTAAATTCGTGTTCGGTCAATGGACTTTAACCGTAAATAACTTTTGATATACACCTCCAGTGATCTTGTTTTCACTTTCAGAATACTAACAACATTACAAACAACAACTGGAAACCTTTAAATCACCAAAATAATAAACAAGCACAGATCTACGAGGCCTGACATTTGTTGTCAGACAACAAAAAACAAAAATTTCCAGATTCTTAAAAACATCAAATTCGTGCACTTAGATGTTATGGATCTAACATGTGCCAACCCAAATCACTTATAGGCACTAAAAACAACATATTTAAACATTCAAACACAAGATCTAACATGGAATCAAAGTTCAAATTTCTAAGTTAGGTTTTATACCTTATATGAACAAAATCTTGAATCTGACTTCTTGATCTGTTATAGGTGGACTTGGGACTTGATTAGGGACTGGTCTAGCAAGATAATTCGGATGTTTGAGGTTGAGATGGTTTTAGTTGAGGATATGAGCACAAATGAGCTTATTAGTAACCTTTCTCTCTCTTTGATCGTATATAATACATGAATCTAGTGTGCTTGTGAGGCAATATGGCTGAGATTTTTGGTTTATAGGCACATGGCTAGGTTGAGTTGGTTTACCAACTAAAGTTATGGCAAACTATATAAGTTATCTATTAAATAATATAAGGAGGGCAATTTGGTCATTTGGTTTTTACTTTTAGTGGCAAAGTTGTCAATTCATTCTAACCCTTAGGGTTTAACCCTAAGGTTTCCTAAGCTCTAAATCTAGGATTGTGTATTAAGGGCAAAAATGGAAATCTTAGTTTCTAAAAAGGTGAATTAGGGTTCCTTAATTAAATTAAGTTTCCTAATCACTTAGGACATATAAATTAGGCTTTATAAAATACTAATTACCATGAAGCTTGCTAAATTAATAATTAGGGTTTATAACTTAGCAATTAGGGTTTTGATTTAGTAATTAGGGTTTCAGAATATTAATTAGGGTTTATCTAATTAACATTATGAAAGTAGTATGCACACAAGCCAATCATGTTTGATGATAAAGCATATACTTTGTAACAATCTTATTTATTTATTAATAAAAAGTATTAATTTATTAAAGGCTTTTAATTATCTACGTGATGTTTGTTTTATAATATGTGATAAACCCATAGTTTTAAGCAATGCTTTTAGAATAATGATGATGATCATTCTAATGAGATCTAAATTCTTAGAAAGCTTAAAACTAAAATAGTTCCCAATCATTGGATTACTAAATTGGGGATTAGTGAATCCGGATAGATTGGTACATCGTTGCTTGCTTATTGGATGAGGATGATTGATCTCATGATCATTTGTGTGGAGACACTAAAGCAAGTATGTAGGTGCTTATTAGAGAATAATTGCTTTGAATGTGGCTCGCTAAGGAATACCTAATGGAGTTTTATTTATGCGTCAATAGGAATTTCTGTAGTGATAGTAGTACAAGTAATCCTTGGACTTGAGATCATCATAGTATCTTGTGTATGATGAGTTATACTTTGACTTATTCTTAAGACCCTTAGGGTATATCAAAGGTATGCTTGGGTATAATAAGTTGTACATAGAGATAATGTATGATCGATAAAGAATCTACCACTTCTAATAAAGAAGAGAAATGTCCTATGTGATTCGATAAATGACAACCCAGTAGTCCTTGGGTTAAGGCGAGAATGAAATTAGAAAGGAGTTTCTAATTTGCATTATTTAGTGTTGTGCATTTAAGAATCGAAATACATATAATTAAATAAAATAAGACTTGACAAGAATTCCATGTCTTATATTTAATTGGGACATTGTATGGTGGAAGGATTGAATTGTACAGTAACTATTTACTCAAAGGTTCTTTAATGATTAATGTTGAAATCTATATTATCCGGAAAGTCGTTGATCGCTAGAGAGACTTATCCCTATTGTAGAATAAATATTATTTAAATAAATTAATTGTTTAATTTATTTATTTAAATAAGATTAGAATTGTTCTAATTGATTTATTCACAATAGGTTTAATATGGAGAACCTAAAGGGTCACACCATAAAAGGAAGAATAATTATTTAAGAAGTTGATGGCATAATCGTAATAATATGTTATGTATATTTAATTTAATCTATGGTGATAGAATAAATTAAATAGCTTAATATTATTATTTAATATTTTAGAAATATTAAATATAAATTAATAAGAGGAGTCTTATTAATATTATTACAATTATTATTATTTTAATTTCTAAAAGAGTTTAGGAATTAATTTAATATAAGTACTCTCATTTATTCCTAATAAGATTAAGAGGTTAAATTAATTAAAAGAGTTTAATTAATTATCCCTAATAAGATTAGAGAGCTTAATTAATTAAAAGAATTTAATTAATTAAATAAAACTCAATTCCTTAATTGTTAAGGTGGGTTGCCCACATCTATAAATAAGAGGAGTCTTATTATGGGTGTGTATGGGTTGTTGATTTTTCAACATACGTAATAATTTCAATTGTTGGGAGAGTACACCTTTTCTATAGAGATAGAAAACTAGGGTTTGAGCCAAATACCCATCTTCTTGAATTTTCTTCTTCCTTGGTGGATCACCTCTAGAGGCCAAACATATGGGTGGCTAACGTTGATCAAAGGAAGGAACCAAACCCGGTGGATTCAAGATTGAACGCGAAAGGATTTGGAGGTGAACTTGTACCTGAGGAAGCTCGATCTTCAAGGGTATGATTTTATTCTTTATCTTTTCGTTTAATTAATAATTATGCATAAAGGGTGATCCGGGTATATGGTTTGTAAATTTTTAAACTCTGATTTTTACACGCTTCCGCTGCGTTTGTGCAATTTGATTGCGCACATGAATATTACAAACCTAACACATTAAACATAATAATGGTCATTAATTACATAACACATAACTTAACAAACCATACAGTCATAGTTGACTCTGTACTATAGTTTATCAGTAATGCTAGGATTTTGTACTATTTTTGTGACGCCCCCAAAACAAGTATACATCACCCATCTTGAGTCGCTAAATACATGGTACAAAATTCAAATACAACTTAATAATACACTGTCGTGTAAAATACGACAAAACATAAACTAAGAGTTTTAAAACGAATATTGTTTTCTAGACAGTATTCAACTCAAATGGAGTCCTAAATACATTTATTATCACACTATTTCATAGAGTAGTGATGACTACTAATGCTATCATCTGGACCGTCACTCCGTTCCCCGACTAGTCTCGACTACGTTCTCATTTCCTGAAGAGGACAATAAAAGCAAAAGGGTGAGCTCAACTAGCCCAGTAAGAAATATTCTGACTAAGACAATGCAAAATAAATTATCCTTAGCCTTCAACAGTATAATAACTGATAGAATATAATAAACAACAAGTTTTAGATCAACAACTGCAGCGGAATAAGCAATCCCTTAGAAGAGTCAAGTAGAGCGTAAAATCTACTATCTTCTATGATTTAAAAGATTTATCATCAATTTTATCACTAAGACTTAGCTTAATAAATAACCCATATCATCGAATCATCCCTGTACTACGGGCCAAGGATATTTTTTAGTATCACGACCACGAATTATCCTTGCACTACGGGCCAAAGATAATCGTGTTTTCCTCAACGGTCATAATCATGCCATAAAACAATTCATCTTTGCACCCTTGGCCAAAGAGAATCCATGACCATAATCATACCAAAAACTGTTCATCAATGCACTACGGGCCAATGAGGACTTTTACCACATCATTTGTAACATTACGGTCATGATTAATACCGAATAATCCCTAGTCATAATCATACCAAGTCCATCTATGCACTACAGGCCACAGATGACTTTCAACATAATATAAACATGAGGATGATGACAATGATATAAGAATTTAATAAAACAAGTTCAAGGATAAATTTTTAAAAATTTATAATTTAATTTATCCAGAAATCAATAACGTCAAATTGTTAACATGATCTTTGCTTTGTGGAGTAAAATTCAAGAATAATATTGTACCAAAATGATTTGGATCGAAAGCGAATGAATTTTTATCATGAATAGTTACCGGGTGAATAGTACTCAAAAGTGAATAGTACCTATGAATAGAACTTCGTGAATAGTAACGTGAATAGAATAACTCTGACATGAATAAGTTAAATTTTATCAAGAATGCTCAGAATAATATTTCCATGAAAAGATACTGAATGAAGTGCAAATATCAAGGATATTCTACTAATTTCATGGAATATAGAAGCCAAAACTTTAACCAAATGAGTATAGAATGAAGATCAAAACATGGATACAATCAATGATAGTAACTATAATAGACATCTGGGACGAAAAAGAGAAAATTTCATTTTTTGGTGAATAGTGCCGTATTTGTGAATAGTGTTGTATTCGTGAATAGTGTCGTATACGTGAATAGTAACCCCGACACAAAAAGGTAGAAATTCCACAATAAAATTCATATCAATATTTTAGCATAATGATATTGAAAAAAATAATATCATTTACGAAGAAAATAACATCCCTTACCTCAAAATAATAGTAGTTCTGATCGGAATATCGGATGTAAAGTCGAAGGAAACTTATACTGAATAGCAACTCTCAAAGTATCTAAATACTCACAAAAATACACTCGATAATATAGAGAGAAAAAAACTTATTTCCGGTGTGATTTTCAATTCTAACCTAAGCGTCTATTTATAGGAAAATGCTAGAACGCCATAGGAGACTAAAATAATAAAATATTATTATTTCTTTCTTTTTCTCTATGCATACCAACCATCCAAGACCATCATGCCAATTCTGAAAACCAATTTTGCAGCCCACATGTTGAAAATAAAAGTGGGTCCCACCCAATTTTAATAAAAATTATTTTATTTTCCGAAACTTCAGTAATTCATAATAAATAGCCCTTTTATCAAAAAAAATACGAATTTTATGTCCATTCAGCATGAAATTGAATTCTCTACAACTTTGCAGAAGAAAGTTTTTCCAAATTCCAAACAGAAAATATCCAAAATCCACAAACGGACAATTTTCAATACCTCTTAAAATTCATAACATATCATACGTTAATTTTTAACGGTTTCAAATTTGTGGACATATACTCAACTTATATATGTATAACATATCCAAAAATCACAACGATCCAACAGTCGGATTAAAATTATAACTCACGCAATAAAGCTTTAAGAACACCGATTTGAGTTTTTAATACCTCCAATCCGACAAAATACTGATAAAATATCTCAACATTAATTCCTTCAATTATAACCACATAAAATAAATATTTTCCTATCTATCATTTATGTCCACATAAAATAAATATTTCATTATCATATAAATCAATAATTAATTATTCACAAATAATATTTAGAATCACAATAATGACAACGAAGTCGTTCCCGGGAAGAGGGGCTTTCAAGATAAGGATTTTTCCTTCTTGGCGGCGCTTGATTAGGTGACCAAACCTCTCCTTGACAGAACTTTCTAGACATTACCAATAATTCTATCTAATAATATTATTCAAATAATATGAATTATTATTTTGACAATGGGAAACACTGTGCAGTGACAATTATTGAAATAACAATAATATAAAATATCAACGAAGCAATTATTGAATCAATAAAATAAAATATTGAACAGTAATTACTATAAAAATTATTGAGTAAAACTGAGTGACTTCTCACGTAAGCACTAATAATCAATACCGTGTGCTACTATGCAACGACAGCGTATTCATTGTACTTTTACTAAGGGTAGTTCAGCAGTTATCGGTAAAACTTCCGCCATTATTTTTATAAAAAGATATTTACGTCGTTTTCTCATTAAACAATAATTTTTGTTGTAGGTCCACTAATGATGATTGTGTCGTCGTCACGGATATTCCCCAAACAAAAAGAATATTCCCACCAATCGAATATTTTATAACCACTTGCTTACTTTTCAAAATTTATAAATATTACCCACAACTATAATATTATCTCAAATCCACACCATAACATAAAAAAAATATTTCGAGAAAATTAAATATTTATTCATAAAATTTGGGGTCTCACAATCTCCCCTCCTTTTGAAATTTTCCCCTCAAAATTTACGTACGTACCTGGTATGCCGAATAGATAAGGACACTTCGTCAGATTCTAACTCTTGAGGTATAACCTTTGAGTGTATAATATATTCCTTCTTATCCAATTTAACAAGTACCTCTTCATACGTTAAATCTTCCGCTATCTCGTCCGGTCCTAAATCAATAATGTGGTTCGGGTCATCCACATATTTACGTAACATCGATACTTGAAAAACACGTGACATACTTGGCATTAAAGCGAGTCTATAGGCCACAGTTCCTACTCGATCGAGGATTTCAAATGGGTCGTCTTCATCGACTCTTTCTTCTAGAATAACGCCTTCTTGAATCTTGTTCTTTGTATTCATCAGCTCTGGATTTGTAGCTTTAACATTATCGTTTAAAGTCCGTTCTAATCGTATATTCACTATTTTCACGTAGGTTTGTATATTTGCACTCGTAAACACAGACGATCCTCTACTCAACACGTCGGCTAACACGTTCGCTTATCCCACGATGGTATTGAATGGTATAATCGTAATCTTCAACAGCTCGAGCCAACGTCTTCAGCGCATGTTACATTCGTTTTGGGTGAAGAAATATTTGAGGGTTTTAGAAATGGATTTTGTACTGGGGTCAATACAAAATTTACTTTCACGCTCTGGGGTAGGTGAAGAAGTCTTCGGGGAATACGTCAGGAAATTTATTAATGCTAGAAATATCATTTAAAAACTGTGACTCTCATCCAAGACTTGGATAACACATGAAATGAAGATTTCTCCTAACGGAGTTTCAACAGATAAGTCAAAGTTTAATTTCTCTGGAGTTAAATTTAAACGTTGAAAGCAAATAGGAGAAATAAAAGAGTGGGTAGAACCGGTATCGAATAAGGTATAGACTATGAAAGAGTTTTGATTAACTTACCGGTAATAACTTCGTTCGGGTTCCTCGACAAACACTCTCACTTAAACTATTGGCTCTGACTTGTCTGGGACATCCTTTAGCGTCACTATCCCAGCTGGACTTGACATCACTACATGACAAAATTGAGTTAGGTGACCTTCTCTTCTGTAATTGAAACACGCGCTTTTGGATTGTCCTCTTGCGATGAAACATACGATCGGTGGGTTTGGATGGATGTGTCCCTCTTGTCCGCATTTGAAACATACGATCGGTGGTCGTTCTTCTTCTTTGGAAACAAGTGCTGGTGTTGTTGTCTTTCCATCATTATTGAACCATCGAATATAAACAAAGTTCTTGAAATTTCCACTTCTTTTATCTTGGCCATTACCACCAAATTACCCAACTCATGATAAAAGTGGTTACCATTCTTGGCATGATAATTTCCCCGATGGTTATCGTTGTTCCAGATGGTCGTTGCCCATGACATAGTATGCGTCAGTGAAGTCGTTTCTGACAATGAGCGATCATGTTTGATGATAAAGCATATACTTTGTAACAATCTTATTCATTTATTAATAAAAGTATTAATTTATTAAAGGCTTTTTAATTATCTACATTATTTGATCGGTGTTGTTGTTTCGAGGATTATTGATCATTTATTAATAAAAAGTATTAATTTATTAAAGGCTTTTAATTATGTACATGATCTTTGTTTTATAATATGTGATAAACCCATAGTTTTAAGCAATGCTTTTAGAATAATGATGATGATCATTCTAATGAGATCTAAATTCTTAGAAAGCTTAAAACTAAAATAGTTCCCAATCGTTGGATTACTAAATTGGGGATTAGTGAATCCGGATAGATTGGTACATCGTTGCTTGCTCATTGGATGAGGATGATTGATCTATGATGATCATTTGTGTGGAGACACTAAAAGCAAGTATGTAGGTGCTTATTAGAGAATAAGTTCTTTGAGCATTGGCTCGCTAAGGAATACCTAATGGAGTTTTATTTGCTGTCGATAGGAATTCTGTAGTGATAGTAGTCAAGTGATCCTTGGACTTGAGATCATCATAGTATCTTGTGTATGATGAGTTATACTTTGACTTATTCCTTAAGACCCTTAGGGTATATCAAAGGTATGCTTGGGTATAATAAGTTATACATGGAGATAATGTATGATCGATAAAGAATCTACCACTTCTAATAAAAAGAGAAATGTCTATGTGATTCGATAAATGACAACCCGGTAGTCCTTGGCGAATGAGAATGAAATTAGAAAGGAGTTTCTAATTTGCATTATTTGGAGTTGTGCATTTAAGGATCGAAATACATATAATTAAATAAAATAAGACTTGTGATAATTCCATATCTTATATTTAATTGGGACATTGTATGGTGGAAGGATTGAATTATACGGTAACTATTTACTCAAAGGTTCTTTAATGATTAATGTTGAAATCTATATTATCTGGAAAGTCGTTGATCATTTATTAGGAGGCTTATCCTATTGTAGAATAAATATTATTTATTTAAATAAATTAATTGTTTAATTTATTTATTTAAATAAGATTAGAATTATTCTAATTGATTTATTCACAATAGGTTTAATATGGAGAACCTAAAGGGTCACACCATAAAAGGAAGAATAATTATTTAAGAAGTTAATGGCATAATCGTAATAATATGTTAAGTATATTTAATTTAATCTATGGTGATAGAATAAATTAAATAGCTTAATATTATTATTTAATATTTTAGAAATATTAAATATAAATTAATAAGAGAGTCTTATTAATATTATTACAATTATTATTATTTTTAATTTCTAAAAGAGTTTAGGAATTAATTTAATATAAGTACTCTCATTTATTCCTAATTGGATTAGGAAGGAAAATTAGTTAAAGGAGTTTAATTAATTATCCTAATAAGATTAGGGAGCTTAATTAATTAAAAGAATTTAATTAATTAAATAAATCTCAATTCCTTAATTGTTAAGGTGGGTTGCCCACATCTATAAATAAGAGAGTCTTATTATGGGTGTGATGGGGTTGTTGACTTTTCAACATACGACATAATTTCAATTGTTGGGAGAGTACACTTTTTCATAGAGATAGAAAAACTAGGGTTTAGTGACCACCATTCTTCTTGAATTTTCTTCTTTCCTTGGTGGATCACCTCTAGAGGCCAAACACTTGGGTGGCTAACGTTGATCGAAGGAAGGAACCAAACCGGTGGATTCAAGTTGAGCGAAAAGGATTTGGAGGTGAACTTGTACTGAGGAAGCTCGATCTTCAAGGGTATGATTTTATTCTTTATTATTTTTCGTTTAATTAATAATTATGCATAAAGGGTGATCGGGTATATGGTTTGTAAAATTTTTAAACTACGATTTTTTACGTTTAAGCTTTTTTTTGCAATTTGATTGCGTTCATGAATATTACAAACCTAACGGTGGCATCGAGCCAAACCTTTATGCGAATTATTAATTATTTTAATTTGATATGTATATTGATATGTGTTTAGAACAATTTAATTGGGCATAATTTTATTGTATAAAAATTTAAATAAATAAAAAAAAAAAAAAAAAAAAGGAAGGAGCTTATTTTTTTTAAAAAATATTATACGATTTTTTAAAAAAAAGGAAGCATATAAGTTTTGAAACAAAACCGTGAATCACGTAAATGATAATTTTTAATCATTATTTTTTTTATTATTTATTAATATATAATATATATATATATATATAATGGATATGGATAAAGAAAAAGAGATGATTCGATTTTTAATCGTGGACAAGTTCAAGGCAAAAGCGTGATTAATATTAAAGGAATTCAATAACAAAACAATAAGCTATACCGGAATATATTTATGGAATCGATTTTTTTATAAGTTATATATATATATCGATATATATATATATAATATATATATATATATATATATATATATATATATATATATATATATATATATATATATATATATATATATATATATATATATATATATATATATATTAAAATAATTTTATAATTAAAATAAAAGGTTTATTTTAATTTTAAAATAAAAGTTTATTTTAATTTTAAAATAAAAGGTTTATTTTAATTTTAAAATTAGAATTTCATCTTAACTAATTAGAGTTGGAATTGGATTCCATGATAACTAATTGGAGTTGAAATTGGATTTTATTTTTCCTAAAATAAAGGAGTTTATTTGTGAATAGGAAGTAAATCCATCTTTCCTTAAATAAAGGAGTTTGTTTAGATATGAAATAAGATTTCATATTATTCAAAATAAAAGAGTTTATTTGTGAATAGGAAAAGAATCTAATTTCCTTAAATAAAGGAGTTTATTTAGATATGAAATAAGATTTCATATTATTCAAAATAAAGGAGTTTATTTGTGAATAGGAAAGAAAATCAAAGTGTGTTTCCTTTAATAAAAATAAAGAGTTTTTTTTTAAAAATACATGGAATTGGATTCCATAATTAATTAAAATAAAGGAGTTTATTTTGATTAAAGATTTTGATTAAAATAAAATAGTTTATTTTATTCAAAATTGGATAAATTAAAATAAAATAGTTTTATTTTGATTTAAATTTGGATTAAAATAAAGGAGTTTATTTTGATTAAAAATTAGATTTTATACTAACTAAATTTGCCCATTAAATGATATCGATATATATATTAAATGTTTATTATTCATGAGATGAATGTTATTTATTGATGCGTATGATGATGTGTATGATAATAAATGGGATTGATTATGGACTATTATTGATGATATGATTGGATTTTATTTTAGTTGGATGCATGAATGTATGGGTTTTATTAAATGGGAATTCTGCGTACCTCGTCTTCTCTAATTTTTCTTAATGTAAATTCTATCTCTCTCTATGTACTTCCCCTTATTTGCGATCGAGGTTTTATTTATTTTAAATAGTTTTGTAATAGGAATAGTTAGAATTAATTTTGAAAAATTGGAGATCGAGGAAAGGAAAGGCGCTTGAAGACCCGTTTGTAATGGGCAGGGTTTAAATGTAATAGTTATATTTAAATATTATTTCTTGCACCCCTAGGGTTTGACCTTTTGGTTCACTTGGTGGCTCTAGTGAACAAACTAGAATAAAAGTCCATAATCAATCAGGGTAGAATATAGTATTCTATATATGTGCGTGCTTATACTATATATATTATATATTATGCAAACATGCTTAGCATGTTCATTAATATATAGCGTATTTTATATATATATATAATGCATGCGCTAAACAAGATGAGACAAATTAATAACAAACCCCTCAATTTTTTTTTATATTAAGTCTAGCGTTCAAAGATATTTGGAATATCGAGCGTAAGCCTTCTAGCATGATAAAATTAATAGAGTATTAAATATTTAATATGAGTTTGTTGTTGTGTCACCAAAGGCAAGTATTAAGTATTTAAGATGTTAATTTATCACATTTGATGCTTATAAAGAAAATTGAACAATATTGTTTTGTTGTGTCACCACAAGGATGATATTTTCTTTTTTGAATATATGGAGTGCTAGGTTGGACTTAACTTGGATAATTTTGATTCGGATGTGCCACCACTTGATCAAAATAATCTAAGAGGCAAAAAAAGAAAAGGAGTTGCATAGTTGATGTAATTGACAAAAGTTGTCTACTATTTATTTATATATAGTTTGTTTGTTGTGTCACCACAAGGCTATATACATTTGAAATGGGATCCTTATTCTCACTAGCAAATCTTTAATTAGAGATTTTTGCGAACTATATAAGTGAGGTAATATAGTTTGAAGAAAATAGTGGGAGATACCAATTTAAAACAAGACCTAATTTATTTTGGTAATTAATAAAAAAGAATGTATGTTAAAATGTTGTTAATTACAAATTCATTTCTGAAATTTTACAATGTCTAAAATTACTATCACTGCGAAGCATATTAGATGCTAAATTAATCGAGGCCAAGAATTAAGCGGATTGGTTAAGGAATTTGAGAATAGTTCTCATATTTGAAAAGCTATCTTATGTCATAATCGCCTATCCACTGCAATAGTTGCGAGAACAATGCCTCGAGGAAGAGATTGCTACTTTTAGAAAGTGGCGAGATGATGCCTGATTGGCTCGATGCATCATGCTCGCATCCATGAGTGCTTGAGCTTGACGTCGGCATGAAACTATGGATGCTTCTACTATATTCTGCACATCAAGTAGTTGATGGTGAGGAAAATAGGGTGATAGATATCGAGATATCTAAGGAGCTCTTAGATCTAGAATGGCCGATGGCACTATAAATGCAGACAAAAAGTTCTTAACATAATCAATTTGATTGATCGATTAGGACAACGGGTTTTGTCATGGATGGAGAGTTGAGCAAGATTTGATCTTGCACTCACTCCGGACTCCTTTCACAATTGTTGTGAATTTTTCATATGAACAAGCTAGATATCGACTTCATTTGATTTGCTTAACATGTTGAAAAATGTTGAGAGTCACTTTCAACCAAGAAAGATCAAGTCTTCTTGGTAGGGGCAAAGGATCTTTGAAAGAAGAGCGATTCAAAGAAGGTAAATAGAAAGGCATAAACAAAGGATAATAAGAACAAAAAAGCGATATGGATAGCAAAGGGTTTGCTTCCTTTGCAATAAGCTTTGGACCTTTGGAAAGAAAGCTGCGAGAAGCATCTTGCGAGAGGCTAACAAAAAAAGCTTAGTGAAGTTTGATTTACAAATCTGATTTTGTTCATGATTGAAAATAATTTTTTCTTTAAGTCGAGGTTCTACTTGGGTATTGGATCGACTTTGGTTATCATAAATATAGATTTATGAAGGGACCAAGCGAAGTAGAAAGCTAAACAAATATAAGTAATCTATGTGTGGAAAATGAAGCAAAGGTTGCTACATTAGCCATAGAAACTTATAGTTTAGCAATGCCTACTGGCAAATCTATTAAGTCGATAAGTTGTTATTGTATTCGAGTTCTTGTTAAAATATTATTTCCATTTTATTGTTGGACATGATAAAATCTTTGGTATTATAATTAAGAACAATTGTTGTTCTATTTATAATAATAATGTTTTGTATAAATGGAATATTACTTAATAAATTTTGTATACTTGACTTACGTGAAAATAATTTTGCATATTGAACAAATTAGTATAAGAAAAGGAGATGATCATTCAAAGAGTTGAATGTATGTATTTCTTTGAAATACAAGTGTGAATTATTTGAAAGGTTCAAAAGAATTGAAGTGAAACAAATTGGCAAAGTATTAAGATTCTTTGATTAGATCGAGGAATAAATACTTGTGCTGATAAGTTTCTAGATCATCTCAAATGGTTTTCTCATAATGGACGCCTCGATGATACGTAATAATTGATTGATGTATCGAAAGGAAAAATCGTACCTTGTTGGACATAGTGCGGTCCATAATGATTTTCTGAGCATTCGGTATCCTTACAGGATAATGTCTAGAAATGGCTGCATATCTACTGAAAAGGTAACCTCAAAATCCGGCCCCAAGACTCCATAAAAGTTATGGACGGGGAGGATTCTAATCTTAAGTATGTTAAGATAAGGGGTTGTCAACTTATGTGAAAAGGTTTCAAAGGATAAGCTTGGGACAAGATTTGACAATCTGATTTGTGGGACATCCTAAAGTAAGTTTAGGGTATATGTTCTATAATCCTACTTAGCAAAAGGTGTTTGTTCTGAAACACAGCGCCTTCTAAGATAAAGGTGTTTATCATTGAAAAAAGGGGCTAGTGGGAGGATAATAGATCTTGAAGAGTTCAAGAACCACAAAACTCTTATAAGTCGAATAAGAGGAACTGTAGATAGACCTATTGTACCTGGCCAAGATCGTAAATGCGGAATAGTAAGAAGATACCTAGGAGGTATGGATTCATCATGATGATGATGATGATGAGGTACACATCATAGAAGATGATGATCGAGTTACATTCGATGAGGTAAGACTTCTAGTGTGTCAAAAAGGGATTCGATTGGGGGTCGTGAAATGACATTCTAGTATTATATGTTGATATACTACGGATGAGGAATAACATACCAATGCTCAATCGGTAAAGATAAAGTTGTCTAAACATTCCTCCATGAATGATTTGGGAAGAGTATCTTAATTGGGGATATAAATCTATATAGATAGATTTAAAAGGATGCTCGACTTAACCTTGAAGGAGCGTATATTCATTTGATGCTAAAGTCGTTTAGCATGGCAAACTCAAGAGATGTCTCATGTTGATGAGCTATGGGTGTATCTCTCTTAATAGTCCCCACAGACTCGAAAAAGAGAGATCGCATGAGTGGTGATCATGTATCTGATGAAATATCGAGACACGATGTTGATCGGTCGTATATGGAGAAGTTCACTATGAGTCGGTGAAAAACATCTTAAAGTGCTTAGCAGGCACTAAGGATGTGATCATATTCATGGTGGGTCTAAATTAAAACTAGAGGGCTTATGAGACTCAAGTTTTAGACGAGACCAAGATGATGAGAAAAATCCACTTTAAGGTAAAGCGTTATCTTGAGCGGTGGTGCGATGAATTGGAAAGGTTTCAAGCAATGGCAAAAAGAGTTCTTTGGTTTAGTGATAAAGACAAAGTATATAGCTATAAATGAAGGCTGCTGAGTTGATTGTTTGGATTAAAAGTTCATTCTGAGAACTAGGAATAGTTCTAAGTCTCATCTTGGATCTAAACATGTGTTGTGGCACTTTCATTTGATTATTAGAATCATTGAAGATGGGAAATCACTATAGAGATAGTGGACTCTCATGAACAACATTACATATCCATTAACTAAAGCTTATCCAACGGCGGGATAATCGTCACTTAGAGAAGAAGAGTATAAGATACCATGGCGATTGGCTTTAGTGCAGTGGGAGATTGAAAGTAGTATGCACACAACCCGATCATGTTTGATGATAAAGCATATACTTTGTAACAATCTTATTCATTTATTAATAAAAAGTATTAATTTATTAAAGGCTTTTAATTATCTACATGATCTTTGTTTTATAATATGTGATAAACCCGTAGTTTTAAGCAATGCTTTTAGAATAATGATGATGATCATTCTAATGAGATCTAAATTCTTAGAAAGCTTAAAACTAAAATAGTTCCCAATCGTTGGATTACTAAATTGGGGATTAGTGAATCAGGATAGATTGGTACATCGTTGCTTGCTCATTGGATGAGGATGATTGATCTCATGATCATTTGTGTGGAGACACTAAAGCAAAGTATGTAGGTGCTTATTAGAGAATAAGTTTCTTTGAGCATTGGCTCGCTAAGGAATACCTAATGGAGTTTTATTTGCTGTCGATAGGAATTCTGTAGTGATAGTAGTCTGAAGTGATCCTTGGACTTGAGATCATCATAGTATCTTGTGTATGATGAGTTATACTTTGACTTATTCCTTAAGACCCTTAGGGTATATCAAAGGTATGCTTGGGTATAATAAGTTGTACATGGAGATAATGTATGATCGATAAAGAATCTACCACTTCTAATAAAAAAGAAGAGAAATGTCTATGTGATTCGATAAATGACAACCCGGTAGTCCTTGGCGGCGAGAATGAAATTAGAAAGGAGTTTCTAATTTGCATTATTTGAGTTGTGCATTTAAGGATCGAAAATACATATAATTAAATAAAATAAGACTTGTGGTAATTCCATATCTTATATTTAATTGGGACATTGTATGGTGGAAGGATTGAATTATGCGGTAACTATTTACTCGAAAGGTTCTTTAATGATTAATGTTGAAATCTATATTATCTGGAAAAGTGCGTTGATCATTAGGGAGAACTTATCCTATTGTAGAATAAATATTATTTATTTAAATAAATTAATTGTTTAATTTATTTATTTAAATAAGATTAAATTATTCTAATTGATTTATTCACAATAGGTTTAATATGGAGAACCTAAAGGGTCACACCATAAAAGGAAGAATAATTATTTAAGAAGTTAATGGCATAATCGTAATAATATGTTAAGTATATTTAATTTAATCTATGGTGATAGAATAAATTAAATAGCTTAATATTATTATTTAATATTTTAGAAATATTAAATATAAATTAATAAGAGAGTCTTATTAATATTATTACAATTATTATTATTTTAATTTCTAAAAGAGTTTAGGAATTAATTTAATATAAGTACTCTCATTTATTCTAATTGGATTAGGAAGGAAAATTAGTTAAAGGAGTTTAATTAATTATCCTAATAAGATTAGGGAGCTTAATTAATTAAAGAATTTAATTAATTAAATAAATCCCAATTTCTTAATTGTTAAGGTGGGTTGCTTGACATCTATAAATAAGAGAGTCTTATTATGGGTGGTGGGGGTTGTTTTTTTTCAACATCGTAATAATTCAATTGTTGGAGAGTACACCTTTTCTATAGAGATAGAAAAACTAGGGTTTTAATGACCACCCTTCTTCTTGAATTTTCTTCTTCCTTGGTGGATCACCTCTGAGAGGCCGAAAACACTTGGGTGGCTAACGTTGATCGAAAGGAAGGAACCAAGCCGGTGGATTCAAGTTGAGCGAAAAGGATTTGGAGGTGAACTTGTGCACGAGGAAGCTCGATCTTGAGGTATGATTTTTATTCTTTATCTTTTCGTTTAATTAATAATTGTGCATAAAGGGTGATCCGGGTATATGGTTTTTGTAAAATTTTAAACTACGATTTTACGTTTAAAGCTTATTTTTTTGCAATTTGATTGCGTTCATGAATATTACAAACCTAACGGTGGCATCGAGAGCCAAACCTTTATCACGAATTATTAATTATTTTAATTTGATATGTATATTGATATGTGTTTAGAACAATTTAATTGGGCATAATTTTATTGTATAAAATTTATTAAATAAAAAAAAAAAAAAAAAAAAAAATTTTTTTTTTTTTTAATTAAAATTAATTATACGATTTTTTGAAAAGGAAGCATATAAGTAAAAAAACAAAATTAAATGAATGATTGAAAAAAGTAATTATATTTATTATATTTTTTTTTTTTATTAATGTATATATATATATATATATATATATCACGGAATGGATAGCAAATAGATGATTATAAATATTTTTAATATAATAAAATTAAATATGATTAAATATTAAGGAATTAATAACAAAATATATATATATAATATATTTTATATAATATATATATTATTTTTTAATATATATATATATATATATATATATATATATATTATATATATATATATATATATATATATATATATATATATATATATATATATATATATATATATATATATATATATATATATATATATATTTTCAAAAATAATTTTATAATTAAAATAAAAAGTTTATTTTAATTTTAAAATAAAAGTTTATTTTAATTTTAAAATAAAAGGTTTATTTTAATTTTAAAATTAGAATTTCATCTAACTAATTAAGAGTTGGAATTGGATTCCATGATAACTAATTGGAGTTGAAATTGGATTTTATTTTCCTAAAATAAAGGAGTTTATTTGTGAATGAAATAAATCATATTTCCTTAAATAAAGGAGTTTATTTAGATATGAAATAAGATTTTCATATTATTCAAAATAAAAGAGTTTATTTGTGAATAGGAAAAGAATCATAATTTCCTTAAATAAAGGAGTTTATTTAGATATGAAATAAGATTTCATATTATTCAAAATAAAGAGTTTATTTGTGAATAGGAAAAGAAAATGTTTCCGTGTTTCCTTTAATGGAATTGGATTCCATAATTTTTTTTTACAGTTTGGAATTGGATTTATGGAATAATTAATTAAAATAAAGGAGTTTATTTTGATTAAAGATTTTGATTAAAATAAAATAGTTTATTTTATTCAAAATTGGATAAATTAAAATAAAATAGTTTTATTTTGATTTAAATTTGGATTAAAATAAAGGAGTTTATTTTGATTCAAAATTAGATTTTATACTAACTAAATTTGCCCATTAAATGATATCGATATATATATTAAATGTTTATTATTCATGAGATGAATGTTATTTATTGATGCGTATGATGATGTGTATGATAATAAATGGGATTGATTATGGACTATTGACCCGATATGATTGGATTTTATTTTAGTTGGATGCATGAATGTATGGGTTTTTATTAAATGAATTCTGCGTACCTCGTCTTCTCTAAATTTTTCTTAATGTAAATTCTATCTCTCTCTATGTACTTCCCTTATTTTGCTTGATCAAGGTTTCTATTTATTTTAAATAGTTTTGTAATAGGAATAGTTAGAATTAATTTTTTGAAAATTGGAGATCGAGGAAGCAAGGCGCTTGAAGACCCGTTTGTAATGGAGCAGGGTTTAAATGTAATAGTTATATTTAAATATTATTTCTTGCACCCCTAGGGTTTGACCTTTTGGTTCACTTGGTGGCTCTAGTGAGACAAACTAGAATAAAAAGCATAATCAATCCGGGTAGAATATAGTATTCTATATGTGCGTGCTTATATATATATATATATATATTATGCAAACATGCTTAGCATGTTCATTAATATAATAGCGTTTTTATATATATATATGTAAATGCTTGCGCTAAGCAAGATGAGACAAATTAATAACAAACCCCTCAATTTTTTTTATATTAAGTCTAAAGCGTTCAAAGATATTTGGAATATCGAGCGTAAGCCTTCTAGCATGATAAAATTAATAGAGTATTAAATATTTAATATGAGTTTGTTGTGTCACCACAAGGCAAGTATTAAGTATTTAAGATGTTAATTTATCACATTTGATGCTTATAAAGAAAATTGAACAATATTGTTTTGTTGTGTCACCACAAGGATGATATTTTCTTTTTTGAATATATGGAGTGCTAGGTCGGACTTAACTTGGATAATTTTGATTCGGATGTGCCACCACTTGATCAAAATAATCTAAGAGGCAAAAAGAAAAGGAGTTGCATAGTTGATGTAATTGACAAAAGTTGTCTACCTATTTATTTATATATAGTTTGTTGTGTCACCACAAGGCTATATACATTTGAAATGGGATCCTTATTCTCACTAGCAAATCTTTAATTAGATTTTTTGCGAACTATATAAGTGAGGTAATATAGTTTGAAGAAAATAGTGGGAGATACCAATTTAAAACAAGACCTAATTTATTTTGGTAATTAATAAAAGAATGTATGTTAAAATGTTGTTAATTACAAATTCATTTCTGAAATTTTACAATGTCTAAAATTACTATCCTTTTGCGAAGCATATTAGATGCTAAATTAATCGGGAAAGAATTAAGCGGATTGGTTAAGGAATTTGAGAATAGTTCTCATAATTTGAAAAGCTATCTTATGTCATATCGCCTATATCCTGCAATGGTTGCGAACAATGCCTCGAGGAAGAGATTGCTACTTTTAGAAAGTGGCAAGATGATGCTGATTGGCTCGATGCATCATGCTCGCATCCATGAATGCTTGAGCTTGGCGTCGGCATGAAACTATGGATGCTCTCTATATATTCTGCACATCAAGTAGTTGATGGTGAGGAAAATGGGGCTGATAGATATCGGATATCTAAGGAGCTCTTAGATCTAGAATGGCCGATGACACTATGATGCTGAGATAAAAAGTTCTTAACATTATCAATTTGATTGATCGATTAGGACAATTGGTTTTGTCATGGATGGAGAGTTGAGCGAGATTTGATCTTGCACTCACTCCGGACTCCTTTCACAATTGTTGTGAATTTTTCATATGAACAAGCTAGATATCGACCTCATTTGATTTGCTTAACATGTTGAAAAATGTTGAGAGTCACTTTTCAACCAAGAAAGATCAAGTCTTCTTGGTAGGGGCAAAGGATCTTACGAAAAGAAGAGCGATTCAAAGAAGGTAAATAGAAAGGCATAAACAAAGGATAATAAGAACAAAAGCGATATGGATAGCAAAGGTTTGCTTCCCACTTGCAATAAGCTTTGGACCTTTGGAAAAAAGCTGCGAGAAGCATCTTGCGAGGCTAACAAAAAGCTTAGTGAAGTTTGGTTACAAATCTGATTTTTGTTCATGATTGAAATAAATTTTTCTTTAAGTCGAGGTTTACTTGGGTATTGGATCTGAGCTTTGGTTATCATAAATATAGATTTATGAAGGGACCAAAGAAGTAGAAAGCTAAACAAATATAAGTAATCTATATGTGTGGAAAATGAAGCAAAAGGTTGCCACATTAGCCATAGAAACTTATAGTTTAGCAATACTATGGGCAAATCTATTAAGTCGATAAGTTGTTATTGTATTTCGGTTCTTGTTAAAAATATTATTTCCATTTTATTGTTGGAATGATAAAAATTTTGGTATTATAATTAAGAACAATTGTTGTTCTATTTATAATAATAATGTTTTGTATAAATGGAATATTACTTAATAAATTTTGTATACTTGACTTACATGAAAATAATTTTGCATATTGAACAAATTAGTATAAGAAAAGGAGATGATCATTCAAAGAGTTGAATGTATGTATTTGTTGAAATACAAGTGTGAATTATTTGAAAGGTTGAAAGAATTGAAGTGAAACAAATTGGCAAAGTATTAAGATTCTTTGATTAGATCGAGGAATAAATACTTGTCTGATAAGTTTCTAGATCATCTCAAATGGTTTTCTCATAATGGACACCTCTCGATATGTAATAATTGATTGATGTATCTACGAAAGGAAAAATCGTACCTTGTTGGACATAGTGCGGTCCATAATGATTTTTCTGAGCATTTCGGTATCCATACAGGATAATATCCAAAAGAAATGGCTGCATATCTCTGAAAAGGTAACCTCAAAATCCAGGCCCCAAGACTCCATAAAAGTTATGGACGGGGAGGATTCTAATCTTAAGTATGTTAAGATAAGGGGTTGTCAACTTATGTGAAAAGGTTTCAAAAGGATAAGCTTGGGACAAGATTTGACAAGTCTGATTTGTGGGACATCCTAAAGTAAGTTTAGGGTATATGTTCTATAATCTACTTAGCAAAAGGTGTTTGTTCTGAAACACACTTTGCCTTCTAAGATAAAGGTGTTTATCATTAAAAAGGGGCTAGTGGGAGGATAATAGATCTTGAAGAGTTCAAGAACCACAAAACCTTATAAGTCGAATAAGAGGAAACTATAGATAGACCTATTGTACCACAATAGAATCGTAAATGCGGAATAGTCAGAAGATACCTAGGAGGTATGGATTCATCATGGATGATGATGATGAGGTACACATCATAGAAGATGATGATCGAGGAGTTACATTCGATGAGGTAAGACTTTCGAGAGTGTACAAAAGGACGATTGGGGCGTCAATCGTGACATTTCTAATATTATATGTTGATATACTACGGATGAGGAATAACATACCAATGCTACAATCGATAAAGATAAAGTTGTCTAAACATTCCTCCATGAATGATTTGGGAAGAGTATCTTAATTGGGGATATAAATCTATATAGATAGATTTAAAAGGATGCTCGACTTAACCCGATGAGCGTATATTCATTTGATGCTAAAGTCGTTTAGCATGGCAAACTCAAGAGATGTCTCATGTTGATGAGCTATGGAGTGTATCTCTCTTAATAGTCCCCCGAGACTCTAAAAAGAGAGTCGCATGAGTGACTATCATGTATCTGATGAAATATACGAGACACGATGTTGATCGGTCGTATTATGGAGAAGTTCACTATGAGTCGGTGAAAAACATCTTAAAGTGCTTTACTTAGGCACTAAGGATGTGATCATATTCATGGTGGGTCTAAATTAAAACTAGAGGCTTTATGAGACTCAAGTTTTTCGAGACAGACAAGATGATGAGAAAATCCACTTTAAGGTAAAGCGTTATCTTGAGCGATTAGTGCGGTGAATTGGAAAGGTTCAAGCAACAAAGAGTTCTTTGGTTTAGTGATAAAGACAAAGTATATAGCTATAAATGAAGGCTGCAAGTTGATTGTTTGGATTAAAAAGTTCATTCTGAGAACTAGGAATAGTTCTAAGTCTCATCTTGGATCTAAACATGTGTTGTGGCACTTTCATTTGATTATTAGAATCATTGAAGATGGGAAATCACTATAGAGATAGTGGACTCTCATGAACAACATTACATATCCATTAACTAAAGCTTATCCAAGCAACGGGATAATCGTCACTTAGAGAAGAAGAGTATAAGATACCATGGCGATTGGCTTTAGTGCAGTGGGAGATTGAAAGTAGTATGCACACAAACCCGATCATGTTTGATGATAAAGCATATACTTTGTAACAATCTTATTCATTTATTAATAAAAGTATTAATTTATTAAAGGCTTTTAATTATCTACATGATCTTTGTTTTATAATATGTGATAAACCCATAGTTTTAAGCAATGCTTTTAGAATAATGATGATGATCATTCTAATGAGATCTAAATTCTTTGAAAGCTTAAAACTAAAATAGTTCCCAATCATTGGATTACTAAATTGGGGATTAGTGAATCCGGATAGATTGGTACATCGTTGCTTGCTCATTGGATGAGGATGATTGATCTCATGATCATTTGTGTGGAACACTAAAGCAAGTATGTAGGTGCTTATTAGAGAATAAGTTCCTTTGAGCGTGGCTCGCTAAGGAATACCTAATGGAGTTTTATTTGCTGTCGATAGGAATTCTGTAGTGATAGTAGTACAAGTGATCCTTGGACTTGAGATCATCATAGTATCTTGTGTATGATGAGTTATACTTTGACTTATTCCTTAAGACCCTTAGGGTATATCGAAAGGGTATGCTTGGGTATAATAAGTTGTACATGGAGATAATGTATGATCGATAAAGAATCTACCACTTCTAATAAAAAGAGAAATGTCTATGTGATTCGATAAATGACAACCCGGTAGTCCTTGGCGGCGAGAATGAAATTAGAAAGGAGTTTCTAATTTGCATTATTTGGAGTTGTGCATTTAAGGATCGAAATACATATAATTAAATAAAATAAGACTTGTGATAATTCCATGTCTTATATTTAATTGGGACATTGTATGGTGGAAGGATTGAATTATGCGGTAACTATTTACTCAAAGGTTCTTTAATGATTAATGTTGAAATCTATATTATCTGGAAAGTCGTTGATCATTTGGGGAGGCTTATCCTATTGTAGAATAAATATTATTTATTTAAATAAATTAATTGTTTAATTTATTTATTTAAATAAGATTAGAATTATTCTAATTGATTTATTCACAATAGGTTTAATATGGAGAACCTAAAGGGTCACACCATAAAAGGAAGAATAATTATTTAAGAAGTTAATGGCATAATCGTAATAATATGTTAAGTATATTTAATTTAATCTATGGTGATAGAATAAATTAAATAGCTTAATATTATTATTTAATATTTTAGAAATATTAAATATAAATTAATAAGAGAGTCTTATTAATATTATTACAATTATTATTATTTTAATTTCTAAAAGAGTTTAGGAATTAATTTAATATAAGTACTCTCATTTTATTCTAATTGGATTAGGAAGGAAAATTAGTTAAAGGAGTTTAATTAATTATCCTAATAAGATTAGGGAGCTTAATTAATTAAAAGAATTTAATTAATTAAATAAATCCCAATTCCTTAATTGTTAAGGTGGGTTGCCCACATCTATAAATAAGAGAGTCTTATTATGGGTGGTGGGGTTGTTGACTTTTTCAACATCGACATAATTCCAATTGTTGGGAGAGTACACCTTTTCTATAGAGATAGAAAAACTAGGGTTTAGCCAACCACCATTCTTCTTGACCACCCTTCTTCTTGAATTTTCTTCTTCCTTGGTGGATCACCTCAGAGGCCGAACACTTGGGTGGCTAACGTTGATCGAAAGGAAGGAACCAAAACCGGTGGATTCAAGTTGAGCAGCGAAAAGATTTGGAGGTGAACTTGTACACGAGGAAGCTCGATCTTCAAGGGTATGATTTTATTCTTTTCTTTTTATCTTTTCGTTTAATTAATAATTGTGCATAAAGGGTGATCGGGTATATGGTTTGTAAAATTTTAAACTACGATTTTTTACGCGTTTAGCAAGGATTTTATGCAATTTGATTGCGTTTGATGAATATTACAAACCTGACAATGGGAAATCTTTGCGGTGACAATTATTGAAACAACAATAATATAAAATATCAACGCAGCAATTATTGAATCAATAAAATAAAATATTGAACAGTAATTACTATAAAAATTATTGAGTAAAACTGAGTGACTTCTCACGTAAGCACCAATAATCAATACCGTGTGCTACTATGCAACCACCAGTACATCGTATTTTTACTACTGGGTAGTTCAGCGAGTTATCGGTAAAACTTCCATTATTATTTTCATAAAAGATATTTACATCGTTTTTCATTAAAATGATAATTCCGTTGTGGGGTCCACCAATGATTGTGTCATCGTACGGATATTCCCTGACAAAAAGAATATTCCCCGACCAATCGAATATTTTATAACCACTTGCTTACTTTTCAAAATTTATAAATATTACCCACAACTATAACATTATCTCAAATCCACACCATAACATAAAAAAAATATTTTGAGAAAATTAAATATTTATTCATAAAATTTGGGGTCTCACAGTTTTACTATAACTGTTTCACACATTAACATTACACACATATCAGGCATGTTTATATTACTGAAATATAAATAATATTATATTATTATTCTCATTCCTTATTCAAAATCCGGACTTAAGGTTTTCAATTCATATATCGACATAACCTTCATAGATACCATTATTAATTAAGTTAAAATAATTAACTTAACTAATATAATAAATATATATCATAATATCCATATCATATATACAATAATCATATTTTCAAGGAAAATAAATAATAAATATTTTATTACAACATAATTTATTATAAAAATATAATCTAAAATGATCAATAATTCTTAAAATGAATTTAGTTACATCTAATAAATAATTTTATTTATCGGATATATACATATACTTTACTTTGCACATATTCCCACCCTTATATATATAAAAAAAATTATTCACAAAATTTCTTATTAAAAATATTGGGTTATTACATCCACCCTCCCTTATAAGGATTATGTCCCCGGAATCACCGCTTTAAAACCTATAGACACAAGGCAAATAGCATACACAGTCATTTTAAGTAGATCTCGATCAGATTTGATCGAACTGATCTTTAACTACTCAACATAAAGCTTGTCTATCTAATTCTACGGAAATTTGATTTCTAAAAGAACTCAAATTTCTCCTTCAAAAATTTCTTTATAATATAATTTACTATATTTAAGAAAAATCATATATACGAAAATAAAATTCATGCGAATAATACCTGAAGTTCCATCCCTGGCTGCTACGGTATCCTGAACCGTTATGTTGAAGACTCTAGCGGTTGATTTCGAAGAAGTTGGTCCCGTTATCGCCATTGTTCCACTGCCTTTCCCCGTATTCACGCTTCCTATATCCATTCTCCTTTTTGGACAGTCCTTCACCTTATGTTCCGTGGATCCACACAGAAAACACCCATTGCTCATCCTAGGATTGGGGGCGATGTAGGAGGAGATATGTCCCTCCTGCCCACACTTGTAGCACACAAACTTGCCTTTAAGACACTCACTTGAATGACTCTTCCCACAATTCTTACACTGCACAGCCTGCTTTTTCACACCTTCCTGCTTGACTTGGACACTCCCAACATTATTCCACTTTCTTTTCTCACCCCTACTTCCAATACCTACTTCTACCTTCCCAGCTCCCTCTCCCTTATTCTTTCTCTCCTTATTGTAGAGACTCATGGCCTCACTTCTCCCTTCAGCTATGATAGCCTTTTCTAAGAGTGCGGCAAACATATTGATCCTCAACACTGCCACCTTATTGTAGAGTCAGGGTTTTAGACCTAGCTCAAACTTCCTTACCTTTCTAGCCTCCGTATCCACATGGTGTAGAACGAACCTAGCTAATTCATTGAACTTTGCAGCATACTCCGCAACTGTCAAGTTCTCCTGCTTCAATTCCAAAAATTGCATCTCCATCCTAGCCTGCACACTAGCCGAGAAATAATTCTCGAAGAATAACGTCTTAAACCTAGTCCATGTTATCACTCATTCTCCTACCCTAGCTTGATTTGCCTCCCACCAGAAATTCACCTCCCCTTTCATCATATAGGTGGCAAAAGCTGTCTTTTTCCCCTCATCTACCCTAGCGACTACAAATGTTTTTTCTATTTCCTTAACCCAATTTTGGGCTTCTATCAGGTCAGTGGTACCTCTAAATTCAGGAGGTCCTACGGCCTTAAAATCCTTGAAGTTCGCAAATTGATTGTCTGGCTGATTTCCCTCCACTGGCATTCCATTTTGCATGGCCTGAGCTACCATGTTCGTAAAATTCTGCATCAGGTCTGGTTGTTGTCCTCCAGTATTGTTGACAGATTCTTCTGCCCTTTGGTTTCGAGTTTGACGTCTTGGCGGCATGCTCTGGTTAAATAAACCAAAATCTATATTTTATTAACTTACATTCTAAACCTAATCGTATAAGTTTAATATTTCAAACTTATTCCTTTATTCAAATATAGATTCATATTCATTTAGAAATTTTAAAATACTTTACATAGCATAGCACATACTGCTTTAAACGTCCAATATCCCTTTATGACCACAAAAGTTGGGAATCACTACCACAACTTACACCAAAGTTGCGTACATTACCAAACATACATAATCAAATACTAATTCTACCTATTTACTACACCTTTTCCCTGATTCTGGACAACCCTTCGCCCGATGACCTTCCAATCCACAAATAAAACATGCTCCTGGTTTATAATTGGGATAATACAGAGTGGTATATCCTTCATAATCGCAGAGATAACATATCTTTTTCCATTTCTTCTTATCAAATTTTCCTAAGTCGTGGTCTTCTATCTTTCTCTTCCCCTTCTTGCTCGGAGCTGCACACGATGTGTTGCTTATGGCTCCCATCTGATCAATTTGGATTTTAAGCTTATCTTGTTCTTCCATTATTTCTAGTAAGGCTTTTCGTAACTGACTATTTAGCAGCTTTTCTATTTCCCACAGCTTTTCCAGAGAAGAAACCTTGTTCCTCAGATTCTGCACTTCGGTTGATGCTTATTCAGCTCCAACTTCGGTGTCCGAATCACTATCTGTTAGTTCCACCATTTCTGGGTTCGGTACTATATTTTCCAAAATGATCACCTCATCAAGTTTATCTTTAACGTGAGCCTCTATTTCAGCTATTGGCTTTGATATTGGCTTGGTTATGGAGATTGGCTCCTTCTTTACGATCTTAGGGTATCCTAATCCTTTTTCTCCTGACATCTACACACATAAATTATTCTGATTAGCATATAGTGTATACACACAGCAAATAATAGTTTTATATAAGTTATCTTTTATTTGATTTGATGACGAATTTATTCGATTCATCTCCTTTTAAACTCTATATGAGTTATTTGTACTTTCAACGTTTTCCTCTACTCTAAGGTTATAGCCTAAGGTCTATCCCCACCTATGGTTTCTAACACTAAAGCTCTGATACCAACATGTGACGCCCCCAAATTCGGGTACTTGAAACCCGAATTCAGTGCTTCACGATACCATTTCTATGAGCGGAATAATAATAATTTTGTCATAAATATCAAACTTAGTTTACATATCAGAGTTGTTTAAATCCCAGGTATGCGGCCTTAAAACATTTCATTACATGATAGATAATAGATATCATCATCTTATTTAAGTCTAGCTATTATATAAGGTAACACAAACTTATTCTGACAGCTTTCCATTTCCTTTGTTCCTGGTAGAGCCCTCTGGTTGGTCATACTTAACTGAAAACATTTAATTCAAGTAAGAATGAGCATTTGAGTGCCCAACAAGTAATAACAATTATAAATATTAGCTGAAAGGATTAAATGTTTTCTTTGTACTACCCTTCTACAACAAATCAAAAGTTGTGAAGTAATCTGAACCGATAATAATAACATAACAACTCTCTATCAAATTTTTGAAACTACGTACTGACTATAAATAGGGTTAAGGTGACATACTATGAACATTGTTCTAAATTTTCAAATAGGTTTAACAGAACTTCATCCGCAAACCGTCATAACTTACGGGCACGAGGGGTGATCAGCACGTTATGCCCTATATTGATCAATACTACATGCAAAAATGATATTATCGTTCACTCTGTCCACCTTGGGCGCATAAAAGTTTTCCCTTGATCGGGATGTTCATACTTAGTCTGGAATTCGAACCAAAACAATTTGATCAGATACAAAAAGGTTTTATCGTATTCAACAATATTTCTAACTCTGTGTCTAGCTGGTCAAATAGCTTAGACGGCTTTAACTTATTGTATACATCTTGGTGATAGGTGTATATATATATATATATATATATATATATATATATATCTGAATTACCATATAGTACCATGTTGATAATCAATGATCGGATATAACATATATAACAATAGGGTTAATAATCTAGTACAATAATAATATAATTCTGAAACTTTCTTACTCATGTCCATTGCATAAAGAAAATGCAAAGGTAGGATACTTGCCTGGTCTGCTGCTTACACAACTTAGTTCTATCCTTAATTCAATGACCTATCATTTATAAGATTGTTCTATTGATTAGAATAACATATCATGTAAGACCAGAAAATTTTTTAAATAAAAAGAATTTCCTTTATTTATTATTTTGAAATAGTAAGGGTTGATTTGATTAATGTGGATAGTTAAGGGTTAAATCATAAATATTTCAAAATAAGCAAGTGGTTATAAAATATTCATTTTTGTGGGAATATTCGTTTGGTCGTGGAATATTAAATGCTTGTCGGGGAATATTAAATGACTGACAGTAGCGACCGTAATATAGCCCCATGTGAGCGATTGGATGAGGAAAGCGACAAAGTTTGGGTGGTTATAAATAATTGGCGTAGTTATTCTGAATTAAAGACATTGGAATACCCGGTGGTTAAAATCTGATGTCTGGCGTGGTTGCCGCGATGCACTGCGGTATTTGCAGTATTGTTGAATTATTGATTAAATACGTAAGATGGGCTTACTCAATAATTTTCCACGGTGAATTCTTATTTGATATTTTATTTTATTGATTGATAATTCTTTGCGTTGATATTTTATATTATTGTTGTTGATAATTGTCATCCTTTGATATTTTCCATTATCGGATCAATAATTCATATTATTTGAATAATATTATTAGATAACATTATTGGCAATGTCTAGAAAGTTACATCTAAGGAGAGGTTTGGTCACCTAATTGCGGCGCCCGATGAGAGAGATCCTTATTGGAAAGCCCCTCTTTCACAGGAATAGCTTTGGTTATCATAAATGTGATTACGTAATATTATTTGTGAATAATTAATTATTGATTCATATGATAAGGAAATATTTATTTTATGTGGATATAAATGATGGATTTATTTATGTGGTTATAAATGAAGAAATTAATGTTGAGGTGTTTTATCGGTATTTTATCGGATTAGAGGTATTAAAAATTAAATCGGGGTTTTGAGATATATTCATGGGGTTATAATTTTTAATCAAACCGTTTTGATTGTGGTAATTTTTGGGTATGTTATACATACATAAGTTGAGTATATGTCCACAAATTTTGAACCGTTAAAAATGAGCGTATAATTTATTATGAATTTTAAGAGGTGGTGATTCAAAAATTAGGTTATAAATGATTTTGGTGGAAAATTCTAGAATTGAGTGGGCCCCACTTGTGGTTGGTGAAAAAAAATGTGCTGAATTTTATTTCAAATGTGGTGGGTGGCAATAGTAGCGAGTAAAGCCATCGGGTGGCAAGTCGAAGTGCGCTTGGTGGGCTAACATTTTCCTATAAATAGAGGGCTAAGTTAGAATTGAAAATCACACCGAAACAAAGTTTTCTCTCTTCTCTCTCTATATTATTGGCGTATTTTGTGAGTATTTAGATACTTTGAGAGTTCTTTATTCGGTACAAGTTTCATTGACATCACTTGAGCCTTTCCTTAGAAATCTTGATTCTTTGAGGTAAGGGATATTATTTTTTTCGTAATGATATTATTTCTTGATATCATTATCTTTGAAATGTTGATCTGAAAGTTTTATCAAATTTGGAACTTTTTCATGTCGGGATTTACTATTCATGAGTTACTATTCACGAGTTACTATTCATGAGTTACTTATTCACGAGTTCTTATTCACGAGTACTATTCATGAAGCGTGAAAGATGTTTTTTGTGGAATTTCTATCTTTTGGTGTCAGAGTTACTTATTCACGTATCTGGACTATTCACGTATCTGACCTTTATTCACGTATCGGCACTATTCATCGAAAAATAAAATTTCTTCTTTTCGTCCAAAATATCTATTTTGGATACTAGCTTTGATTGTATCCATGTTTTGATCATTCTTGAATTTTACACCACTATGATTATTTTTGAGGTATTGTTGGACATGGATAAAACAAAGTACGAATCCTTAATCCTTAATCCTTGTCATTTTGTTTTCCTTTGGATTCGTTCTTTAAAATATTTTCATCATCCTCGGTCTTAAATGATGATATTATTGAATATCTTTGGCTTTGTAGTGCAAAGATGAATGATTTCTGAAGAATATCTTTGGCCTGTAGTGCAAAGATGAGCAGGTGTTTAAATGAACATGACCGACTGATGAATATCTTTGGCCTTTAGTGCAAAGATGAGCAGGTGTTTAAATGAACATGACCGATTGATGAATATCTTTGGCCTTTAGTGCAAAGATGAGCAGTGTTGAGATGAACATGGTGGATTGATGAATATCTTTTGCTTTGTAGTGCAAAGATGAATATTTGATTTGAGATGAATATTGATTGATGTTACGGGGATAAAATATTGATGATGAATTTATTAAATTCATAGATTATAGTAGATTTCATTCTCTACGTAACTCTTACATGAATTATTATTTTCATTGCGAATATTGATCGAAACTTGTTATACATTGTATTCTATCGATTTTTTCCTGTTGGAGACTAACGATAATTTGTTGTATATTATCTTAGTCATAGTATTCTTTCTTGGGCTAGTTGAGCTCACCCTTTTCCTTGTTGTTCCATTTTTCTTCTCGGGAGGCGAGAATGTAGCGAGTCTTAGTGGGGTATGGAATGAAGGTTCTAGAGAGAGTTGTTTAGTAGTCCTCACCATTTTTGTAAAATAATGTATCAATAAATGTGATGAGGATTTATTTGAGTATAGATATTGTCTAGAAGATAATATTTGTATTTAAACTCACATTATATATTATTGTCGTATTTCACGACATTTGTATAATGAAGTTGTAGTTTGTTTTTGTAGCATGTATTTGGCGACTCGAGAATGGGTGTTGTGTATACCTATTTTGGGGGCGTCGCGGTTAATATCGAGCTTAGGGATATGATCTCTGGCGGAGATCGGGGAATAAAACTAGGAGGAGAGGCGAGTAAATCCTTCGCTAGTGTGTCCTACTAAGCTTATTTGTTGGTTGGTCGTATTATAGGGGTATTATGTGATTTGTTAATTTATTTAATTAACCCTTGTTTTATGATAGTTTTTTTAGAATGGGCTGCTTTGAGAGCGTTAACAATGGAGTGAATGAGATCGTGGAGACACCTCTAATCGCCATGACGAGGATAATGTGATGTCGGGCGAAGAAGGAATTAGAGATATCCATGTGGTGAGTGAAGAATTGATAGTTGCTTTTAGAGATAATCGCGAGAGGTAACGGTGAGAGTGAGGAAGAAGAGGAAGAAGAGGTGCACGAAGAGAGTTTATTAGAGGTATTTTATGATCGAAATATAGAATTGCAAAATCGTATTCATGAGTTAGAAGAAGCGGGCTAAAGAATTGCGAGGCGATCGTGGAGCAAAAGGATGCAACGATTCAAGCTTGTGTTACCCGATCGTGATGCTTGAGCGAAGCACTCTTTGGCGAGTATAAGATGATAAAATTTGGAATCGGTGAAAGAAGAAATAAGCGAGCAGTGAGAATGAGTGATGCTTGGGTAAAAAGGCGCACGACAGCGTTGATATTATGGAAAGAGATGTCAATCTAAAAAGAAGATTTAACGATGGCGGGAAGGCGTCGGTGACAACATCGACACCATCAACAAATTCTAGGGAAGAAGCGATCGCCGGTTAGATCTCTGAGATGTGGAGGAGGAGGGACATATAAGGTCAAGCTGTTCAAAGCCTTCAAGGTATGTTATAATTGTGGAAAAGATGGTCACATAGCTAGATTTATGCGATATCGAAACAAGTCCAGGTTGGATGGTGACTTTCGAAAAGGATGTCGAGAAAAGTCAAAGTCAGCGGTTCTTGGAAGAAGCGTTTGTCGTGGCCGGTCAAAATGCGAGGAACGAACGAAATTAGCACGGGTTAGTTAATTATAAATTCTTGCGAAGTTTATACCTTACTAGAATCTGGGTTCTACCCATTCTTTTATCTCTCTTGCTTGCGCTCAGCGTTTGAACTTGACTACGGAGAAATTAGACTTTGACCTATTTATGGAGACTCAGTTAGGAGAAACTTTCATTACATCCGTTGTTTAAAAATCTTGTTTGATTCGAGGTTGGCCTTTATCACATTACTTGTTAACCTTATTTCTATAGAGATATTTGCTTTTGATGTGATTTTAAGGTTAACTACTCATCATGCCGAAATTGATTGCTTTTTGTAAGGTTGTTAGTTTTCATATTCTAAGCAACTTTGTTATTCAAATTCAAGTAATCAAACCATTGTAGTCAAACATTTTCATATCAAGCCATGAAGTCATTCGTTTATTACGGATGTCAAGTTTTCTTAGTCCATGTTATGGATTTGAATAAAGACACGTCGATTTGAATAATATTCTGTTGTTATTGATTTTTCTGGCGTATTTTTCTGAAGAATTTCTTGGCTTACTCCCAAAGCCGATATTAAATTTTGTATCGACTTTGAACCGGTACAAAACTCATTTCTAAAATCTCATATCGAATGGCTCTATTGAACTTCGGAGTTAAAAATTCAACTATAAATTTGGTACTGAGCCTTTATTTTGTGACTTCCTTTGTGGAATTCACTAAGCAGAACTCTCTGTAGGGGCGTCATATTCGATGCGATAGTAAAGCGATAGGTGTCATTGTGACGTCTTATCCAAGATTGGGATATGAGTCGCGAGTTGAGAGCAACCTAAAGTCGATAATCGAAATCGTAGCTTTCTAGGCTTAGTTGGTTATTATCGGAGATTCGTTGAAGGATATTCTCGAATCGCTATTCCATTATCTTGGTGACTCGTAGAGAGATACAAAATTCGAATGGAGCAAGGAATGTGGGAAGAGCTTGAAGAACTCGAGAGGAGACTCATTCAAAGACGTATTACGACCATGCCATCTGGAAAAGCGAGCGTGGTAGGCGGCGTGTTGAGTAGAAAATCGTATACAAATCTGAGTACGATATTGTCAAAGACTAATTTCAGTATAATTTACAAATAATAGAGATGGAGATGAAAACTCTAGGTACCAGCGTGATGATATCTGAGAATAATCGACTTTAGTTTAAAGTTGCTCGAAGCCACAGCATGGGGCCGGTGATGCGTATGAAGAGGAAAGTACAAGAAGGAGCTATTAGGAAGCGAGAATTGATGAAGAAGGAATACTTGAGTCCACTCTAGACTTTGTGTTCCTAACGACTACGATTTGAAGAACAAGATTATGATGGAGGCACACAATACGCCATTTGCAATCCATCTTGGAAGTACTAAAATGTATCGTGATCTTGACATACATTTTGGTGGAACAATATGAAGAGAGAGATTGCAAAGTTTATCTCGATGTGTTTAACTTGCCAGCGTGTAAAGGCGGAGCATCTAGTACCTAAGGGTCCGTTGCAACCACTTGAGATTAGGAATAGAAGTGGGAACACATTACCATAGATTTCGATTCTGGGTCTTCCCTACGGTTTCTCAAGGCATCAATGCTATTTGGGTTATTGTTGATAGATTAACCAAATCTGCTCACTTTTCTTGTAAATCTGGGAGACTTATTCCTTGAGCGTCTTGCTAGTATATACGTGAATGAGATTGTGAGGTTGCATGGCATGCTGTATCCATAGTTTGGATAGTGACCCAAGATTCACTTCATGATTTTGGGTTAGAAAGCTAAAAAGCTATGAGCGCAATTTTCGATTCGGTTTGGCATACCATCCTCAAGCGGATGGGCAATCGAAAGGACTACTCAAACTCTTGAAGATATATTAAAACTACGTGTCCTAGATTTCAAAGGAAGTTGGGATAAGTACTTGCCATTGGTGGAATTCTCATACAACAATAGTTATTAAACAAATATAGGCATGGTTCCATTGAAGCATTATATGGACAAAAATGTCGTTCTCGATATGTTGGGATGAGGTGGGTGAAGCAACATTGTTGGGACTAGGAGTTAATGCGTATGACTAATGATCGAAATGATTCGACAGCGTATACAAATGGCACAAGATCGACAAAAGAGTTATGCGGATCTTCATCGAAAGGATGTGGAATTTAATGTAGGGGATCATGTATTGTTGCGAGTTGCTCCGTGGAAGGGAGTTACAAGATTTGGGAAGAGAGGAAAGCTCAATCCACGATTTATTGGTCCATTTCAAATTCTTGGCCGAGTAGGAAATGTAGCCTATAGACTTGCGTTACCTCAAAGTATGTCTCGTGTTCATAATGTGTTTCACATATCGTACTTCGTAAATATGTGAAAGAACCGAACCACGTTATAGAGTTAGAAGCCGGACGAGATAGTAGAAGACTTAACGTATGAGGAGGTACTGTCAAGATTTTGGATAGGAAGGAGCATGTCCTACTGCATGAAAGGTCATACCACAAGTTAAAGTTTTGTGGAGGAATCATGCTATAGAGGAAATGACTTGGGAATTGGAAAGCGGAAATGAAAGCGAGGTATCCTCACCTTTTGAAACACGAGTGCGTACGTCGATTTCGAGGACGAAATTTCATAAGGAGGGAGGTTGTAAGACCCAAATTTTTTTAAATAAAAGGAATTTCCTTTATTTATTATTTTGAAATAGTAAGGGTTGATTTGATTAATGTGGATAGTTAAAGGTTAAATACGCATAAATATTTCAAAATAAGCAAGTGGTTATAAAATATTCATTTTTGTGGGGAATATTCGTTTTGGTCGTGGAATATTAAATGCTTTGTCGGGGAATATTAAATGCTGACGGTAGTGACCATGTGTGGGCCCATGTGAAAGCGATTGGATGAGGAAAAGCGACAAAGTTTGGGTGGTTATAAATAACGGCGTAGTTATTACAATTAAATTTGTTGGAATACCGGTGGTTAAAATACGATGTCTGGCGTGGTTGCCTGATAGGCACGGTATTGCTGGTATTGTTGAATTATTGATTAAATACGTAAGATGGCGCTACTCAATAATTTTCTGAGTTAATTCTTATTCGATATTTTATTTTATTGATTGATAATTCTTTGCGTTGATATTTTATATTATTGTTGTTGATAATTGTCCTTTGCATTGATATTTCCCATTATCGGATCAATAATTCATATTATTTGAATAATATTATTAGATAACATTATTGGCAATGTCTAGAAAGTTACATCAAGGAGAGGTTTGGTCACCTAATTTGCGGCAGCGATGAGGAGAGATCCTTATTGGAAAGCCCCTCTTTCTGAGGAGCGACTTTGGTTGTCATAAATGTGATTACGTAATATTATTTGTGAATAATTAATTATTGATTCATATGATAAGGAAATATTTATTTTATATGGATATAAATGATGGATTTATTTATGTGGTTATAAATGAAGAAATTAATGTTGAGGTGTTTTATCGGTATTTTATCGGATTAGAGGTATTAAAAATTAAATCGGGGTTTTGAGATATATTGTGGGGTTATAATTTTTAATCAAATAGTTGGATTGTAGTAATTTTTGGGTATGTTATACATACATAAGTTGAGTATATGTCCACAAATTTTGAACCGTTAAAAATGAGCGAATAATTTATTATGAATTTTAAGAGGTATTACCGATTAGAAATTAGGTTATAAATGATTTTGGTGGAAAATTCTAGAATTGAGTGGGCCCCACTTGTGGTTGGTGAAAAAAAATGTGCTGAATTTTATTTCAAATGTGGTGGGTGGCAATAGTAGCGGTAAAGCCATCGGTGCGAGTCAAGTCTGCTTGGCGGGCTAACATTTTCTATAAATAGAGGCTAAGTTAGAATTGAAAATCACACGAAACAAAGTTTCTCTCTTTCTCTCTCTATATTATTGGCGTATTTTGTGAGTATTTAGATACTTTGAGAGTTCTTTATTCGATTACAAGTTTCATTGACATCACTTGAGCCTTTCCTTAGAAATCTTGATTCTTTGAGGTAAGGGATATTATTTTTTTTCGTAATGATATTATTTCTTGATATCATTATCTTTGAAATATTGATCTGAAGTTTTATCAAATTTGGAACTTTTTCATGTCGGGGTTACTATTCATGAGTTCTTATTCACGAGTTACTATTCATGAGTTACTATTCACGAGTTTCTATTCACGAAAGTACTATTAAATGAAGCGTGAAGATGTTTTTGTGGAATTTCTATCTTTTGGTGTGAGATTACTATTCACGATATCACGGTAGACTATTCACGTATCTGGCACTATTCACGTATCTGGCACTATTCATCGAAAAATAAAATTTCTTCTTTTAAGTCCAAAATATCTATTTTGGATACTAGCTTTGATTGTATCCATGTTTTGATCATTCTTGAATTTTACACCACTATGATTATTTTTGAGGTATTGTTGGACATGGATAAAACAAAGTACGAATCCTTAATCCTTAATCCTTGTCATTTTGTTTTCTTTGGATTCGTTCTTTAAAAATATTTTTCATCATCCTCGGTCTTAAATGATGATATTATTGAATATCTTTGGCTTTGTAGTGCAAAGATGAATGATTCTGAAGAATATCTTTGCTTTGTTAGTGCAAAGATGAACATGTGTTTAAATGAACATGATCGATTGATGAATATCTTTGGCCTAGTAGTGCAAAGATGAGCAGTGTTTAAATGAACATATGGACCGATTGATGAATATCTTTGGCCTTTAGTGCAAAGATGAGCAGTGTTGAGATGAACATAATGGATTGATGAATATCTTTGGCACATAGTGCAAAGATGAATATTTGATTTGAGATGAATATTGATTGATGTTGAGGATAAAATATTGATGATGAATTTATTAAATTCATAGATTATAGTAGATTTCATTCTCTACGTAACTCTTACTATGAATTATTATTTCATTGCGAATATTGATCTGAAACTTGTTATCTATTGTATTCTATCAGATTTTTCCTGTTGGAGACTAACGATAATTTGTTGTATATTATCTTAGTTATAGTATTCTTTCTTGGGCTAGTTTGAGCTCACCCTTTTCCTTGTTGTTCCATTTTTCTTCTCGGGAGGCGAGAATGTAGCGAGTCTTAGTCGGGGTATGGAATGAAGGTTCTAGAGAGAGTTGTTTAGTAGTCCTCACCATTTTTGTAAAATAATGTATCAATAAATGTGATGAGTATTTATTTGAGTATAGATATTGTCTAGAAGATAATATTTGTATTTAAACTCACAGTATATATTGTCGTATTTCACACGACATTTGTATTATTAAAGTTGTAGTTTGCTTCTTGTACCATGTATTTGGCGACTCAGAATGGGTGTTGTGTATACCTATTTTGGGGGCGTCACATATCATAACTCATCATACTGTTATTTATAGTTAATACATAACCTAATCACATTGTCACACAGATATATCAGTCCTTGAGACACAAACAAACACTTATACAGTCAAACTATATAGGTTCAAATCAATTTCGGTAACATTTTGGTGTACCGACGACATTATCGGGTAATTATCGAGTTTATTTGTTGATAAAACTCTAATCTGTAATTCGAATATTAATCTGGATAATTTAAATATCAATCATATTATTTATAAATGACTTATAATAATTTATCATTAATTATTATAAATTATCATAAATTTTTCAAACTCTGGAATCATTATAAAATGATTTAAATATTAAATAATTCTATTATCATTAATATTTAAATAATATTAAAGTATTAATGCAACCCTTACCAAAATATCGAAGTTATTTTATAATAACTCAAAAAATTATTAAAGCATTAATTATTACCCTTAAATAATTTTTAAAATATTTAAAATCATTTTTAAACAATTACCATTAATATTTAAATATTAAGATATTATTTGCTAAAATATTAAAAGTCATTTATAATAACTTAAAATATTTTAAACCACTTATATCCTTTTTAAATAATTTTAAATCAATAAAATTATTTTTAATCTATTTATTTAATATTATTTATTAAATAAATCTAATATCATTAATACTAACTAATTAATGAAATTTATCTTAAAATATTAAAAGTAATATTTTATAACTTAGAATATCTTTAAATTCTTTATTTGCATTTAAAATGATTTTTATAATATTAAAATCATTTTTAAACTAATTTATTTAATATAATTATTAAATAAATCTAATATCGATTAATATTAAATAATTAATGAAATTTACATTAAAATATTGAAAGTTATATTTTATAACTTAAAATATCATTAAATACCTTATTATTATTTAAAATGATTTTTAATATAATAAAGTCATTTTTAGTCAATTTATTTAATGCATTTATTAAATAAATTAAATATCAATAATATTCAAATAATTATTCAATATTTAGGAAAAATATGTCAAATTATTAAAAGTTAATTTTTATAACTTAAAATAATTTTTAAAACTGATTTTATAATTTTTTTAATTTATTTTCTATTTCTAAATGATTTTTAGAAATTTCATTAATTAAAATTAATAAATCTGTCGATATAGCTTTTAGCGACAGAAACCGTCGCCTAAAGTGTTCTTGAGCACCAAGAACACTGACAGTCAGTGTTCAAGAGGCTCCATTTGTCCATCTTTAATTCACTGCATATGTTGTTTCTGAGCAAGCTATGACATGGATATTGTAGTATTAATGTAATACTATAAGTATCAAGTAATATATGGGTCAGATTGCAACACACAAGCAAGATATAAACCTACAAACTAGCTATCAGACGTGTTCTTCATGTTCTGGGCTGCCCATAAACATGAAGTCATGGCCAGTCAACGATATTGATGGCCTTCAATCTTTCAATCTGGTCATGCTATGGGTGATCTAAACGTCGGGCTTTGTGGACAAGCCAATAAAGTACATGTTGTGAGCCTTTATAATGTCTAAACATCATCCAGATGCAAGATCTAAGTAAATAAAGAACTTGTTAGACCACTGTCTCAACTTTCTGGGTTACCCAGAAAGCAAAGCTTAACGGTTAATGACTTTTGACTGATTACTACAATCGATCCATTATTTTCTAAGGTTTGGAAATGCTTTGTACTTGTAGTTTGCATGTCATACTATAATCTAGATATTATTATACATCCTAAAAGATTTTCAGAAACGAGATCAAAGCCACCAAAGTCATTGTGATGAACATGTTCTTCGCTTTTACGGGTTACTGAAAACTAAATTCGTGTTCGGTCAATGGACTTTGACCGTAAATAACTTTTGATATACACCTCCAGTGTTCTTGCTTTCACTTTTAGAATACTAACAACATTACAGACAACAACTGGAAACCTTTAAATCACCAAAATAATAAACAAGCACAGATCTACGAGGCCTGACATTTGTTGTCAGACAACAAAAAACAAAAATTTCCAGATTCTAAAAAATATCAAATTCGTGCACTTAGATGTTATGGATCTAGTATGTGCCAACCTAGATCACTTATAGGCACTACAAACAACATATTTAAACATTCAAACACAAGATCTAACATGGAATCAAAGTTCAGATTTCTAAGTTAGGTTTTATACCTTATATGAACAAAATCTTGAATCTGACTTCTTGATCTGTTATGGGTGGACTTGGGACTTGATTAGGGACTGGTCTAGTAAGATAATTTCGGATGTTTGAGGTTGAGAGGGTTTTGTTTGAGGATATGAGCACAAATGAGCTTGTTAGTAACCTTTCTCTCTCTTTGATCTTATATAATACATGAATCTAGTGTGCTTATGATGCAATATGGCTGAGATTTTTGGTTTATAGGCACATGGCTAGGTTGAGTTGGTTTACCAACTAAAGTTATGGCAACCTATACAAGTTATCTATTAAATAATACAAGGAGGGCAATTTGGTCATTTGGTTTTTACTTTTAGTGGCAAAGTTGTCAATTCATTCTAACCCTTAGGGTTTGACCTTTAGGGTTTGACCCTTAGGGTTTAACCATAAGGTTTCCTAAGCTCTAAATCTAGGATTGTGTATTAAGGGCAAAAATGGAAATCTTAGTTTCTAAAAAGGTGAATTAGGGTTCCTTAATTAAATTAAGTTTCCTAATCACTTAGGACTTATAAATTAGGCTTTATAAAATACTAATTACCATTAAGCTTGCTAAATTAATAATTAGGGTTTATAACTTAGCAATTAGGGTTTTGATTTAGTAATTAGGGTTTTCAAATATTAATTAGGGTTTACCTAATTAACATTAAACATAATAATGGTCATTAATTACATAACACATAACTTAACAAACCTTACAAATCATAGTTGACTGCACTTTATAGTTTATCAAGAATTTAGGATTTTGTATTGTTTTACTATAACTGCATTCCACATATTAACATTACACATATATCAAAGATGTTTATATTATGAAATATAAATAATATTATATTATTATTCTCATTCCTTATTCAAAATCTAGACTTAGGGTTTTGAATTCATATCCACATAACCTTCATAGATACCATTATTAATTAAGTTAAAATAATTAACTTAACTAATATAATAAATATATATCATAATATCCATATCATATATACAATAATCATATTTTCATGGAAAATAAATAATAAATATTTTTACTATAACATAATTTATTATAAAAATATAATCTAAAATGATCAATAATTCTTAAAAGAATTTAGTTACATCTAATAAATAATTTTATTTATTAGATATATACATATACTTTACTTTGCATATATTCCCACCTTATATATATATATATATATATATATATATATATATATAAATTATTCACAAAATTTCTTATTAAAAATATTGGGTTATTACAATTACTTCTAGTAATATCAATAGCAACTTTATATGAAAATATGTTGTAAACAACGATTTTATTTCTATCCAATATATACGCCTCTCTGTATATACATAATGTATCGAGATCTCGTTATTTTCGAATTTTGATCCTCTTGAGGATAAATCATCTCTTCTTGGGGATAACTCTTCAAGAGTTTTATTTACAAGAGATTTTTGTTCATAAGTTTTGGATAGATCGATAAATTTTGTAGCATGTTTCATGGGTATAGCCTCTTTATAGGCTGCAACTTGTTTTTCATGTATTTTCTTCTTCTGGAAAATTTTATTTTTTAACATCGATAGGTCTTCCACGCTTCAGGTGTGGTTTTGATTCATTTGTTGTTGTATAAACTGATTATCCTACAGGGACTTCAATTAATTCCTGCTAGAGTATTAGCAGCTAAAATGTGAGATATCATTATTTTCTTATTATCAGTGAATAATTCTGGTAATTGATTTGCAATTCATTGCAAATGAATAATCCTTTGAACTTGTAGTTCACATTGATTTGTACAAGGATCAAGATGAGATAACGACAAAAAATTTCAAGTAATCTCCCTCATCGTGCTTCAGGCAACGAACTCACATCGTGCTTAGGAAACGACTTTTCTCCCACGAGACTGTTTCATTAAAATAACAATCCTCAAAATAAACCTTAAAAATATCACTTAGTGAGGTTATGATGCAGCATGTAAAATAGCATGACCCCAAGCATAAATTGGTAATTTTGATTTCATAATCAAAGGTCGAGCAATAATTTAAAATCTCTTAAAAATTTATTCCGCTATACCATTTTGAGTATGTGTATGTGCAACATGATGTTTAACATAAATTTCAATTAACAAGCAATATTCATCAAAAACTTGAAATTTGAATGTTACCAGCATTGTCTAAATAAATTTTCCTAGTTATATAATCAGAAAATTGTACTCACAACCTAATTATTTGAGCAAGAAGCATAGGAAATGCAATATTTCTAGTTAAAAGTAAATATACATGTGATCATCTGGTTAATGCATCAATTAAAACCATAAAATACTTGAATATACCACAATGTGGGTGTATTGGTTCAAATAGATCACCTTGAATTCTTTCTTAGAAAGATGAACACTAAATAATAATAATTAAATGTGATAGTTTGATAATTAATTTACTTTGATATAATCAACAGGTAAAGGAATCTTCTGGTTCTTTAAGAGATGTTCATGGGAGTTTTCAATAATTCAACGCAACATTATTAATCCTGGATGATCAATACGATCATGCCAAATCATAAAAACCTTTGGATCTAAACACTTCTGGTGTATTGCACACTTTTAGTATATTACAACATTCATTTCAACTATTCTCATTTTAGTATAATATAACCCAGAAGAGAAAATAGACAGTTTTTCTAATATGAACTTCTGGCCCGATACTATTGAAGTAATATAAAGAAATTTTTCATTGCCTTTGTTATTGGTTTCAATATAATAACCATTATAACGTATATCCTTAAAACTGAGTAAATTTTTATAACGCCCTGAAATTCGATCTATTTTCACACCCGAATTCCATACGTCACGATCCCACTTCTTTCCAAACATACATCATTATATAGCTAAATATAACAACATACATTCTCAAATCCCAGGTTCTAATACCTTATAACCTCGTTCATTACAAATAATGATAATTACATTATTCTTTACATCTTACAAGAATGACTTTCATCCGCCACTATGATAACCCAGGATTTCAAATAATTCAAATTTTTACGAATAATTTTTTTTCTATTTAATATTGATATTAATTATCAATATTGTTTTGAGTATCTGTGATACGAGTCTAGAGAAGTGGTCAATTTGTGTATTGACTGAGAAAATACGAGTAGAGTTGTGCTTAACTGAGAATAGAAACCCGAACCCTAAGTTCGGATAGGTATTCGATAGAAATTATAGTTATAATAAAAGTAACTGTAAGTATGTGTTTGTGCTATATAGAGTTATGATCAGTGATTGATCGGATAGGGTATAAACTAAGTAAACCCTAATAAGGGATTAGAAACCCTAATCTCAAATTGAGAAACCCTAACGTACAGTTAGGAACCCTAATCGAATGCCAGGAAACCCTAATTTTAATTTTGGGAACCCTTAAACCCTAATTAGGAAACACTAATCCCAATTGGCAAGCCCTAATGTGATTAGTAAACCTTAATATAATTAGGAAACACTAATTATATTTTAGTTATCTTAATTTTCTATATTTAAAACCCTAATTAGAAAATTCTAAAAATTAAAGTTGTAAAACCTAAGGGTTAGAACCTTAGGGTTAAACCCTAAGGGTTTGGAAAGTTATATGTTTGCCATTAAAATTACATGTTCAATGACCAAAATACCCTTTTTGTATTTCTTTATTTAGTAACTTGCAAATTTTGCCATACTTGGAGTTGGTGACCAACTTTTGACCAGCCATTTGACTCATATCTCAGCCATAATCTGATCTAGAGTGCCACCTTACATTACATATATACATTGTATCTAAAAGTGAGGATTAAAGAGAGAAAGTCTAGCATTTTTCTCATTTTGCTATCAAACACTTAACTTCTCTCCCAAACCTCCAAAAATCCCAAGTATATCAGTCACAAAATAACCCCTAAAAACACCAAGAACATATTGGAGAGCTAAGATCAAAGTTTTGAATTAGAAAGGTATAATCCCTAAGTCCCCTTTTGATCTTGTATGTTTGGTCAAAGTTTGTGTTTATTTGTTTATATAAGTGTTAGAAGATGTTTTATGGTGATCTATGATGTTATATCATAGATCCATAGCATCAAAGAAAAATCAAAGTTTTCATAACTGTTCTTGAACCCTAAAAGTTGTCTGACAAGCTAAAGTCAGAGGTCACAGATCTTTCCTTGTAAATGATTTGTGGTGTTTTATGTTTTAGACTTGAAGTTTGACATGAGGACTGTGGTCTGGAAGTGGAATCATAGCCATTCCATGTCCAGATTACAGGTTATTCTAGGTCGAACACAGTTGACCGAGCATGACCAAGAGTTTCTGGGCAACCCAGAAACTCGTTATCAGCGTCTGACATCGTTTTGAAACGCTTTAATCTGACAGGATTTATGTGTTTTGATGATGTGTTTGTATCCAGTTTGTATCCTGTTATATGGATTCTAGATTCATGCCATTAGATCTCTTAAACAACAAATATGTTGGTTGTAGTGGATGGTCAAACTAGACCATTTGATCACGGATAGAATTTCTGAAAAACCCAGAAACTGGATGAACTTGTTTTCTGACAGCCTTTGATCGAACTAAATCTGGTGATTGTGATGTACTCAGTCTAATCTATTGATGTATATATGCTCCTTGACATTAGTACTACATTGTTGGACCTTAAGATCAACATATTGATGACCAGAACATAATGATAATCGGGCCACAAAGTAGTACCTATAAACTGTTTGGGTTTCTGGGTAACCCAGAAAACCCAGGAACTATTTGACAGAGATTTTGAGGAGCTGGATCTTCATGGTATGTGATTGTATGACATAGATGATGATTGATTCGTGCAGTGTTACATAAACACTAGATGATCAATGTTTAACATGGCCCAGAAACACTTTGAGATGAGAATTAAATGTCGTCAAACCTAAACCCTTGCTAAGCCGGCTGTCAGTATTCTTAAGCCCAAGAATACCTATAGCGATAGAAAGCGTCACTATAGGCTATAGCGACGGATGTAATTAATTTATTTTCTAAATTTTTGGAAAATACTTAAAAAAAAGAAATAAATTCTAAAAAATTACAAAAATGGTTTTAAAAATTATTTTCATTATGAAAAAAAAATTGAGAATTTGGAATATTTTTCATTAATAATTATAATTATTTGCATATTAATCATATTTAATTTATTTAATTAGTATATTAAAAAAATTAGAGAAAAATGAATTTAATATTATAAAAATCATTTTAAATAAGAATAAGGTGTTTAAAAATATTTTGAGTTATAAAATGTAACTTTTAATATTTTTGGAGAATTTTCATAAATAAATTAATATTAATGATATTAGATTTATTTATTTATTAAATAAAATAAATAATGGGAAAATGGTTTTATTGATTTAAAAATGAGAAAAGTAATTTAAAAATATTTTAAGTTATAATTAATGACTTTTTACTATTTTGATAAGAATTTCATTAATATTTAAATATTAATTGTGAGGGTTTAAAAATGATTTTAATTATTTTAAAAATCATTTAAGTAAAATATTGGTGATTTAAAAATATTTTAAGTTAATATGAATAACTATAATATTTTGATAAGTTTGTCATTAATATTTTAATATTATTAAATATTAATGATGATGGGTTTATTCAATAATTAAATCATTTAAAAATGATTCCAGTGTTTGTAAAATTATTGTAAATTATAATAATTGTTTGAAATTTATTAAAAGCTTCTGAAAAATATTATAAACGATATCTGACTTATCTAAAATAATATTGAAGCTTTGAGACCGAGCTTAATTGATAATAAGTATGTTAATTGTTGGATAGGGTGACCAGGACATCGAGAATAGACCAAAGTCCAATAAAATCGAACTAGTTATGATGAGTGTTAATATAGGTTATAAACACTGATGTGACTATGTGGTAATGTGTCTAGGAAAAATATTGACTGTAAATTACAGTATTATGTGTTTTGAATTATTGTGCTAATTGTGAGACCGATATTGTGATTATAGGTCTTTCAAACGCAGATAAGTATATTGTGTAGCAGTAATCAATGGAGAAGGCAAGTTTCCTTAACTTAACCTTGAGTTAATACTTTTTAAATGTTATGGTGGTTAATTATTATTGAGTAGACCACGTCTGAGAATTTATTGTTGATTATTCGCAGTTATTAAATGTTTATTAATTTAAATTGAATTAGTGATTTTGAGAATATATAATTGGAGAATAATTTATTATTGGATATTTACATCCGTAAAAGCTATTATTGACAGTATAGATAATTCATGTCTATTGTCGAATTGTGTTGAGATATGTCTTAGCTAATTATTCTGGCTAGACGAACATTTGTTAGAACTTGATAGGTTCGAGAAGAGAATTCAATTATTATTGATAGATCAATGCTAATTATTTTGACTAGATCGAGAAAGTGATTAGATATTGAAATCATTGTATTTCATTGTTATAAATTAAACTCTGATTATAAGACTGAGAAGAACAACCTTTTATACAAAGGGAACATTTATGGTCGTATATTCAGCCTTTGTGCGCGCGTGTAAGTATTATGCATAATATAGGGTACAAGGAGTTGGCCGCTTTAAGTACTTCCAGAGGGGTATGACTTAATCTTTATGGTTATCTGATACACCTGGGTATATCAAAGTAAATGTTTGATAGTTACTCGAGAAGAGAAGTTCAAGATCCTTAGGGATCATTCAGCATAAACTCTGAAGAATATTTCCATCTTGTTATTCAATTGAATATCGTAGAAACTTTAAAAGTGTTGTACTCTTTCATTATCAAATTATTGTGTTGCATATGTTGCGAGAAGACTTGTTAGAAATTAATGATTTGTTAGCTAATTAAAAGTTCCCCGAACTTTGGCGTCATTATATCAAAATAGATAGTTTGTTATTCTTAATTCTTATATATTCATTTTATGTCTTAACTTGCAGGGCAAATTTGTTGCTAACCCTTGCTAAATAAAATATTTCAGCTAGGAATGAAGAGGCCAGCGGGACTAAGAAGAACAAAGGCAAAGGCATAGTGATGGAGTAGTTATAATGAACATTATTATTATGTTGTTTTTGTAAACCCTTTTTGTATATCTAAAGGGTATGTTTGTAATATAAAGCTTAGATAAGCTGGGACGAATGTATTAAATATATCAGTTAATGTGGTGTAAAATTCTATTCATAATTAAATGGGTAGTTAGATGTTATTTATATTTTGGATCGTGAGCACCAAACTCGGGAGTTAGGTAACCCGGATTTGGGGGCGTCACAGGTTGGTATCAGAGCTGTAGGTTATAAACCTTAAGTGGGTAGGGGAAAACCCTAGTATTATAACCATAAGCGAGATAAAAAATACTCATTTAGAGTACTAAGTGAGGGATTGTCGAAGTGTATCGATAGTGAGATATGTTGACACATAGTGTGAGAATTTCATACTGGTGAAGTACTAATCAAGTTGTTTAACTGACTGTAGGATGTCAGGAGAAGATTAAATGAGTACGGAAATGCCAGCGGTTGTTGCACCAGTGCCAGTAGTCGAGGTGCCAGCACAGAGCGAGTCAGTTGAGGAGGTAGGAAAAGATGAACCTATGGTTAATCTTGGGAATGATCATGATGATTATCCCAAGATGTATCTGAGTGGAGATGAGGAGGCAGATTCCGAAGAAGCTAAGGTGGAGAAAGAGAATAAGATTAAAGCTGGAGAAAAATATCAAGTATCTGCAGAAGTACAAGAACTCCGGAATAAAGTGTTTCTCTTGGAAGATTTGTGGAAGACAGAACGAGCATTACGCAAGATGGCCGAAGAATGGAATGATTTGAAGGCGCAGGTGGAAGGATGAAGACTGAAGGTGGTGGATCATCTGAAGGAACAATTAAGTAGAAGGGCAAGAATAAGAGAAAGAGAGACAACGACAGTGATAATTCTAAAAATTCAAACCCGAAGAAGAAGCAAGTCTGTAGCAAGTATGAAAAGACTCACATGGGAGAATGGGTCACGGATTCAATAAGTGTCCCAACAAAAAGAATACATGTGAAGGGAGTGGACGGTAGACAACTTAGATATAAGTGGTAGTATCTTTTGGTAGTAGGTTATGATATTAAAGGTTGTAATATCGAGAATGATGTGTGAACATATGTAAATATATGTTTGTTGTATGAATGTAATCTTTATTTTTAATATATGAATATAAGATTAAGTTGTGAGTTCTTAAAACTCATACTTATGGTAAGTTCGTGACTCATAAATATATGAAATGTTTCTAAACCCCTCAGCGAATGGAGCCAATGTTCTGACTATGATAAGTTCATACACTCATATAATTGTGGCAAGTTCCTGAACTCATAAGTGTGGTAAGTTTGACGAACTAGGAATATCTATATGTGAATGGAGAACTGCAACTTTTTGTGTAAAGTTGGAGAAATGCAACTTTTGTGTAAAGTTGTGTGGGTTAATCCTTATATTTATTAAAAAGGGATAGTAATATGTGTTATGTACTAAATGTACGGTGTGCTATTTGAATAAATATGCGATTATATGAGAAATATGTGTTAAATTCTTATTGTGTTGTTAATAAGAATTTGTGTAGAGAACAATAATTAATGTAAGATTTTTTATTTCAATAAGATAATGCCGCCTAGAATACAGAATCGAAATCAAAGAGAAGAGCAGTCAGTGAATAATGAAGGAGGACAAGCTGACCTGGTGCAGAATTTTGTGAATATATTAGCCAAAGCGATGGGAAATAGAGCTCCAACAGAAAGAGCAAGAGCGAGAAATCAGCTAGCCGATAGATTAGCTAACTTTAAAGACTTTAAAGTGGTAGGAGCGCCAAAATTTAAGGGAATTACGGATCCAATTAAAGAGGTAGTAGTGGTGGTAGTAATTTGAACAAGAGAAAATGGAGTGAGAATACCCAGTCGGGTAATAAGACAGAAGGGAATAGGAAAAGAGGGGAGCCATGTGCGACTTGTGGGAAGAATCATTTTAGAGTTTGTTTGAAGAAAAAGGGAGTTTGTTATAACTGCGTTCAAGAGGGACACATGTCACCCAATTGTCCCAGCTCGAAGAAGATATAAGGTTGTTTTGCGTGTGGATCGACAGGTCATCTGGTTCGGAACTGTCCAAAGAGAAATGGGGAGAAAGAAAGTGTCAACAAGGGAACCGATAGCGGAACCTTGGTGATTCGAGGACCTGCACAACTAGGAAGACCAATAGGTCGTACATTCAACATGACAGTGCAAGATGCAATGGCTGCCTAGGAGGTGGTGATAGGTAATGATTTTGCTTAGAAATTAAATTACGCAAGTAATATTGGATAGATATATGTTGTGAATTATTTTCTTTTATAGATCCAAATCACAAGTTAGAATATAAGACACAAATTAATATTGTGTTGATAAGAATGAATTGATGATACAACTTTAAAAGATTGTAGATAATAAGAAAGCGGTGAATCCGAGGACAAAATCTTTATAAAGAAGGGAGAATGTGATAACCCGGGATTTCAAATAATTCAAATTTTTACGAAATTTTTTTTTTATATTTAAGATTGATATTAATTATCAATATTATGTTGAGTATCTGTGATACGAGTCTAGAGAAGTGGTCAATTTGTGTATTGACTTAAAAAATACGAGTAGAGTTGTGCTTAACCGAGAATAGAAACCCTAACCTTAAGTTCGGATAGGGATTCGATAGAAATCACAGTTATAATAAAAGTAACTGTGAGTATATGTTTGTGCTATATAGAGTTATGATCAGTGATTGATCGGATAGGGTATAAACTTAGTAAACCATAATAAGGGATTAAAAACCCTAATCTCAAATTGAGAAACCTTAACGCACAGTTACGAACCCTAATCGAATGTCGAGAAATCCTAATTTTAATTTCGGGAACCCTTAAACCCTAATTAGAAAACACTAATCCTAATTGGGAAAGCCCTAATGTGATTATTAAACCTTAATATAATTAGGAAACACTAATTATATTTTAGTTATCTTAATTTTCTATATTTAAAACCCTAATTAAAAATTCTAAAAACTAAAGTTATAAAACATAAGGGTTAAAACCTTAGGGTTAAACCTTAAGGGTTTGGAAAGTTACATATTTGCCATTAAAATTACATGTTCAATGACCAAAATACCCTTTTTGTATTTCTTTATTTAGTAACTTGCAAATCTTGCCATACTTGGAGTTGGTGACCAACTTTTGACCAGCCATTTGACTCATATCTCAGCCATAATCTGATCTAGAGTGCCACCTTGCATTACATACATACATTGTATCTAAAAGTGAGGATTAAAGAGAGAGAAATGTTAGTTCCCAGTAGGCACAATATAGATCTAGAAGGGGGGTTGAATAGATCCTTTGAATTTCAAATACTTTTTCTATGTTTATTTTGTATTACTCATTAAGTGGCATATGACAAACATAAGAATCTTTTCAAGCACAACGGAATAAGTAAAAGATCCCCTTCATTGATATATTCATGATCAATCATGCATTGTTCGTAGAGTTAATTTAGTAGTAAGCAGTTAACACATACATAGCAGTTATAGCAGTTAATGTACATAAAGTAAATGACATAAAGTAAAAAAAGACATGGGGGTTTTAAGTGGTTCAAAGACTCAAGCTCCTAATCCACTCTTCTACTTTCAACTAGCAGGATTTCAACTAAGGAAGGGCAAAGACCTGAATCACTAAGATTCCTTCAAGGCCAAGTGACCTTGGGACTTCAGTTCACTAATAACTCTTCAAGTCCGGTGACCTTGGAACTTCTCTAGTTCCCTAGGAACTCTTCTGCCAATGAGGCTTGGAACTTCATTTAGTCCCTCTAGACAAGGACCCCTCAGGCCCTGGCTTCTTGTTGTTGTAGTTGGTGGTGGTGGTGGTGGTGCTGGGATGCTAAGATGTCATTTGGATCTTAACATCTTTTGTACTTAGCAGCTTGGTGTGGTCCTCTTTGCATTCTACTTTGAGTCTGGACCACATCTTCTTTAGTGCAGCTGATCTTTACTCGTTCTGTTCATCTTTATCTGATGTCAGCTGTGCACCATCACCATCTGGATTTGCTAAGTCTCTGTGCTTTTGTTAGACTTCGTCTGGCACTTAGCAATCCCTGAACCCTTCTTGAATGTTTTGCAGACATGGTTCTGCACTTGTTCAGTTTCAGCTTTTGGTTCATGGTGATTCATAGAGTGGCTCTCTTGATCTTCTTTATACTCAGCCACTCTTCTGAATGCTATCTTCTTGGCCTTCTCGGCTCTCAGCTTGGCTGCCATCTTCAGTGGCATTCTTATCTTTGTTGAGTGAAGCTCTAATCTAGTTAATTCCTTCTTCAAAGCTACTTCACTTCCACCTTAGTAGTCTCACTGTCACTGAGACTTTTTCTATGAATCTTTGGTGGAACTCGTAGAGTCAACAATAGCATTCCCAACAACTCAACGATTTTGCAACTTTTCAATCATTAGCTACTTTTAATCTTTGAAGCTCTGTTGATTTATACTGCTTTCCAATCTTCTCGTTGGAAGGTAGCTGTTGAAAGATATTCAAATTGCTTCACAGATCTCGAGTTATTTGGTGCAGACTGCCGATATGACATGACATCTTTTTCTGACTTTCTGACACTGCAGTCTACTATTTCACCTACCCCATCAGATATGTTACTTTGATGTCTCGGCCAGGTCGACGACTTTATTTCCCCCTTCTGATTTCTTGATCAGAGGTTGTCCTTGCATCGATGCTCTCAATAAGCTTTTGTTCGAATGCCAATCTTCAGATTGAACCGTTGCCAATGCTTCAATCCTCAGTTGTTCGAACTCAACGATTTTATGCACTTCTTCTCGGACCTAATCGTAGTGTCTTATTGACTGATGCTTATTGATATGTAGAGTCAACACTACGATTTTCAAAAGTGTTCACTTAATCTTTAGTAAGGAGCAACTCTTCCTTCTTTCATACAGTGCTTCAACACTTTTGTTTGCCTCGACTGCTCTTACATACTGATGGCTTGACTCTTTGTTCTTGTCCCTTCTGAATAACAAGACACTTCAGATTTGTGGCGTGTCCAGCTGGCTTTCTCCTTGTGATCTCCCGTTCACTTATCATTAATGGACTGACCCAATGCTTAATCACTTTAGCCTTGTTCCTCTGAGTCTAACCAGTATCTCTGTGTATACTCCATCAGTTCCTTCTTTGTTTGGCAAACACTACGATACTTGTTACTTCCAAGATCATTGACATCTTTCTACTTGACAGCCACTGCACAAGCTGATTTTCCTTAGTCAGCTACTGAAGTCTTCTTATGATCATCTTGTGGAAGACTTCATCTTGAATGGCTTCACAACTCAATCTGGATGTTGATTAGGTTGATGCTTAGATCTTCTAATAGCTTGCATGTCATTCGTTGAGTGCTCTCTGGCTTCCTTTAGGTGAGTTGTATCTTTACAGTACCAACCAGAGGCTTCATTCCTTTGGATATTCTGGGAGTGCTCAATTGTTGAGAATCGTGTTTGCTCTACGATTCTTCTTTGGCTTTGTGAGCACATTTGTTAAGGTCTTAGCTCTGCACTCTACGACTCAGCTTTGGCTGTGCAGACACTACGACTCCGAGATCAGATCTTGACACTATGATTTCTGTCGTTGTGCTTGTTGTCTTCATCTGATCTTGCTCGTCTACGATCTCTGCCTTTGATATGATCAGTAGACTCTACGACTCTGAGTGTAGTCTACAATCCTTGACTTGGCTGTTAGTAGACTCTACGACTCCGAGTGTAGTCTACGATTCTTGACTTGACTTCGGCAGATGCTCGGTTTACCAGGCGGTGTGTCTCTACGATTTCGAACACGACTTCCTCAGCAGACAACGGCTCCGAGGAAGCTTTACTCGACACACTACGATCCTTCCTCGTCTCTCCAGGAAGTCTACGAACTCCGAGATCTACTATCTTGCAAACTACGATTCTGCCTCGATAGCTCTCAAGTTATCCTTGACTATCCTGGCAGACTACGATTTCTGGTGTAGTGCTCGACGATCAGACAAGCCTATCTATTACATCATAAGATCAACCTAACATGTTTGATCTTTCTATGTTTATAGTCCTTGTACATCATTTCTTTTTAAGGACTTTACAGAGCTGTTTTGCTTATGTAGGATCAACCTAACATATTTAATCAATTCATTCTAAGTCCTTGTACATATGTTTATATAATCTATCAGAGGACTTTATAGCTTTTATTAATGCAAGCATACTTGCATATTCATTCACATATATATCATAATTAAATCATATATAAATAGGAATATCATTCACATGTTTATTCCTGACAAGAAAGTCTAGCATTTTGCTCATTTTGCTATCAAACACTCAACTTCTCTCCCAAACCTCTGAAAATCCCAAGTATATAAATCACAAAATAACCCTTAGAAACACCAAGAACAGATTGGAGAGCTAAGATCAAAGCTTGGAATTAGAAAGGTATAAACCCTAAGTCCCCTTTTGATCTTGTATGCTTGGTCAAAGTTTGTGTTTATATGTTTATATAAGTGTTAGAAGGTGTTTTATGGTGATCTATGATGTTATATCATAGATCCATAGCATCAAAGTGGGTAAAAATCAAAGTTTTCAAAACTGTTCTTGAACCCTAAAAGTTGTCTAAAAAGCTAAAGTTAGAGGCCACATATCTTTCCTTGTAAATGATTTATGTTGTTTTATGTTTTAGACTTGAAGTTTGTCATGAGGACTGTGGTCTGGAAGTGGAATCATAGCCATTCCATGTCCAGATTACAAGTTATTCTTGGTCGAACACAGTTGACCGAGCATGACCAAGAGTTTCTGGGCAACCTAGAAACTCGTTATCAGCGTCTGATAATGTTTTCAAACGCTTTGATCTAACAGGTTTTTTGTGTTTTGATTATGTGTTTGTATCCAGTTTGTAGCCTGTTATATGGACTCTAGATCCATGCCATTAGATCTCTTAAACAACAAATATGTTGGTTGTAGTTGATTGTCAAACTAGACTATTTGATTACGAATAAAATTTCTGGAAAACCCAGAAACTGGATGAACTAGTTTTCTGACAGACTTTGACCGAACAAAATCTGGTGATTGTGATGTACTCGGTCTAATCTGTTGATGTATATATGCTCCTTGACATTAGTACTACATTATTGGACCTTAAGAACAACATATTGACCAGAAATAATGATAATCGGGCCACAAAGTGGTACCTATGAACTGCTTAGGTTTCTGGGTAACCCAGAAAACCCTAGAACTGTTTGACAGAGATTTTGAGGAGCTGGATCTTCATTGTATGTGATTATATGACATAGATGATGATTGATTCGTGTAGTGTTACATAAACACTACATGATCGATGTTTAACATGGCCCAGAAACACTTTGAGATGAGAATTAAATGTCGTCAAACCTATATCCTTGCTAAGCCGGTTGTCAGTGTTCTTGAGCCCAAGAACACTAACAGCGACAGAAAGCGTCACTATAGGTTATAGCGACGGATGTAATTAATTTATTTTCTAAATTTCCGAAAAATACTTAAAAAATAGAAATAAATTCTAAAAAATTACAAAAATGGTTTTAAAAATTATTTTCAGTTATGGAAACTAATTTTTGAGAATTTAGAATATTTTTCATTAATAATTATAATTATTTGAATATTAATGATATTTAATTATTTTATTAAATAGATTAGAGAAAAATGATTTTAATATTATAAAAACATTTTAAATAAGAATAAATTGTTTAAAAATATTTTGAGTTATAAAATATAACTTTTAATATTTTTGGAGAATTTTCATTAATAAATTAATATTAATGATATTAGATTTATTTATTTATTAAATTAAATAAATGACGGAAAAATGATTTTATTAATTTAAAAATCATTTAAAATGAGAAAAGTAATTTAAAAATATTTTAAGTTATAAATAATGACTTTTAATATTTTGATAAGAATTTCATTAATATTTAAATACTAATGGTGATGGTTTAAAAATGATTTTAATTATTTTAAAAATCATTTAAGTAGAATATTAGTGATTTAAAAATATTCTAAGTTAATATGAATAAATATAATATTTTGATAAGTATGTCATTAATATTTTAATATTATTAAATATTAATGATGATGGGTTTATTCAGTAATTAAATCATTTAAAAATGATTTTAGTGTTTGAAAAATTATTGTAAATTATAATAATTGTTTGAAAATTATTACAAGCTTCCGAAAAATATTATAAATGATATCTAACTTATCTAAAATAATATTGAAGCTTTGAGACCGAGCTTAATTGATAATAAGTATGCTAATTGTTGAATAGGGTGACCAGGACACCGAGAATGTAATCAAGTCCAACGTTTTTAATGAGAATCAATGATAAAGAAGGCGATACGCTAATTTTTAATGATGTGGACATATCGGCCGATCGCAAGCGCTCATCGATCTGATTGATCGTCAGCTACCAAAGTTTCGCGATTGCTAATATATACTAACGACTAGAATCCTTCGCGGTCACAGATAGCGGTCGCTATTACTATTATCAGCAACCGAATAGTGCAGTCACTGATATCATTGGTCGCAGATGGCCCTTTTTCTTGTAGTGAACCAGATCGAACTAGTTAGACTTGATGAGTGTTTATATAGGTTATAAACATTGATGTGACTATGTGGTAATGTGTCTAGGATAAATATTAACTGTAAATTATAGTATTGTTTGTTGTGAATTATTGTGCTAATTGTGAGACTGATATTGTGATTATAGGTCTTTCAAACGTAGATAAGTATATTGTGTAGCAGTAATCAATGGAGAAGGCAAGTTTTCTTAACTCAACCTTGAGTTAATACTTTTCAAATATTATGGTGGTTAATTATTGTTGATTAGACCACGTCTGAGAATTTATTGTTGATTATTCACAGTTAGTGCATGTTTATTAATTCAAATTGAATTAGTGATTCTAAGAATATATAATTGGAGAATAATTTTTTATTGGATATTTACATTCGTAGAAGGTATTATTGACAATACAGATAATTTCTGTCTATTGTCGAATTGTGTTGAGATATGTCTTAGCTAATTATTCTGGCTAGACGAACATTTGTTAGAACTTGATAGGTTCGAGAAGAGAATTCAATTATTATTGACATATCGATGCCAATTATTTCGACTAGCTTGAGAAAGTGATTAGATATTGAAATTATTGTATTTCATTGTTATAAATTAAACTCTGATTATAAGACTGAGAAGAACAACCTTTTATACAAAGGGAACATTTTTGGTCATATATTCGGCCTTCTTGGCGTGTAAAGTATTATGCATAATATAGGGTACAAGGAGTTGGCCGCTCTAAGTACTTGCAGAGGGGTATGACTTAATCTTTATGGTTATCTGATACACCTGGGTATATCAAAGTAAATCTTTGATAGTTACTCGAGAAGAGAAGTTCAAAATCCTTAGCGATCATTCAGCATAAACTCTGAAGAATATTTTCATCTTGTTATTCAATTGAATATCGTAGAAACTTTGAAAGCGTTGTACTCTTTCATTATCAAATTATTGTGTTGCATAAGTTGCGAGAAGACTTGTTAGAAATTAATGATTTGTTAGCTAATTCAAAGTTCCTCGAACTTTGGTTTCATTCTATCAAAATAGATAGTCCTGGGATAATGTATTAACTATATTAGTTAATATGGTGTAAAATTATATTCTTAAATGGGGGGTTATTTAATATGGATGTGAGAGCAATCAAGAGTGAGTAACCCAATTTTAAACTTTAAAAACTATAGCTCAATTAAACTATTACATTACAAGTCTTGGCTTAAGATTGATGAAATTTTTTAGGCACACTTAACTAATAATAAGTGTAGGAGCAATCTATGACCGATTTTTAAACTCTGATTATTCTTTTAATAAAATATTTTGTTGAATAAATTATTGATTAGTGTTAAAGAAATATCTACTTAGTGTTAAAGAATAATCTTAAGAAGTGTATTCAAATTTTAATTATTAAGATAATTAAATAACTTATGTGAGTAATTAAGGTAAAGTAATAAAATTAACACAAAGATTTTTTATGTGGTTCAACTATTACCCTCTATAAAAATAGCCTAGTCCAGGTCCAATACCAACTAGTATTGGAGACTCACTTTATTTATTTCTTTATAAATAAACACTGATTACAAAATAGATTCTTACACGAATTAATAACAATTAATTTCTCTTAAGCACTCTTGCTCCTTGTGCACCTATGCATTCTTCAAGCACCTTTGCTTCCTTGAACCTGCTAGTAAACCTTTTCTCTAATCCACTAGAATAAACACCTTTAGACTACACTTAGTCTAAACAGAAAATTAAATACAAATATAGAGGTCTCTTATTAATGCAAGAATAATCAATTTAACAATTAAAGGCTCAACTATATGCAATGATCAATTAGCACAGAAAGATTAAACAATTAAATCTTACCGAATACCAGCTAAAAGAATATCAAGAATATAAATACTTAGTTGTTCAACGTTCACACCAATAAAATCGGATTGCTCAATAATAACAATAATTAGTGTTAAAGGTAATCTGTGAGTCATACTTATTCCATACATGACTAACGGTTTTTATAACCCATTTGTTAAAGTTACCATTAATCCCAGATATATATCTGTTCCATTTGTCCAAAACAATCGGCTTAAGAATATCATCAAATAATGTAACAAACCCACAACGGTAAGGTATATATACGTTTGACATTTATCCAGTAACTATATCTTTGAAACAAATCAAACTCTTGTTATAATATTTGAATAACTCACAAAGTCTCTTTAAAAGATATCCCATAAAAATTATTCGATTTTATCTTTCTTATATCTTGAAAATGGCGTGTACCAAGTAAAACAATCAATTCTTCCTTTATCTTCACATCATTCAAGGTATTATAGTTCCAAAGCATTCATAATCACTATCCTTGAAAACCGTGATATGCACTCATCATCATTTTACTTTAGATTTATAGCATACATAATTATATATATTATCTATATATATATATATATATATATATATATATATATCCACACTGTAGCCAAAAGTAAGCATTTATAAAAGCATACACACATAATATATGTCAATAATAAAATATCGATTTTTTTATTCGATATATATATATATATATATATATATATATATACATCTAATATTTAAAAATCTTTTTCATTTAGATTTTAAAAAACTTTTTCATTTAATTTTAAGACAAATAAAATTAAATGCCAATGATATGTCCTAGAGCCTATAAATTAAAAATCAATTATTATGCAATTGACCTTACAGTTGGTTTTCCTAGTAAAGAAAAACTTCTTCAACCACTTGAAAATGCAACCAATGTTCTTTATCATTAATATACCTAAAATGTCATGAAACAATTTAGTATATGAATAATTCATCATCAAAACTCAAGGATGGAATATGACTAAGTCAACATTCTCCACCTTTTTGATGATGACAACCAAAAAATTGAATTCCCATTAGTTCCCCTTAAAACCATGCATATAATATAATTAGCTCCCCCTAATTCCATGCAATTCATTATCATTTCAGGAATTTCATCATAATGTTAATCTAACTGAAAAATTCAATTTTTAGCAACCTACTACTTGCAATCATGTTAGTTTGTCAAATATCAAATATCAACTGCTAACATATCAAACATATCAGTTTTAAATCTTTTAAAACTATCCCAAAATAATAAATAAGTCTTGTGAAGCATCAAAAACCAACAAAACCAACATAAGTCTTTTTAGTCTACCAAAATCCAAAAATAATTAAACTTAAACTCCTCCCCCTTTGTCATCAAACAAAAAGGGAAGGAACGTTATCAATCAAGATCTACCACCATTGCTCGCCGAGCAGCCCTTTGTGTGAAGTAAGGACGATGATTGGCACGATGAACCTTTTCAGCAATGATAAGATCAGCAGCAAATTGAGGAGGACGGGGAATAACAGTTCCATGTGGTAATGGTACGTCAAGGAAGTCACCAAGATACTCGACTAACCAGTTACAATGAACCCATTCCGTAACAGTTGAGTGCTTACACTGCAAATGTAACTTAGAGCCCAACTCATTGAAGCGCATAGACATGAACTCAACTAACTCACCAACCTGATTGCTAACAAATTTGATCTCCTGACTCAGTTGACAAGCATTCCGATTGAGTCTCCATTGTATGACCTCTGCCAAAGCAGTGGTTTGCAATTCAAAACCTGCTTGTAGGTCAATAAACTCATCCTCAATGTTTTGATACAGTTTATTAATTTCAGGTGCACCTAAAGGCAACTTGCCTTTTTCCAATATAGACATACGATTGTGGAGACCAGACATTTCAATTTGTAATTTCTCTTGATTACTAAGAATGACTTTCAACATGTCAACAATTTCAGGAGGAGACTGAGTTGGGGGCAGAAAAGGTGAAGATGGATTTGAAACAGGAGGAATAGGATTATCAGAAGTGCTACGAATAAACTTACCATCAATTAAGGCAATACGTGACATTTTCAAAGTACCAACACTGATGGAATCAGTAACTGCAACAGAGATTTCATTTTCAAAAGAAATTTTAAAATGAGTGAAAAGAGTGATGAGATTGGCACTATAAGGCAGACATGTTTTGGTTTTTCACAAACAACTTGTCATTTGATGGAGTAACATCTGAGATAGATTAAAAGACACACCTTTCAAGATCATGGCAACTATTATCAAATCTTGATAGGTAAAATCTGCACCTTCGCCTAAACGAGACAAAAGATTGTACCTAACCAAATGATGAAGAACACAAGTAATAGGAGAAACATCTACTGTTTTTGGAGTAAAAACATCATTAACCAAAGGATTATTCATAACAATCTGTAATTGTTCCAAAGGGGTAAAATGAAAATGGACAGCCCCTTTTATAGTAAATGGACAAACACCAGAGGATGGAATGTTCAGAATGCTACCAAAATCCATGACAGTAAAATATAATAATTTTCCTTTAACAAAAGTTGTATAAAAATCCCCATGACACTCCAGATTAGTATAAAACTGTTGAAATATTCTAGGATATGCAACTGATGGAGGAAAAATCATGGAAGAAATACCACAAGATTTAAACAAATTTTTCGGAAGAGATTTTTGTTAGCGGATTTGATCGACGGACTTTTCATAAACAAATTGTTTTGGGAACACGACAGTCTTAAACCGTACCTCATAGGCATTACTACGAAAGAAATTTTTAGGAAGATCAAAGGAGAGGATAGGATTTATCGAATCAGATGGTAGAGAAAACTCAGGCTTACAGGATGGAATAGTTAACTTCCGTCTTTGAGAGGGTCCTGATGATTTCAGCAAAGATGGACTAAAGTTTGACTCATCAGATGATGAAGAGTCCAACGATTGTGTTTCCACAGACACCACCTTCTTTAGTTTTCTTTGTTTGCGTGAAGGACCGACAGAAGATTGGGGAGGAATCGGCGTCTGATCGTTGTCAGAATCGATCAGCGATCGCTTATGAGTCCGGGTTCTCATAGTTCTTGGGGTTTGTTGGTGAGAATAAAGAAGATGAAAGTATAGAGTGGGAGAGAAAAGAAATTAGAAGAAAAAAATTTAAGATAGAGAGAAAAAGATAGAAGGTTAAATAAAATGGATAAATGCATGTATGAAGTACACTCATACACGCTTACGTCTCCCAAGAAACCCTTGTTGTCCCGTCGTTTCGATTTTCAAAAATCATCATTATGATAGATATTGCGTCCATGAATTAAGGATTTAAATGGGCAGCCGAAAAATCACATAATCAATTATCCAAAATTTAGCAGTTAGTAAAATATATATGCTAAATAGGATAACGATAATGCAGAAGGAAAAATTATGTGATACACATTCCAAGTTCTCTTCGTAGCATACAAAATCTATCTTCACTGAACGGTTTAGTAAAAATATCTGCAATTTGATTTTCAGTAGGAATAAAAATTAATTTAATTAAACCTTTTGACACACTATCTCTTAAAAAATGATGTCTTACTTCTATGTGTTTTGTTCTTGAATGTAACACAAGATTTTTAGAAATATCTATAGCACTAGAATTATCACAGTATATGGGCACACATTCACATAATATATCAAAATCATATAGGGTTTGTCTCATCCATAAAATCTGAGAACAGCAACTTCTTGCAGCTAGGTATTCACCCTCAGTAGTTGATAAAGCCACTGAGGTTTGCTTTTACTATGCCATGACACGAGACTTTGTCCCATGAAAGTACAAGCACCACTCATACTTTTCCTATCAATTAGACACCCTGCATAGTCAGCATCTGAATAACCTATTAGTTCAAAGTGATTATAAATTGGATAAAATAACCCTAAATTAATTGTACCACTTAAGTATTTCAAAATTCTTTTAACAACATTTAAATGTGATTCTTTAGGTTTAGCCTAAAATCTTGCACACAAATAAATGCTATACATTATATTAGGTCTAGAGGCAGTTAAGTATAATAAGCATCCAATCATACCTCGATATTTCGTTATATCAACATCAATACCTTTCTCATCGATGGTGAGCTTTATTGAAGTGCTCATGGGTGTACCTTTCGAGGTAGATCCTTCAAATCCAAATCTCTTGAGTAATTCATTTTGTGTATTTGGTTTGATGGATATAGATTCCTTCCTTCGTTTGCTTGATTTGAAGTCCCAAAAAGTAATTAAGCTCTCCCATCAAGCTCATATCAAATTCTTTATGCATGCACTTGGAAAACCACTCACAAAGATGATCATTAGTAGCACCAAAAATTATATCATCTACATATATTTGAATAATAATGATATCTATATTTTTATGTTTAATAAATAATGTAGAATCTATTTTATCTCTAATAAATTCGTTTGACAAGAGATACGTACTTAACCTTTCGTACCAAGCCCTTGGAGCTTGTTTCAAGCCATAAAGTGCTTTCTTTAATTTATAAACATGATTAGGATATTTTGCGTGCTCGTATCCAGGAGGTTATTTTACATATACCTCTTCATTGATGTATCCATTGAGGAAAGCGCTCTTTACGTCCATTTGGTAAAGCTTAAACTTTTTGTAACATGCAAAAGCCAATAAAATTCTGATTGATTCCAGCCTAGAAACTGGTGCATAGGTTTCTTCATAGTCGATCCCCTATTGTTGGTTATAACCTTGAGCAACTAACCTTGCTTTGTTACGAGTGATTTTTCCGTGCTCATCAAGCTTGTTCTTGAATACCCATTTAGTACCAATGATGAAAGCATCTTTCGGATGAGGCATAAGTTCCCACACTTGGCATCTCTCAAATTGTTGAAGTTCTTCTTGCATTGCCAATAGCTAGTTTTCATCAATTATTGCATCATTTGCATTCTTTGGCTCAACCTGTGACAAAAATGCAGAAAATGCACAAAGATTTTGTAAACCTCTTCGTGTGGTTACGCCTTTGTTGATATCTCCAATTATATTCTCAGGAGGATGGTTCTTGATATATCTAGTTGTTCTTGGCATTTGGATATCTTGTATAACTTTCTCTTGATCATGAAATTCATCTTCAGCATCTTGCAAATTTTTAGGTTTACGTTCATGCTGATTATCAATTTCAGTTTCCTGAAATTGTTCATTTGGTCTCCTGTTTTGTTCTTTTTGGTTTCTTTGAATTCGACTATCTCCAAATTTCCCGCATCATCTTCACTTTCTTTTGGAAGATCATTGTTAGTCTCATTGAAAGTGATATGAACAGACTCTTCTACACATGATTTTCTAATATTGAAAATACGATAAGCCTTACTATTTTGAGAATAACCAATGAATATTCCTTCATATGACTTAGCATCAAATTTTCCCAAATTATCACTTGTATTTAAGATGAAACATTTAGAACCAAATACTTTGAAATAACTTATATTTGGAATTTTATTATTTAAAAGCTCATAAGGTGTTTTCAAAATAATAGGACGAATGAGTACTCTATTTAAAACATAACATGATGTACTTACTACTTCGGCCCAAAATTTCTTTGGAAGCTTACTTTCTTGAAGTAGAGTTCTTGCCATCTCTTGAGAGTTCTATTCTTCCTTTCCACCACCCCATTTTGTTGAGGAGTCCTTGGGGCTAAAAATTCATGGCTAATACCTCTTTGATCACAAAAAGTTATGAAATCTTTTTAAAATTTAGTACCATGATCACTTCTAATTCTAATGAGTTTGTAGCTATACTTAGTTTCAAGATTCCTTATTAACTTTTCAAACTCTTTAAATGCTTCATCCTTAGTTCTTAAAAATAATACCCATGTGTATCTTGAAAAGTCATCAACTATTACAAATGCATAAAATTTACCATTAATATTTGAATGTCTTTTCGGTCCAAATAAATCAAGATGAAGTAGTTGCAAGGGAGAGGAGGTTGATACCATATTCTTTGTTGTAAAAGAAGTTCTTACTTGTTTTCCCAATTGACCAGGGATGCATATCCCTTTCTTTTCAAACCTGATTTTTGGCAATCCTTTGACGAGATTCTTTGAAGATAATTTCTTGATTAGGTCCATGTGAACATGTCCCATCCTTTTATGCCATAAGTTAGCCTCATCTTGTACGGATGTAAGACATAGTTCTTCATCCTGTTGCTCAAAATCAATAGTATATATATTTCCCTCTCTTTGTGCAACTAGAGTAGTATTGTTAGTACCATAAAATATTGTGCATTTATCTTTTTCAAAATTAACTTGATGACCATTATCCATTAATTGACTGATACTAATTAAATTAAATTCTAGATCGTTAACAAGGTGAACATTATTTATACTTAACTTGTCGTTACCGATTTTACCTTTTCCGATTATCTTGCAGGTTTTATTGTCTCCAAAAGTGACTGTTCCATTCTTCTTCTTGACACTTAGTTCCATGAACTGTGATTTATCACCGGTCATGTGACGAGAGCATCCACTATCGAGAATCTATTTTTGAGATGGAACCCTTGCCTTGAGACATACATGTCAAGGAAAAATAATTCATCCTTTTGGTACCCACATCTTTTTCGGTCCTTTGGTGTTAGTTGTACGTAAATCATCCTTTTTAACCCATACCTTTTAATCTTATTTTTCTTAAAACAATTTATATCCAAGTGACCTTTTATACCATAATTTTAACATGTTGTGAAAGGAGAACAGTAATTTAATTTAAAACAAGATTTTAATTTTAGCATTTTCACATCTCCCTTTGTATACATAGGATTATAAACAATTCCTTGTTTTTCAAAGCTAGGTCTTTGTTTACCTAATATGACATTCAAATTTTCTTTACCTTGAACAAATTTAGCAAGAGATAATTTTAGTGAATCAATTTCTTTTTGAAGTTCATTATTAGGAAGAATTTTATCATGTGATGTATCACTAAATGCATCAACACATACATCTCTCATTTTTAGTTCATTTGTTAATTTTTTGAACCTCGTTGTTTAAATAATTTACCTTGTTGAAAAGTATTTTGTTATAATTATCTAGATAATCAATTTTAGCAATCAAAATCGTTTCATCTTTACATGATGATTCTTTTTTAAATTCCTTCTTTTCATCTATTAGTGAATCTACTTCACTCATTAATGTATTAACTAAACCTTTCAAGCATGCATTCTTTTCTTTCAATTTCTTATTTTTTTGTTCTAGTGAATTTAGTTCATGAAGAGGTACCTGATTAGATTCACCTTCAATACCTACGAAGCATACTTGAGCAATCTCATCTTTAGCAACGATCTCCACTTCTGACTCCTCATCACTCCAAGTAACAAGGGATTTGTTCTTCTTATTGTCTTTGTAGTTTGTCTTCCCCTTATTCTTCAATTGAAAACAATCTTTCTTCAAGTGACCTGGACATCCACATTCAAAGAACGTCTCTTCAGTTTGCTTTCCTTTGGACTTATTTGAATTGAAAGTGTTTCTTCTCTTGTTCTTCCTTTGTAATAGTCCCTTGAGTCTTCTTGACATCATAGCTATTTCTTCATCTGAGTCATCATCAAGTTCTTCCTCATTATCTGTAGTAAGAGCTAAGACCTTTCTTCGAGGAGTTTCTTCCTCATCATCATATCTCTTTAACTGATGTTCATATTCTTCTAATTTACCAAACAAAGTTAAAGTATCCATGGAGGAAATAGTAGCAGAATCTTAAAGAGTAGTGATTTTAGAAGCAAACCTTTTGGGCATAGCCCGAAGCAACTTACGGTTAATCTCACTTTGAGGAATAGTCTTGTCCAGCAATTTCAAGGAGTTAATAAGGACTAGAAATCTTGCTTGAGCTAGCTTAATGGTTTCATCTTTTTTGAGCTTGAACATTTCATAATCGTGCATAAACATGCTTAGTTTAACTTCTCGTACTTTGGATGTTCCTTCATGACTTACCACTAGAGTATCCCAAATTTCCTTAGTTGTGTTGCATGAGGAAACTTTGTCAATCTCGGACTATACCATACCACTGAGAAGTGTGTTCATTGCCCTTGAATCATATGAAACCATGTAGGTTTCGGTTGAATCCATTTCTAGCAGTCTTTGGTGACCCATCATCTCTTCGTGGAATAACTGGTCCGTTCTCCACAACCCACCATTTCTAAGGATCTCTTTTGAGATAGATCCTCATTCGGAATTTCCAAAAGTTGTAATCTTTTGTCCCAAACAGTAAAGGAGGTATATTGGTTGATTGTCCTTCTTGATTGTTATTCTCGAACTGTGCCATATCAGAATCTTTCCCTACAAATCACCTTTAAAACCAAGATAAGTAGAGCCAAGCTCTGATAGCAAATGAAATTTAACTAGTCACACTTAGAAGGGGGGGTTGAATAAGTGTATGAGCAATCTATGACCAATTTTAAACTTTAAAACAAACTATTAGTTTTAGGATACTAGATTGATGAATTAAGCTTGCTGAACTAATATGGCTTACTCAATTTACTGATTATTCTTTTAATAAAATATTTTGCTGAAGAAACTACTTAGTGTTAAAGAATTATCTTAAGATAATGCAAGTACTCAAATTTTAATTATTAAGATAATTAAATAACTTATGTGAGTAATTAAGGTAAAGCAATAAAATCAACACCAAGATTTTTTACATGGTTCTGCTATTACCCTCTATAATAATAGCCTAGTCCACGTCCAATACGAATTAGTATTGGAGACTCACTTTATTTATTTCTTTATAAATAAACACTAATTATAAAACAGATTCTTACAAGAATTAATAACACTTAATTTCTCTTGAGCACTCTTGCTCCTTGTGCACCTATGCACTCTTCAACCACCTTTGCTTCTTTGAACCTGTTAGTAAACCTTTTCTCTAATCCACTAGGATTAACACCTTTAGACTACACTTAGTCTAAACAGAAAATTAAATACAAATATAGAGGTATGTGATCAATACAAGAATAATCAATTTAACAATTAAAGGCTCAACTATATGCAATGATCAATTAGCACAGAAAGATTAAACAATTAAATCTTACCGAATACCAGTTAAAAGAATATCAAGAATATAATTGCTTAGCTGTTCAAATTTCGCACCAATAAAATCATATTGCTCGATAATAACAGTAATTAGTGCTAAAGGTAATCTATGAGTCGTACTTATTCCATACATGACTAACGGTTTTTATAACCCATTTGTTAAAGTTACCGTTAATCCCAGATATATATTTGTTCCATTTTTCCAAAACAACTGGCTTAAGAATATCATCAAATAATGTAACAAACCCACAACGGTAAGGTATATATACGTTTGACATTTATCCAGTAACTATATCTTTGAAACAAATCAAACTCTTGTTATAATGTTTGAATAACTCACAAAGTCTCTATAAAAGATATCCCATAAAATTTGTTGACATTTATCTTTCTTATATCTTGAAATGGCGTGTACCAGCAAACAATCAATTCTTCCTTTATCTTCCCATCATTCAAGGTATTATAGTTCCAAAGCATTTATAATCACTATCCTTGAAAACCGCATATGCACTCATCATTTTACACGGATGTATAGATACCGTCCTTTAGACTTTCTAGGTATGCATAATACATATACATATATATCCACGTGTAGCCAAAAGTATGCATTTAAAAAGCATACACACATAACATATGTTAATTAAAATATCAGTTCTTTTTGTACCTGATAATATATATATATATATATATATATATATATATCTAATATTAAAAAATCTTTTTCATTTAGATTTTAAATCAGTTTTCATTTAGGACAATAAAATTAAATGCCAATGATATGTCCTAGAGCCTTTAAATAAAAAATTAATTATTATGCAATTGACCTTATAGTTTGTTTTCCTAGTAAAGAAAAACTTCTTCAACTACTTGAAAATGCAACCAATGTTCTTTATCATCAATATACCTGAAATGTCATGAAACAATTTAGTATATGAATAATTCATCATCAAAACTCAAGGATGGAATATGACTAAGTCAACACTTGTTTATATACTGAATGACACCTCGTGCGGATACCAATCAGCTTGATCTTTACGGGATCCTTAAGTTCTTTCTAACATCGTTCGCTAAAAATATTTTTATTTAAAGCAAGTGTGAGCATTCAATTGCTCAGTAAGTCATAGCAGTTGAATAAACAACTTCAAGAATTTAAACATTCTTTTAAGACTTCAATAACCGAACGAAGGTTATGAAGCAGCTTGAATAATAGGAATAATTTTGATTCCTATTATTTTACAACATTAATCACTTTCACTTTGAAATACTGTCACTCTTCTACCTTTTTCCAAACACATCCTATCTGGCTAGAATCATTAGCATAGACCTAACAATAACGGTTCATGTATAAACAGAATATTCTCATATTGAACAGTTCAATCACAGAACAGTTCATCTCATAGAAACACCAAAGTGTTCAAATTGTGGCTCAAGGCCTCATACGTTCTACCACCTTGTACAAATATCACACATTCGCACATAAACAGAACTTCTCAAGTTCAACATCTGAGAAGTTTAAGAAACTAGCATTCATTTAGAATATGAATGAAGTTAAGAAACGTGCCTTACGCACAGCTACAGCTTATAGTTTACGCTGAATTGCTTATTCTCGGTCCCTATATAGCACATAAAGAAATAGCACATACACCAATTAGTCCTATACTTGACTTTATGCATTGGTTTACTTAACTTTACTTCTTAGGGTTCGTGTTCTTGTAATCTAAGTTTACGTGACCAACTTTCTTTACCTATTTACAGCTTCATGACATACGGAGATGTCTTACTCATACGATCATCATCTTTGATGATTTATATTCTTATCTTCTTCTTATAACCCTTCTAGGACTCAACACACATCGTGTCTTTGCTAGTTTTCTACACGGTACTCTTAGTGGTTTCCCATAAACAACCAACAAATAAGTTCCCGTCTCATCTACATTATTTTCACAGTAAGTTAGATCGGTTGCCAGTTTTGTATATACCTCTACTCTCTAAAGGAATTGTTTAGCCCAGCTCCCATATGTCAACCATCAAAGATTACGATTGTACCACAACCTAAACTTATCTTAACTTATCCGAACCATTAAAACTATAATGTTTGTTAAGTCAATTTCTCATTCCTTATGGCTTTCTGGCAACTAAATGGCATACCTCAGGATTCATTCTTTATCATCTAAGTCATACAGTCTTTTGTATACTTGGAACGATTATTCAATGTCAATACTATGCGTTCATAGCGTTAACCATTACCTTATTCATATCTCACAACGTCCGGTTCATTCGACTCGGAATGTCATCCACGTTATAATCATTACTCGGCTTCTTAACGATCTACGTCATTATTTTTAATTTAGTTCTTCACTGTTCACAAGTTTAATCATTGGTCTTCATTACCCTACGGTCAAACCATACACGGGGTGTAGGTTCTGCCCATTTAATATTTGTGTACACTCAACCCTCACATCGGTTAAAATGTTTAACGCTTACATTTCATTCTAACATTCTCTATCCGACTCACACTCGGACTTTCATTAATCTTACTACCATTCGTTATGGCTTTCTTGATAAATCATATCTTACTTACTATCTTTGTCAATGTTTAAGTCATACAACCAATGTATACTTAGAACATTCGCCCGACGCTAATATGATTCACCAGGATCATTTACGTATTCAACGTTCACGTTGCTCGTCTCTTAATTATATTCAACCTTCACCCAAGGTTTTAATCGCTCGCATTCGTTATCAATTACATGAACCCCACGTTCATCATTCTTTCTTAATGTCGAAGCTATACGATTTGTTGTATACTAAGACCGATCGTTCATCGCAACTGTGTTGCATTCACAGTGTCTATACGCTTTACACATATCTCTCATTAAAACATTATAACATCGAAATTTTATACATTATCCTCATCACTCAACATCTAAGAAATCACAATCACAGCAATCCCCCACGTTCGTTTTATCGCGACTACGGTTCCCGGATATTGGTGCCGTAATTTTCATTTACATTCCTTGTCTTTTAATCTCGTTCAATCTTTCTATTCAACCTTCATTAAAGGTTTAAATTCACTTAGTTAAGTGTTACATTATGCGAACTATATGTTCTTTATCTTCCCTTACACTTTCCCCAAGAGTTGAGTAGTTAAAGCTCTCTCTCGTGGCCTTGCCTACCAAGTGCTACGCTGCTTGCTTGGTCCCTTCCTTCCTTCTCCCCACGCCTGCAAAGACCACTCAAAGATTAGGCGATAGCTCGGGTTGGTCTTTGTCATGGCGCCTCCCAAGGCTTAACTAGCGCCAAGCCTAGAACTCGGAATTTTTTTCCTAAGTCTTGTACTGGTTTGAGACGCTTACTTCACAATCTCATAACTTCTTCGTTATAACTTGGAACGAAGTCATTCCAAAGCCATTCTCTTCCTTATCTTACATACTTTAACTTCTCCTAGATAGAAATTCATTCTGAATCTGTTAACATGCCATTCAATTGACTTAATCTTCATCCTTCGTTTGTTTTACGTTTTTAACGTTCTTCGTTCGTTCGTCCGTAATTCGGTCATCCAAACTCAGAACTTGTTCGTTCTTGAGTCCACGACTCAAATTTTCTACGTTTTCTTACTTTCTTATGAAATCCTACACATTCGGGTTCATTTACATACTTTCTACTTCTCGTTTGTCTTTTATAAAAATTTTGCCATAACTTCGTTATAGCTAAGTTTAATCCGTTCTTCATGAAAGTTTCTATCATTCCTAACCAAGCAATAAGCAACTAACTTATATGCGATGGTTTTAAACTTATCCATCAATAACAAATTATACTACGATGGTTTTAAATTTGTCCATCAACAATGTTCTTCGTGTTCTTTGTATTCTTCGCGTGTTCTTCGTGTTCTTCGTTAATTCTTCATTTTTAATCAATATTTTGATTACGATTTCACTTTTTCTTGGAATTTGGTGTTATAAAACACCATTCCTTACTTATTTCACAGAATCGTTCATATAATTCATTCGGATCGCTCAAATTCATTACGAAACTCATACATCCTTAAGAAATTTATAAACTAAACTTCTAATTATTATTTCTTCTTTTTCTCATGATTTCAACCGTATGAAATCATTATTAACATCTTTTACTTCTATTTTCATTAAGCTATGTTCTAAACATATAAAACTTAAAGAAAATTTAACATATACTAGGTTTTGGATTACCTTTCTCCTTTAATCTCCTTCCGTTAGACAAAGTTTACACTCAGGCTAGCTTTTCCTCCTCCTTTTCCTTCCCATCCAAACTCTCTCTCTCTCTCTCTCAAGTGTTGGTGATTTTTCAAAATCCCAACAAATGAGCTAAGGCTCTCTTTATATAAAAAACCAAGGCTAGGGGTAAAATAGTCATTTTGCCCTAAAGTTACTATTCCCACCTCCTTACTATTCACACATCCTTACTATTCACGAAGCTTCTAGGATTCTCCTAGAAGCTTCGTGGTTCCGTCTTTCTGGATTCGTCTGACGGTTTTAAAAACTGCGATTCTCGGAATCCAAATATTTTTGGATATTTCGTCTTTCTTTTACAGATTAACTTTTACGCATTCTTTGGATCTCCAAAAAACTGAAAAACACTTTCTGATGTTAAACGTTTTCCTTCACATTTTCCTCCAATATAGTTAAACGAATGAAAAATACACAACAGTACTTTTTGTCATTTTTATTTCGTCTAATTTCTGTACGTTTTTCAAGAAAAACTTTTATCGGCTTACTTAACTTTTCACGATATATTATCGTCAAATCTTTCGATGGAATGTCATTTCTACATACCGAACTCTCAGAAAAGCTTAAGTTATTCAAACCCTAATCCTTAAGGTTTCATCGGGTGAATAGTGCATATTTCGTTTTTTCCTCAGAAATATTTTATTCACGAATTTTTTTATTTTCGTCTTGAAAATTCTTACTCGTTCAGTCTAGCTCGTAGCCAGAATCCTCTCGTATTCTAATCATCCTAGGTTCTAGTTGTAAGACCCCAACTTATTATAAGTAAAATTGAATTTTCCTCTATTCATTATTCTAAATTAATAAGGTGTTAATTTGATATAATGCTTTAGTTATGGGTGAAATGTGCAAATTTTGCAAAAATAAGCAAGTGGTTATAAAATATTCATTCTGTCGGGGAATATTCGTTTGGTTGTGGAATATTCTTTTTATCGGGAATATCCGCATTTACTGCGCGATCAATTGTGGGCTCCATAACTGGAATAAGCGCTCGGATGAAGAAAACGATAAAGTATGAGTTTTTATAAATAGCAGGCGTAGTTATTACTGTTAACTTTGTTGAGTTACACGGTGGTTAAAATACTGATGAATACGCGTGTTACACAAGAGAGATACGGTATTGCATGCAGATTTGTTGAATTATTAATTCGCACGTAAGAAGGCACTTACTCAATAATTGTTATGTGAGTTCTTTATCAAAGATTTTATTTTATTGATTCAATAATTCTTTGCGTTGATAGTTTATATTATTGTTGTTTGAAGAATTGTCACCGCATGACGATATTTCCCATTATCGGATCAATAATTTTATTATTTGAATAATATTATTAGATAACATTATTGGCAATGTCTAGAAAGTTACACAAAGAGAGGTTTGGTCACCTAATCAAGGCTAAGAATGAGGAGAAATCCTTATTGGAAAGCCCCCTCTTTCTTAGGAATTGCCTGGTTGTCATTATTGTGATTCTGTAATATTATTTGTGAATAATTAATTATTGATTTATATGATAATAAAATATTTATTTGATGCGGATATAAATGATGGATTTATTTATGTGGTTATAAATGAAGGAATTAATGCTGAGGTGTTTTATCAGTATTTTGTCAGAATGGAGGAATTAAAAATCATCCGTTTGTGGATTTCGGATATTTTCTATTTGGAATATGGAAAAACTCAAAGCTACAAAGTTGTAGAGAATTCAATTTCAGGCAGAATGGACATAAAATTCATATTTTTCTGATAAACGGGCTATTTTCTATGAATTATTGAAGTTTCAGAAAATAAAATGATTTTTATTAAATTATGGGTGGGACCCACTTATGTTATAAACATGTGGGTTGCTGAATTTTCTTCCTAGATGGCTGCTGGTGGCTTGGTTGGTGAAGGTTGGTGTGGAAGAAGAAAAAGAAAATAATATTTTATTATTTTAGTCTCCTATGGCGTTCTAGCATTTTCCTATAAATAGACGCTTAGGTTAGAATTGAAAATCACACCAGAAACAAGTTTTCTTTCTCTCTAGATTATCGAGCGTATTTTTATGAGTATTTATATACTTTGAGAGTTGTTATTCAGTACAAGCTTCATTTGGCTTTATATCCGATATTCCGATCAGAAGTACCGTTATTTTGAGGTAAGGGATGTTATTTTCTTCTTAAATGATATTATTTTCTTTAATATCATTATACCAAAATATTGGTGAACTTTTTAATCAAATTTGGAACTTTTTTTGTGTCAGGTTACTATTCACGATATCGACATTATTATTCACGATACTGACTATTCACGAATCATGACACTATTCATAGAAAAATAAAATTTTCTTTTTTGTCCAAGATGTCTATTTTGGCTACTATCTTTGATTGTATCCATGTTTTGATCATTATTTTTGAATTCTGCTTCACAATTGGTTATTATGAAGTATTATTGATCTTGGATAAACTGTTATACGAATCCCTAATATTTATCCTTACGTCTCACTGGATTCGTTTTCTTTAAAATATTTTTCATCATCCTCGGTCTTAAATGATGATATTCTTGAATATCTTTGGCCTATAGTGCAAAGATGAATGATTAATCGATGAATATCTTTGGCGTAGTGCAAAAGATGAGCAGTGTTGAGATGAACATTAACCGATTGGTGATATAAATGAATATCTTTGGTCTGTAGTGCAAAGATAAATATTTGATTAAAGATGTATATTGATTGATGTTACAGGGATAAAATATTGATGATGGACTTTTAAATCTTAGAAGATAGTAAAATTCATTCTCTACGTGACTCTTCTAATGGATTCTTGCATTTCATTTGCATTTGTTGATCTAAAACTTGTTATCTATTATATTCTATCGATTTTTCCTGTTGAAGACTAATGATAATTTGTTGTATATTATCTTAGTCATAATATTCTTTTTATTGGGCTAGTTGAGCTCACCCTTTTCCTTTTTGTTCCATTTTTCTTCTTAGGAGGTGAGAACATAGCAGGATCGAGTCGGGGTATGGAGTGATGCTTCTAGAAAGATGTTTTAGCAGTCCTCACTATTTCTATAAAATAGTGTATAAATAATTGTAATGAGGACTTATTTGAGTGTTGATATTGTCTAGAAGACAATATTTTTATTTAAACTTACAGTATGTGTTGTTGTATTTTACACGACATTTATATTATTGAAGTTATAGTTTGCTTTCTGTACCATGTATTTGGCGACTCAGAATGGGTGTTGTATACCTATTTTGGGGGCATCACATCTAGAATGATTAATAAACACATAGCACATAATATTATTAATAAAAATTCATTTTATTAATAACTAATTCTTTAAACTTAAATTCTGGACAATCCGATTTTTTGGGTTATCACAATTTCTGGTTGTCTCAGAAGAATATAAAGAATCATCAATACAAAGTTTTGTACCCTTTGACAACATTATAATCGTTCTTCGAGAGCCTTTAATTAAGTGATGAATAATCGTTCTTCCAGAGCCTTTAATTAAGTTTGGTGAGCTTCTGGCCCATACATCTTTATATATACAAAAATATAAATTTAACTTTATTACTTGAAACATAAATAAAACATATAATAAAAATACTTATTATAATGCCATAATACAATGAAATAAAAATAATTAATTGGTATGAACATTTCTATCAACATCATCAAGGAAATCATAGATATCAAAATTAGTTATTTTCGTTCCATTTGAAAGTCAAAATAATTCATAGGATCTTCAGGATCATTATGATCAATAAAATTTATTTCAATTTTCTTTTCTTTTCTTTTATGGAGTCTTTGTGACAACCCGAGAATTTAGAAAATTATTTAAATCTTAAATGATGGATTAGAGGTTGAATAATAAACCTAGATAGAAAATAAATGAATGGATTTGAGATTTCTGGAAAGAAATTTTGTGAAGTTAAAAATTTTTTGTGGTGAATTATTCTGGATTAAGGGTATAAATGTATATGAATTTTATGTGATGGTTTATATTTGTTTATTATATAAACAAATAAAAGAAACTAAGGTAATCCTAATTATATATTAGGAATGAAGAATTGAATAACTTAAGGGTTATGATACAGAGAATATTAGTATATAAATTATATACTAATTTAAGAGATTTATTTTATACAACTCAATTAATTAATTTTATAACCTAATTATAGCAAGTCCAATTGGGTTAAAGAAATAAATGTGCATGAGTAAGGATTTATGTTATAATTGAGAAAATGAAAACCCTAATTAAATAATTAGGCAAAGATAGAATTAAAGGTATTGGACTATGTAAATTACATGGCCCAAACATGTTAAGAAGTGAGCACAATGGATTAAAGGAATGGCCCAACATTTAGCCCAGTAGGTGAGGGATATTTTAGTCATTTGATATACTAAATATTTTATAAAACAAAAATCAAATTTGGACATTTAAAAGGGGGGGAGTATCCGGCCATATAGAGAGGAAATAAGGAGTATGTAATAAGTAAAACCCACTTTAGTTGGTAGCTACTTTTGAGTTTTTGCTTTAATAGTGGAGCCAACACACTTTATTTTGTTTACAAGATAACTCTTATAATCATGAGAGAGAAGAGAGAGTAAGGGTCATGTGGCCGGATGGGATAAGGAGAAGAAATGGGAGAATAATGTGTTGAGTGTACTTACTTTATTAGGTAAGTACTTTTTAGGTGTCATTTATTTTAATGGGCCAACACTTTAGAGGTGGCTTGCAAGTTACATATTGTATAATGAGAGAGAAAAAATCAAGATATGGATAGCTATGCTATGTTATCTTATCACTTTAATTTGGCTAGCAAACTTGGTAATTCATGTGTGCTCTCATTTTTTTAATGTAAATATAGAGAGAGAAAGTGGGAGGGGGCGACAACCAGAGAAGAATCTCCATGGTAGAAAAGAAAAAGAAGAATAAGAGGAAGAAGAAAAATAAAAAGGTATAAAATTATTTTTTCTCTAAGCTTTCTTTCTTTATTTTATGAATTTGATGAAAAGGGATTATGATATGGATGTGTAAAACCCTTTAATTTATGTGTTTATGAGTGTTTCATGTTTAGATATACTCATATTGGGTGTTGTTTTAGTTGAAAATCAAAAGTAAAGAAAAGTGATTTTCTAGTTTATAAACCATAAAATTTATATGTACTTTGGGTTTCCACCGTTTTTGATCTACACCTTCTTTTTGCGATCCATCAAAGAGAGGTGCTAGATATATAAGTTAACTACTAAACCCAAGTGGTAGCACTCAAAAATATTGAGTACACAATCTGTAGAGAATGTTTTAGCCAAAACAGTTCTGACTTTTGAAAGGAAAACAAACTATTTTTAGACAGTCAAGGTTAGGGGTAGATTCGTTATTTTTTTGACATTCAAAAATTCTAGAAATATTTGGGAGGATACTATGATAAGTTTTCTAACATCTCCAAGTGGAATAACTGAAAAAGGAGTTGTCGATTTCCGTATGGATTATTTTTAACAAAGTACGAAAAACTTGTTTTTCCAAATTAGCTACTGCCCAGAACTTTCCAGGGGATGTTTCGGCAACTTAAGTTGTGAAATAAATTCCAGAATTTTGGGACATGAAAATATATGGTATAAAGTACCTCCTGTTCAAAAATGAGCTCATTCCGACTTAAAATGACCAAGTTATGACCATTTCAATATTTGTGATTTTCTGACGAAAACAGCTATAACCGGAGTTCTATAACTCCGATGACCATGAAATTTAAACTGGAAGCTCACGTTAACACGGACAAGATTGTGTCAAGAGATGAGAATTTCTGGAGTTAAGCATGATAGGGATAATTTCTTAAGCTACTCACTAAAATTTATTTTTGAAAAATATTAAAGGGAGTTGAAAAAAATACTTTTTGTGTATGGAATACAGGTGTATATATATGATTGGCAAAAATATTGAAAAATAATAAGTTAATTTCATATTTTCGTGAATAGTGTATTTCAGCTTCCTGAAATGAACATTTCAGGTTACTGAAATGAGAAACCAAAATGTCAGAAGAGATGTCAGTTTTGTTTTAGCTTGCTGAAATAGAAACTGAAATGATATATTAAGTTTTCTAAAAGTCATAAATAGTTTAACAAGTTATATTAAGAACTTATAAATTAACGAGTAAGTGTTAAGTCTAAGGTAATTGTGAACCACTTTATACCGAGTCTTAGTAATATTAGGCTCGATATTTGTCCGACTAGGACGTTGGGAAATCAGTATTGTGCCAGATTCAACTCAGACTGAAATAGTCTGACTTGATACTTGGTCTTATGTGTTGTATAGACTGATAGGATTATGTGGTAATGTGTTTAAGTTATTTTATATTGTGATGATATTATTATAATTTGTATATCGATATTATTTATATATTAGGTATTCAGACAAAGCTTAATAAATTGTGTAACAGTAATCGACAGAACAGACAAGTTTCCTCTAACTCGACCTCGAGTTGTTTCTGAAAGTAGTATGCACACAAGTCAATCATGTTTGATGATAAAGCATATACTTTGTAACAATCTTATTCATTTATTAATAAAAAGTATTAATTTATTAAAGGCTTTTAATTATCTACATGATCTTTGTTTTTATAATATGTGATAAACCCATAGTTTTAAGCAATGCTTTTAGAATAATGATGATGATCATTCTAATGAGATCTAAATTCTTAGAAAGCTTAAAACTAAAATAGTTCCCAATCATTGGATTACTAAATTGGGGATTAGTGAATCCGGATAGATTGGCATACATCGTTCTTGCTCATTGGATGAGGATGATTGATCTCATGATCATTTGTGTGGAGACACTAAAGCAAGTATGTAGGTGCTTATTAGAGAATAAGTTCATTGAGCATTGGCTCGCTAAGGAATACCTAATGGAGTTTTACTTGCCTATCAATAGTAATTCCTGTAGTGATAGTAGTACAAGTGATCCTTGGACTTGAGATCATCATAATATCTTGTGTATGATGAGTTATACTTTGACTTATTCCTTAATACCCTTAGGGTATATCAAAGGGTATGCTTGGGTATAATTAGTTGTACATGGAGATAATGTATGATCAATAAAGAATCTACCACTTCTATTAAAAGAAGAGAAATGTCCTATGTGATTCGATAAATGACAACCCAAGTAGTCCTGGTTATAAGCGAATGAAATTAGAAAGGAGTTTCTAATTTGTATTATTTGGAGTTGTGCATTTAAGGATCGAAATACATATAATTAAATAAAATAAGACTTGACAAAGAATTCCATGTCTTATATTTAATTGGGACATACATTGTATGGTGGAAGGATTGAATTGTGCAGAACTATTTACTCAAAGGTTCTTTTATGATTAATGTTGAAATCTATATTATCCGGAAAGTCGTTGATCGCTAGTGGGAGGCTTATCCCTATTGTAGAATAAATATTATTTATTTAAATAAATTAATTATTTAATTTATTTATTTAAATAAGATTAGAATTGTTCTAATTGATTTATTCACAACCAGGTTTAATATGGAGAACCTAAAGGGTTATACCATAAAAGGAAGAATAATTATTTAAGAAGTTAATGGCATAATCGTAATAATATGTTATGTATATTTAATTTAATCTATGGTGATAGAATAAATTAAATAGCTTAATATTTATTATTTAATATTTTAGAAATATTAAATATAAATTAATAAGAGGAGTCTTATTAATATTATTACAATTATTATTATTATTTTAATTTCTAAAAGAGTTTAAGAATTAATTTAATATAAGTACTCTCATTTATTCCTAATTGGATTAGGAAGGAAAATTAGTTAAAGGAGTTTAATTAATTATCCCTAATAAGATTAGAGAGTCCCTTTAATTAAAAGGGTTTAATTAAATAATACCTTATTTTAATAGGGTTACTTGATATCTTTATAAGAGGGGTCTTATATCAGATATTAAATATACGTTATTCCAAGAGTTGGAGATACGCTCCTTTCTATAGAGATAGAAAAACTAGGTTTAGCCAACCACCCATCTTCTTGAATCTTTTTCTTCCTGGTGGATCACCTCAGAGGCCAAACACTTGGGTGGCTAACGTTGATCAAAGGAAGGAACCAAACCCGTGGATTCAAGTTGAACGCGAAAAGGATTGGAGGTGAACTTGTACTTGAGGAAGCTCGAATCTTCAAGGGTATGATTCTTGTTCTTCATTTTTCGTTTAATTAATAATTGTGCATAAAGGGTGATCCGGGTATATGGTTTGTAAATTTGTAAACTCTGATTTTACACGTTTGCGCTTATTTATGCAATTTGATTGCGTTCTTGAATATTACAAACCTAACAGTGGCATCAGAGCCAAACCTTTATGCAAATTATTAATTGTTTTAATTTGATATGTATATTGATATGTGTTTATAACAATTTAATTGGGCATAATTTTATTGTATAAAATTATTTTAAAAAAAAAAAAATCGCGAGCTGCTTGTTTTTTTTTTCCCGGCTATCTCTATCACGTGGGAAGGCTGCAGGAAACATAAGATTTCATTTGCTAACTCTCTAATATATATATAATATATATTACCATAGCACCTGCTTGTCAAGGGATTTTTTTTAAGGCATCACGTGATTAGTTTATATATATATGTATATATATTTGATATATATATACGGTTATTATATATATATATATATATATATATATAATATATATATATATATATATATATATATTATTCTTAATAATTTTATAATTAAAATAAAAGTTTATTTTAATTTTAAAATTAAATTTCATGCTAACTAATTAGAGTTGGAATTTGATTTCATGATAACTAATTGGAGTTGAAATTGGATTCCTAATTTCCTTAAATAAAGGAGTTTATTTAGATATGAAATAAGATTTCATATTATTCAAAATAAAAGAGTTTATTTGTGAATAGGAAAGAGAATCCTAATTTCCTTAAATAAAGGAGTTTATTTAGATATGAAATAAGATTTCATATTATTCAAAATAAAGGAGATTATTTGTGAATGTGAAAGAGAATCCGTGTTTCCTTTAATAAAAGTTTTTTTTTTATGGAATTGGATTCCATAATTAATTAAAATAAAGGAGTTTATTTTGATTAAAGATTTTGATTAAAATAAAATAATTTATTTTATTCAAAATTGGATAAATTAAAATAAAATAGTTTTATTTTGATTTAAATTTGGATTAAAATAAAGGAGTTTATTTTGATTCAAAATTAGATTTTATACTAACTAAAGTTGCCCATTAAATGATATCAATATATATATATTAAATATTTATTATTCATAAGATAAATGTTATTTATTGATGCATATGATGATGTGTATGATAATAAATGGGATTGATTATGGACTATTGACCAAACGCGATTGGATTTTATTTTAGTTGGATGCATGAATGTATGGGTTTTATTAAATGGGGTCTGCATGACTCGTCTTCTCTAATTTTTTCTTAATGTAAATTCTATCTCCTCCTATGTACTTCCCTCGATCGCGATCAAGGTTTCTATTTATTTTAAATAGTTTTGTAATAGGAATAGTTAGAATTATTTTGAAGAATTGGAGATCAAGGAACAAGGAGGCGCTTGAAGACCCGTTTGTAATGGAGCCCGGGTTTAAATGTAATAGTTATATTTAAATATTATTTCTTGCACCCCTAGGGTTTGACCTTTTGGTTCACTTGGTGGCTCTAGTGAACCAAACTAGAATAAAAGTCCATAATCAATCCGGGTAGAATATAGTATTCTATATGTGCATGCTTATACTATATATATATTATATATTATGCAAACATGCTTCGCATTTTAATTAATATGACGCGTATTTTATATATATATGTGCATGCGCGCTAAACAAGATGAGACAAATTAATAACAAATCCCTCAAATTTTTATATTAAGTCCTAAGCATTCAAAGATATTTGGAATATCGAACGTCGCCTTCTAGCATGATAAAATTAATAGAGTATTAGATATTTAATATGAGTTTGTTGTGTCACCACAAGGCAAGTATTAAGTATTTAAGATGTTAATTTATCACATTTGATGCTTATAAAGAAAATTGAATAATATTGTTTTGTTGTGTCACCACAAGGATGATATTTTTCTTTTTTGAATATATGGAGTGCTAGGTCGGACTTAACTTGGATAATTTTGATTCGGATGTGCTACCACTTGATCAAAATAATCTAAGAGGCAAAATAAAAGGAGTTGCATAGTTGATGTAATTGACAAAAGTTGTCTATCTATTTATTTATATATAGTTTGTTGTGTCACCACAAGGCTATATTGATTTGAAATGGGATCCTTATTCTCACTAGCAAATCTTTAATTAGATTTTGCCGAACTATATAAGTGAGGGTAATATAGTTTGAAGAAAATAGTGGGAGATACCAATTTAAAACAAGACCTAAATTATTTTGGTAATTAATAAAAGAATGTATGTTAAAATGTTGTTAATTACAAATTTATTTACGTAATTTTACAATGTCTAAAATTACTATCAACGCAAAGCATATTAGATGCTAAATTAACGAGACCAAATTAAGCGGATTGGTTAAGAAATTTGAGAATAGTTTCATAATTTGAAAAAGCTATCTTATATCCTTAATACGCCTATCCTCGCAATGGTTGCGCATAATGCCTCCGAGGAAGACAATGCTACTTTTAGAAAGTGGCAAGATGATGATGCCTGATTGGCTTAATGCATCATGCTCGCATCCATGAGTAACGAGCTTCAGCTTCACAAGATGAAACTATGGATGCTCCTACTATATTCCCGCACATCAAGTAGTTGATGGTGAGGAAAGTAGGACCGATAGATATCGAGATATCTAAGGAGCTCTTCCGATCTAGAATGGCCAATGGCACTATAAGATGCATAAAAAGTTCTTAACATAATCAATTTGATTGATCAATTAGACAACGAGTTTTGTCATGGATGGAGAGTTGAGCCAAGATTTGATCTTGCATTCACTCCCGGACTCCTTTCACAATTGTTGTGAATTTTTCATATAAACAAGCTAGATATCAGCTTCGTTGATTTGCTTAACATGTTGAAAAATGATGAGAGTCACTTTCCAACCAAGAAAGACCATGTCATACTTGGTAGGGCCAAAGGATCTTACAAAAGAAGAACGATTCAAAGAAGGTATATAGAAAGGCAAAAACAAAGGATAATAAGAACAAAACCGTCACGGATAGCAAAGGAGCTTGCTTCCACCGCAATAAGCCCGACACCGGAAAGAAAGCTGAGAAGCATCTTGCAGAGGCTAACCAAAGAAGCTTAGTGAAGTTTTTGCCATAATACGCTTTTTGTTCATGATTGAAATAAATTTTTCTTTAAGTCAAGGTTCTACTTGGGTATTGGATACCGACTTTGGTTATCATAAATATAGATTTATGAAGGGACCAAGCGTAAGTAGAAAGCTAAACAAATATAAGTAATCCTATGTATGGGAAATGTAGCAAAGGTTGCCATATTAGCCATAGAAACTTTTAGTTTAGCAATGCCTACGGGCAAATCTATTAAGACGATAAGTTGTTATTGTATTCCAGGTTCTTGTTAAAATATTATTTCCATTTTATTGTTGGACGTTGAAATCTTTGGTATTATAATTAAGAACAATTGTTGTTCTATTTATAATAATAATGTTTCAGTATAGAACCGAAAGATTACTTAATGGATTTTGTATACTTGACTTACGTGAAAAATTATTTTGTAAATTGAACAAACTAGTATAAGAAAAGGAGATGATCATTCAAAGAGTTGAATGTATGTATTTGTTGAAATACAAGTATAAATTATTTGAAAGGTTCAAAGAATTTAGAAGTGAAACAAATTTGCAAAGTATTAAGACTCTTTGATTAGATCAAGGAATAAATACTTGTGCAATAAGTTTCTAGATCATCTCAAATGGTTTTTCTCATAATGGACACCTCATGATACGTAATAATTAATTGATGTATCTAAAAGGAAAAATCGTACCTTGTTGGACATGGTGCGGTCCATAATGATTTTACCGACATTCCAAAGATTCTTCAGTGGTCATGTCCTAGAAATGGTCAGATATCTACGAAAAAGGTAACCTCAAAATCCTACCCCAAGACTCCATAAAAGTTATGGATGGGGAGGATTCCTAATCTTAAGTATGTTAAGATAAGGGGTTCTCCAACTTACGTGAAAAGGTTTCAAAGGATAAGCTTGGGACAAGATTTGACAAGTGTAGATTTATGGGACATCCTAAAGTAAGTTTAGGGTATATGCTCTATAATCCTACTTAGCAAAAGGTGTTTGTTATAAAACACTACCTTCTAAGATAAAGGTGTTTATCATTAAAAGGGCTAGTGGGAGGATAATAGATCTTGAAGAATTCATGATCCACAAAACACTATAAGTCAAATAAGATGAACTCGTAGATGTAACTGTTGTACCATTGCACCACAAATAAATCAGAATCGAATAAGATCAAGATACAGGAGGTATGGATTCATCATAGATAATGATGATGAGGTACACATCATAGAAGATGATGATCCGATTACATACGATGAGGTAAGTGATGTAGACACTCGAGGAGAAATGGATTGAAGCAAGTTTCTCAAATATGGAACATTCGTTTTGATGAGGCAATCAAAAGAGTTTGATTTTATCAAAATAAGAATGAACATAGTGTGTACAAAGGGTCAATTGGGAGCATCGTGACATTCCTAGTACTATATGTTGATATACTACGGATAAGGAATGACATACCAATGCTACAATCAGTAAAGATAAAGTTGTCTAAACATTCCTCCATGAATGATTTGGAAGAGTATCTTAATTGGGGATATAAATCTATATAGATAGATTTAAGAGGATGCTCGACTTAACCCAAGGAATGTATATTCATTTGATGCTAAAGTCGTTTAGCATGGCAAACTCCAAGAGATGTCTCATGTCGATGAGCTATGGAGTGTATCTCTCTTAATAGTCCCCACAGACTCTCTAAAAAGAGAGGTCGCATGAGTGATAATCATGTATGCAATGAAATGTACGAGACCTGATGTTGATCAGTCATATTATGGAGAAGTTCACTATGAGTCGGTGAAAACATCTTAAAGTGCTTAACCCAAGCACTAAGGATGTGATCATATTCATGGTGGGTCTAAATTAAAACTAGAGGGCTTAATGCACTCAAGTTTTTTAGGCATGCACCAAGATGACGAAAAAATCCACTTTAAGGTAAAGCGTTATCTTGAATAAAGTGATGCGTTGAATTGGAAAGGTTCAAAAAAGCAAAAAGTTCTTTGGTTTAGTGAAAAGACAAAGTATATAGCTATAAATGAAGTCATAAGTTGATTGTTTGGATTAAAAGTTCATTACGTAACTAGGAATAGTTCCTAAGTCTCATCTTGGATCTAAACATGTGTTGTGGCACTTTCATTTGATTATTAAAATCATTAAAAGATGGAAATCACTATACGGATAGTGGACTCTCAAGAACAACATTACATATCCATTAACTAAAGCTTATCCAACAAAGTAGGATAATCGTCACTGTAGAGAAGAAGGGTATGAAATACCATGGCGATTGGGCTTTTAGTGCAAGTGGGAGATTGAAAGTAGTATGCACACAAGCCAATCATGTTTGATGATAAAGCATATACTTTGTAACAATCTTATTCATTTATTAATAAAAAGTATTAATTTATTAAAGGCTTTTAATTATCTACATGATGCTATTTTATAATATGTGATAAACCCATAGTTTTAAGCAATGCTTTTAGAATAATGATGATGATCATTCTAATGAGATCTAAATTCTTAGAAAGCTTAAAACTAAAATAGTTCCCAATCATTGGATTACTAAATTGGGGATTAGTGAATCAGGATAGATTGGTACATACGTTAACTTTTCATTGGATGAGGATGATTGATCTCATGATCATTTTGTGGAGACACTAAAGCAAGTATGTAGGTGCTTATTAGAGAATAAGTTCACCGAACGTGGCTCGCTAAGGAATACCTAATGGAGTTTTACTTGTCTCGTCAATAGTAATTCTCAGTAGTGATAGTAAGACAAGTGATCCTTGGACTTGAGATCATCATAGTATCTTGTGTATGATGAGTTATACTTTGACTTATTCCTTAAGACCCTTAGGGTATATCAAAGGGTATGCTTGGGTATAATTAGTTGTATATGGAGATAATGTATGATCAATAAAGAATCTACCACTTTATTAAAAGAAGAGAAATGTCATATGTGATTCGATAAATGACAACCCAAAGAGTCCTGGCCAAATGTAATGAAATTAGAAAGGAGTTTCTAATTTGCATTATTTGAGTTGTGCATTTAAGGATCGAAATACATATAATTAAATAAAATAAGACTTGACAAAGTAATTCCATGTCTTATATTTAATTGGGACATGTATGGTGGAAGGATTGAATTATGCAGTAACTATTTACTCAAAGGTTCTTTTATGATTAATGTTGAAATCTATATTATCCGGAAAGTCGTTGATCGCTAGGAGGCTTATCCCTATTGCGAGAATAAATATTATTTATTTAAATAAATTAATTGTTTAATTTATTTATTTAAATAAGATTAGAATTGTTCTAATTGATTTATTCACAACCCGGTTTAATATGGAGAACCTAAAGGGTCACACCATAAAAGGAAGAATAATTATTTAAGAAGTTAATGGCATAATCGTAATAATATGTTATGTATATTTAATTTAATCTATGGTGATAGAATAAATTAAATAGCTTAATATTTATTATTTAATATTTTAGAAATATTAAATATAAATTAATAAGAGGAGTCTTATTAATATTATTACAATTATTATTATTATTTTAATTTCTAAAAGAGTTTAGGAATTAATTTAATATAAGTACTCTCATTTATTCCTAATTGGATTAGGAAGGAAAATTAGTTAAAGGAGTTTAATTAATTATCCCTAATTAGATTAGGGAGCCCTTTTAATTAAAAGGGTTTAATTAAATAATACCTTATTTTAATAGGGTTACTTGATATCTTTATAAGAGGGGTCTTATATCAGATATTAAATATACGTTATTCCAAGAGTTGGAGAGTACGCTCCTTTTCTATATAGATAAAAAAACTAGGGTTTAGCCAACCACCCATCTTCTTGAATCTTTTTCTTCTTTGGTGGATCACCTCTAGAGGCCAAACACTTGGGTGGCTAACGTTGATCAAAGGAAGGAACCAAACCCGGTGGATTCAAGTTGAACGTGAAAAGGATTGGAGGTGAACTTGTACCTGAGGAAGCTCGAATCTTCAAGGGTATGATTCTTGTTCTTCATTTTTCGTTTAATTAATAATTGTGCATAAAGGGTGATCCGGGTATATGGTTTGTAAATTTTTAAACTCTGATTTTACACGTTTCCGCTTATATATGCAATTTGATTGCGTTCTTGAATATTACAAACCTAACAGTTTCATTCAAATATACTTATGGATAATCATTGCTAATTACCATGTCCATGAATTGTTGAATCGTACTATGTGCTTATTGCATGTAATCATCAGGTATGAAAGGCTGATCACCTTCATTACCATCTGGTTTAGATATATTTGTTTATGTTCAATGTTCGTTCATCTATGAAAGTTTATTCATGCTAGTTTACAATTATATTGTTGAATGTTAGCAAGCTATTATTCAAATTCTTTCAATCATGATATATCCTCAAATAAACTTATACTTGCTAGGCAAACCTGTTGCTCACCCTTGTTATATCGTGATAAATATTGCAGATTAAGACGAATACGTCGGATTCAAGAAAAGGTTAAAGACAAGTACATCTTGGGAATTATGTGTGTAGTTAGATTTGTAACATTAATGTATGATAATAATATTATATGTTAGATAGGATATTGATCCAAGTATTATGTGAAGGTTTTTGACCTTGGGGTAATGTGTAAAGTGTATTGTATAAACAATTTATGTTTATATCTTTCGCAATAGTTGTATAAATAGTATACCAGATCCTTGGTGATTAAGACCAGGATTTGGTGTAACAACCCCAAATTTCATACAATTCAATTACCGACTTCGGTCGTTAATAATACGTCTAACTTTTGATTTTACATCATTATTCGATGTTAAACTTAATAATATGCGGAATAATTTAAACTTTTCTATCTTCTTAGTTTAATTCCCTGAATCAAAACCTTTATCATCTACTTGTCTTTGAATCATATATAATCCATGATTCACTTCATCACAGCTATTATATAAAATTTTACATTTCAATTCGATAACCTTTGCATATCAGATAACTCAAACTTTAACTTTACAACTCAACATAAAACTATACATCATAAAACATTTAGTACATCTCATGAATATTAATCATGGTTTAAAGAAATAACAACTTTAGCTAAAATATTAATTTTTGTGTATTATTTCTGATCCACGTCATTCAAGTAACACATAGTGTTACCTTCAATCCTTAACCTGCAAAAATGGTTATTTGCAAGGTTGAGATCGACAGCCCAGCAAAATCTAATAGTTTTCATGCATCACGTAACACATAATAACATGTTCAACATATATCTCATAAACATTGGACTAACATAACATACATGTTACAGTTCATATAACAAGTATAAAGATTGAGTTCCTTACTCAATCATCATGCTTTACTCAATCAACATAGTCATAAGTTGACTTTAACATTTCATACATTCAACATATATATAACACATCATGCTCTTTGCAATAAAGAATTAAAACATTTAATCACCAATTTCACATAGCAAATAGGAACTGAAAGACTTGCCTTGATCGTTGTTTACCAATAACAGTTTAACAGCTTACAGTTATCTGCACTTCATGTGCCCTACACAATTATATAATCATTCACATTAACTATTAGTCACATAGCACTACATAGTAGTTGTAATGTAAACTTTACTTTACATCTCATAACCCTTCCTATTATCAATACGCAATGTTCAATTTTATTGTGTTAACTTTCGACTTATATCTCACTATATTTCATATTCAAAGTTTGTTCAAGTGTTTAAGTCTTGATAGGACTACTTATTGGTTTTATATTAACCCTATTTAATATCTTATAATATTCATTTCATTTGATTTAAAACACTTTTTACGTTCATTATCACTTATCACGGTGTTTCGACGCTTATTAAATCACACGCCTAATTTGTCTCTCTCAGGTGTGTGCTTAGTATGCGTATACAACTTATATAATATATCATTTATTAATGTTAAACATCATTACACTTCATAATATTCATGTTCTATAACTTAGAACAACATCTTTTATCGTCAAGAGCACTACACTTGCATACGTGCATGCCCGACGCCCTCCGATTGCCTCCGAAAACACAATAGTCCTAAAGACGACCATTTTGACCCCTGTTACAGAACTCAAATTGAACAAATTAAAGAATAAAAGTTGTAGGTCTATTTTTCCTCGCTTCGGATCATCTTTAATCACCTCAATCGGAGTTCGTATGAAAACGTTATGCCTATTTTACTAAAATAGGTCAAAAGAAATACTTGACATACTTTGGGCGCAATGCTACTAATTAAGTTTCTAACAGGCATAGCGCAATTGCACCCCAAATGACTTAGGGCACAATAATAGCTACGCTGATTATTAAAAACAGGACTCAAGCTAGTGTTCTCGCGATTTTTTTTACCCTTTTCTCCTACTAATCTTCATAACATGAGTTATACACATCCAAATTAGTGCGTTTTTGATTCTATGGATTCATAATTCATAGAACTACAACATACTAGAATTCTAACAATTTATAAAAACATTAACCAACCTAAAATTTGACCCAAAATACATGTCCATACTCTATTTTCATGTTTTAAACACATTTAGCGAATTCGATCGCCACGGCTTCGTTTCTTATCCAATTGACATGATTCAAACTACGTCGCTTTCGTTTCTAAACATACTAACATAATACAACATCAATTTACAGATTATAGCAAGTATTTACCACGAAATTTTGTACTTTCTAAAGCCAATTTTCATGTAAAAATACTATTATATACTTTTCTTCCTACAAACCAAATTACATGAATTTTTATCATCAAACAACACTCACATGTGATAATTAACAGAGTATAAATCCTTCATACATATATATGTACCAATTCAACACAAATATCAATAGAAATTTCAAAAACAAGGGTTAACATTAGAGTAGGTTATACCTTGTTCCTTTGATTGTTTGCTAGAAAAAAGATGATGAGAATGGCTTGATTATTGTGACGCCCCCAAAATAGGTATACATCACCCATCTTGAGTCGCCAAATACATGGTACAAAATTCAAATACAACTTAATTATACAATAGTCATGTAAAATACGACAAAACATATGCTGTGAGTTTTAATACAAATATTGTCATCTAGACAATATCCACACTCAATTGAGTCCTCATTACATTTATTATCACACTATTTAATAGAATAGTGAGGATTACTAATGCTATTATCTGGACCGTCAATCCATTCCCCGACTAGTCCCTGCTACGTTCTCATTTCCTGAAGAGAACAATGAAAGTAAAAGGGTGAGCTCAACTAGCCCAGTAAGAAATATTATGACTAAGATAATACAGAATAAATTATCGTTAGCCTTCAACAGTGTTAAACTGATACAATATAACAAACATCAAGTTTAAATGCAGCGGAACAAGCAATCCATTAAAAGAGTCAAGTAGAGAATAAAATCTACTGTCTTTTATGATTTAAAAGGTTTTTCATCACTTTTATCGTTGGGACTTAGCTTAATAAATAATCCACATCATCCCTGCACTACGGCCAAGGATATTCATTAGTATCACAACCACAAATTATCCATGCACTACGAACCAAGGATATTCGTGTATTCATCAATGGTCATGATCATGCTAACAATCATCCATCAATGCACTACGGGGCGATGAGGACTTTACCACATCATTTGTAACATTACGGCCATGATTATACCGATTAATCCCTCGGTCATAATCATACCAAGTCCATCTATGCACTACTTGTGCCACGAGATGACTTTCAACATAATATAAACATGAGGATGATGACAATGATATAAGAATTCAATAAAACAAGTTCAAGAATTAATTTATCCAGGAACTAATAACGTCCAAATTGTCAACATGATACTTCTTTGTAGAGTAAAATTCAAGAATGCTCAGAATAATATTTCCATGAAAAGATACTAGATGAAGCGCAAATATTAAGGATATTCCACTAACTTCATAGAGTATAGAAGTCAAAACTTTAACCAACTGAGTATAAATAAGAATGGAATAACAAAAGAAATCACCAGGCATGCGATAGACCTATTGATTGATTTCACAATCAAAGAAAACGTGCAAGTATACACGGTCAACAAGTAATAGAGTGATAAGATAGAGTGTCGATCTCATTGAGAATTCTAATTAATAAATTCCAACTACTAGCACTATATCTATTCAATTTTATTTAAACAACTAATAATTGTGATTTTTTCGAATTAAGAAAATTAAATTAAACAATTAAAAGAAATTAATCTAAAAGAAAGCAAATAAACAAAACTAAGATTTGATTGAATTCAGATAAATAAGGATTAAGACTCCAATATCCCCAATTATGAACTATAAATCAATTATCCAATTATCCCAATTACTATGTCTACTGAATTGTTAACAAGAATTCTCAAATGCCAAAAGTCATTTTCCAAGTGATCAATTGCCTTCTATTTAATCCAAATTAATCTTGTTATATTCCTATGCAAAATAATTGAATTAAACTCTTTTCAATCCCAATTCCTTATGTGTTACATGCGGCGAACAGGTATTTCCATTCAATTCACAAACCTAATTATTCACTGTGCAAATAACTAAGTCACATGTCATCATGCCCAGTTCTAACCCTAGAATTCCTCCTTCAATTCCTTCTAGAGTAACAAGGTAATTATTGGCCAGATAATCAATCAATAAATGCAAGGCAAGATGAACAATTCACTTCAACATAAATAATTGAAATAAATCAAATAATTAATTCATAATCATAAAAGGCTCAATTGGAATCTTAATTATAGAAATTAGTTCATAACGGAAATTAAAACCAACAATATTTGAAAAATCATCCTTAATGAATTACACAAATTGAAAGAATAAAGAAGAAGAGAAAAAACTCCAAGCGAAAATCTTCAGATTCTCCCCTTGCTCCTTGATCAGCCTTCAATTGTGTCGATTAGTCCCCTACTTCAATAGAAATAATCCTTATATACATCTTAATTTGTCCCACAATCCTTTTCCAAAACAACCTCTCCAATAGCCTCCAATAATCAAGTCAACCGGATGGTCAACGCGCAAACCCTGGTCAACCGAGCTTCATTTATTAGCAGCCTTGGCTACCGGATTAATCTTAACTAGAGCGCCCTTTGACTGGGATGCAGAAAGTGACTATTATGCCCCTTTTCAGCTCAAATTCTCCCAAGTGTTCTTACAGCACCCAAATCTACAATATAACAACTAAACACAGTAAAAACAAATCTAAATACTTTGAGAATACAATAAATTAAGCCCAAATATATCCAATTCATGGGTATATTACCCAATCATCAAATACCCCCAAACTTAAATCATTGCTTGTCCTCAAGCAACAAAACACTAAACAATAAGAAATACAAAATATCATGCAAATGCAAACTATCTAAGTATTCTTAATTCCAGCAATCAAATAGCACACATATAATCATAAGTCTCAGAAAAATCACATAAACATGCTAATACATCATGTGTAGGCAGGTCAATAATATCCCAGCAATCAATGAATCTAAATCATTATCATCGACATCGAAGTGAGTGTGTGTTCAACAACCATGCTAACCAATGAAAAGCAAAATATGAAAGATAATAAATTTCTTAGTAGGTATCATATAGTTTAAACTCGAGAACTCATCAAATAAACTTGATTCAACCTAAATTAAACAATCACCAAAGTCCAAGGGTTAAAATGGAATACTTATGCTTGTTTTTGTTATCTCGGGGCTTTTGTACTTTTCCGCTTTTATATATATATATTTTTCTCATAACTATGCATTGTCTTATTCCTCAGGCTTTTCAAAGGTTACCTTAACGAGCTCACGACCAACAACTCCCAAGCCATTAAGACCTTAGGGCGCTAGGTGTAGAGACAATCCCCTCGGGCTTACTTACTAAAGTAACAAAGGCCACAAAACTAGACAAGCATGCCACGGTTTTTTTTTCTTTTTCTGGATTTTCTATTTTTTTTCTTTTCATCATTTCTTTTTTTTTCTTTTTGTAATATATATATCCCATAGATTCCCCCAAACTCAAGCTTTTACGTCATTCCAACCTTTACCGCCAGTTCACTAATTTCCTTAAATTTTAACCAAGATTCTCCCTCAGAAACAAATTATGAAACCCTTGAACCAAGTGGATTAAAACAGTTAAACTTTAAGTGTTAACCGGTTACAAAAGTTTATGACAGGCTCAGATTATCATCATGATTAAAATTAGAACTCATCATCAATTATCAATACTGTTCAAGTTAACATGCAAAACCAATCTTATCATAGGCCGAGCTAAGACCACACCAACCGATCACACAGATTCATGCAAAAAAAAAATGCAATTATACTATATGAACACATACTAATGCAACACATATATAAATATGCAAATAACTACCATGTATTTTATGCAACTTAAAAAAAACACAATGCTAACACATAAAAAAAATGAACTACCATGCAGATAATTAACTATATGCAATATGACACTAAAGTGCCCCCAAAATTAAACTAGACATTGTCCTCAATGGCTGAAATAGAAAAAAATAAAGCAGAGGACTTCCCTGAAAATATAGCAATCTTCCTCCTTGTCCACTAAGTTTGGAGAATAGGCTAAGCACATGGAACAAATTGGGTACCACACTTGAATTTAACTTGAATAACCTGTAAACCATGATAGAAACAATTTTATTAAATTCTAAATAAATACAAATTCAAAACTACTAATATAAAACCTAATAAAAACTAAAAATAAAAATTAAACTTGGGTTGCCTCCCAATAAGCGCTTGTTTTATAGTCTCACCGACTTCTTCAATTTTCTATCCAATTTCCTTGAAAATTGAGGAATCCTCCATCCATCAGTAGCAATGTCTCTTTTGGGAGGTTCCCATTAGCAAAAGCCCTTGAATTAAAGTCACCTAGCATGCTCTTTGTAGATAGGTTCCCTATTAAGAACGTCCAACAACTAGGTGTTTTCTCTATTATGTCTATGATCAGATTAGGGCATTGAAGCTTAATAAACATAATGGAATCTTCCTCTATCTTCTCCTTTTCATCCCACCATGACTCCACAACCGTACTAGCTCTTATGTCACAAAGAGCTTTGCCGACGACATGACTGCCAATTGGGCATGGTTTTGCAAAACTGCCCGAATTCTTGAACTTTGGTGGAGGAGGCACGTGGGATACTAATGAAATCGGCTCATCTTCGTTAAATCTTACAGTTAAATCTTCGTCGATCTCCTTTTCTTGGTTCCTAGTTGTTTCTTCTTTTTCAACATCTTGTGGCTCATCTTGACGTTTTTCGGTTTCCACAATTTCCTCTTTTTCCTTTGTTGCGTTGTCCCTTTTTTCAGTGTGTCCTTGAGAGTCTCTTGTAAATCCTTTCCACTGCGTAAAATCACAACCTTGCAATGCTCATCTCTGCCGGATTTATCTTTGTATCACTAGGGAGTGTTCCATGTGGACAGTTGTTCAATGCATGTGCTATCTGCCCCAATTGATTTTCCATATTCTTTATCGACGCACCTTGGCTTTTCATATTCAGCTCTACTTGAATCAATATTTTGTCTTGTTCCTTGTTCCTTGTTCCTTTTGTCAGAAGCTCTAATGAATTTTTCCAAGGCTTCTTCTAAACATGATTTCCTCTCTGGTTGTTGTTGAGTTTGATTTTGAAATCCGGATGTGTTTTGTTGTCTCGGTGCTTGAGCTTGAGCTTGATTGTTACTCCATGAAAAATCGGTGATACCCCCAATCCTGATGATAGTTAGTGGGATAGACATAATTATTGGGATAATCACCACCATACTGTACCGGCTCGAAACTGATGGTGCATTGATGACTCATATGATTTCCAGCACAATAATCACAAGTAACCGCCACACTTTGACGACGTTGTGCTTCAAAAGCTTCTAACCTCCTCGAAAGTGTCTCAATCTGTGCTGACAATGCAGAAAGTTTCTCGAGTCTGTCAATCTCCGTTCCCCTTGGCTGAGTCATTCTTGCCATCCTTCGACTCCGTTGGGTTGCGATAACCTCCAACGTCTTCGAATTTGCCTCAATTTGTATTGGCTCTACAGAAGATGTATTAAGTCCATCAATCCCTATTTCCCTTGGTTGAGTCATGTTCGTGTATGGCCATTGATACGCAAAGTCATCCATTGTACCTGAAAAGAGAGAAATATAGGAAGAGAATGAAAAATAAAAAATAAAAAAAATTAAATTAAGACTAATTTGATTGAAATTAATATTGGTAAATAATTATTAAGTTAATTCCCCGGCAACGGCGCCAAAAACTTGTTGATTGATTTCACAATCAAAGCAAACGTGCAAGTATACACGGTCTACAAGTAATAGAGTGATAAGATAGAGTGTCGATCCCACAGAGAATTCTAATTAATAATTTCCAACTACTAGCATTATGTCAATTCAATTTTATTTAAACAACCAATAATTGTGATTTTTTCGAATTAAGAAAATTAAATTAAACAATTAAAAGAAATTAATCTAAAAGAAAGCAAATAAACAAAACTAAGATTTGATTGAATTCAGATAAATAAGGATTAAGACTCCAATATCCCCAATTATGAACTATAAATCAATTATCCAATTATCCCAATTACTATGTCTACTGAATTATTAACAGGAATTCTCAAATGCCAAAAGTCCTTTTCCAAGTGATTAATTGCCTTCTATTTAATGCAGATTAATCTTGCTATATTCCTATGCAAAATAATTGAATTAAACTCTTTACAATCCCAATTCCTTATGTGTTACATGCGGCGAACAGATATTTCCATTCAATTCACAAACCTAATTATTCATTGTGCAAATAACTAAGTCACATGTTATCATGCCCAGTTCTAACCCTAGAATTCCTCCTTCAATTCCTTCTAGAGTAACAAGGTAATTATTGGCTAGATAATCAATCAATAAATGCAAGGCAAGATGAACAATTCACTTCAACATAAATAATTGGAATAAATCAAATAATTAATTCATAATCATAAAAGGCTCAATTGGAATCTTAATTAAAGAAATTAGTTCATAACGAAAATTAAAACCAACAATATTTGAAAAATCATCCTTAATGAATTACACAAATTGAAAGAATAAAGAAGAAGAGAAAAAACTCCAAGTAAAAATATTCGATTCTCCTCTTGCTCATGATCGCCCTTCAATCAGGTCGATTAGTCCCTACTTCAATAGAAATAATCCTTATATACATCTTAATTTGTCCCACAATCTTTTTCCAAAACAACCTCTCCAATAGCCTCCAATAATCAAGTCAACCGGATGGTAAACGCATGAAACCTCGGGTCAATCGACTTTTCCCGACCTCAAATACCGATTTGACTGGATTAATCTTATCTAGGCGCCCGGTCTTTTGGGATGGATGAAAGTGACTATTATGCCCTTTTCATTTCAAATTCTCCCAAGTGTTCTTACAAAGACCCAAATCGCAATATAACAACTAAACACGGTAAAACAAATCTAAATACTTTGAGAATACAATAAATTAAGCCCAAATATATCCAATTCATGGGTATATTACCCAATCATCAAGATCGCATGCAGACGAGTTATTCGATAGAATAATAAATAACGGAATTCAGTGTCACAGAACGCACGACAGATAGGATATTCCAAGCAGAATAATAAATAACGGAACCAGTCGTGCGTGCGCAGCATACAAGATATTCCAACAAAATAATAAATAATGAGAACCGTGTCAAAGCGAAATTGCAGACCAAGCAGGATGTTCCAACAGAATAATAAAGAATGGAATAACGAAGAGTTTCACCATGTATGTGGTACAGATGTAAACGGAGTTATTCCAACATAATGATAAAGAGTGGAATAATAGAAGAATTTTACCAAGTATAGGGTGATCACAGCGTATCTGAGTTATTCAATGAGAATAAAAAAATGGAATAATGAAGTTCTCTTCATGAATACTGAAAGAAATAATACCCTTACCTTACCTGAGAACAAACTGGATATAGGAGTAGTGAAGTACCATAATACTTTTCTTCTTTCTCTCTATAGTTTCTCTCTCTAGAGTTTCAGTGAATTCGTAAGAAATAATGAAGGAATGAGCTTCTATTTATAGGAGAATGGATTAAATAGTAACTAATTCCTGAACAGTCCAAATTGATTTACTTTTGAACGGACGGTCCAGATTGGTTTACTATAAAATATTCTAATAAAACAAAATCTTTTAAATAAAATATAATATATCTATTTATAATCTAATAAAAGCGAATAACTTTATAAAAGTATTACATTTTATATAAAAAAAATTTACTATCTGCAAACACTATGCATAATAAAATATAATATATTCTATTTATAGTCTAATAAAATGAATAACTTTATAAAAGTATTCATTTTATATAAAAAGATTTTATGTAAGACCCCAAAATTTTTTAAATAAAAGGAATTTCCTTTATTTATTATTTTGAAATAGTAAGGGTTGATTTGATTAATGTGGATAGTAAAGGGTTAAATACGCAAATATTTCAAAATAAGCAAGTGGTTATAAAATATTCATTTTTGTGGGGAATATTCGTTTGGTCGTGGAATATTCAGTATTGTCGGGGAATATTCGTTTGGTCGTAGAATATTAAATGATTGTTTGAGAATATTAAATGCGAATGTATGACCATGTGTGGGCCCCATAACGGAAAGCGATTGGATGAGGAAAAGCGACAAAGTTTGGGTGGTTATAAATAACTTGGCGTAGTTATTACCAATTAAGATCTGTAGTTATTCTGGTTAAGATCGCATTGGAATACCGGTGGTTAAAAATCTGATGTCTGGCGTGCACAAGCGATACTGCGGTATTGCATGATATTGTTGAATTATTGATCCTTACGTGAAGAAGGCACTACTCAATAATTATTACGGTGAATTCTTGTTCAATAGTTTATTTTATTGATTCAATAATTCTTTGCGTTGGTATTTTTATATTATTGTTGTTTGATAATTGTCAACGCACAAGATTTCCCATTATCGGATCAATAATTCATATTATTTGAATAATATTATTAGATAACATTATTGGCAATGTCTAGAAAGTTACATCTAAGGAGAGGTTTGGTCACCTAATTGCGGCGCAAGATGAGGAGAGATCCTTATGGAAAGCCCCCTCTTTCTGAGGAATGACTGGTTGTCATAAATGTGATTACGTAATATTATTTGTGAATAATTAATTATTGATTCATATGATAAGGAAATATTTATTTTATATGAATATAAATGATGGATTTATTTATGTGGTTATTAATGAAGGAATTAATGTTGAGGTGTTTTATCAAGTATTTTATCGGATTGGAGGTATTAAAAATCAAATCGGGGTTTTGAGATATATTATGGGGATTATAATTTTTAATCAACCGTTGGATTGTGGTAATTTTTGGGTATGTTATACATACATAAGTTGAGTATATGTCCACAAATTTTGAACCGTTAAAAATGCACGAATGATTTGTTGTGAATTTTAAGAGGTGTCGGATTCGGAAATTAGGTTTATAATTGATTTTGGTGGAAAATTCTAGAATTGAGTGGGCCCCACTTGTGGTTGGTGAAGAAATGTGCTGAATTTTATTTCAAATGTGGTGGGTGGCAATAGTAGCAGGTAAAGCCATCAGGTAGCAGGTCAAGTCTGCTTCGGCGGGCTAACATTTTCCTATAAATAGAGGGCTAAGTTAGAATTGAAAATCACACCAGAAACAAAGCTTTCTCTCTTTCTCTCTCTATATTATCGAGTGTATTTTGTGAGTATTTAGATACTTTGAGAGTTCTTTATTCAAGACAAGTTTCATTCAAAGATCACTTCCAGACCTTTCCTTAGAAATCTTGATTCTTTGAGGTAAGGGATGTTATTTTCTTCTCAAATGATATTAATTCTTCAATATCATTATCTTTGAAATATTGGTTGGTACTTTTTATCAAATTTGGAACTTTTTTCATGTCGGGGTTCTTATTCATGAGTTCTTATTCACGAGTTACTATTCATGAGTTACTTATTCACGAGTTCTTATTCACGAGTACTATTCATGAAGCGTGAAGATGTTTTTTGTGGAATTTCTATCTTTGGGTGTGAAGTTACTATTCACGTATACGGCCTTTATTCACGATATCTGACACTATTCACGAATACGGCACTATTCAATAGAAAAATGAAAATTTTTCTTTTCGTCTAAAATATCTATACGGATACTAGCTTTGATTGTATCCATGTTTTGATCATTCTTGAATTTTACACCACTATGATTATTTTTGAGGTATTATTGGACATGGATAAAACAAAATCACGAATCCTTAATCCTTAATCCTTGTCATTTTTTTTTCTTTGGATTCGTTCTTTAAAAATATTTTCATCATCCTCGGTCTTAAATGATGATATTATTGAATATCTTTGGCTGTAGTGCAAAGATGAAGGGTGTTTAAATGAAAATGACCGATCGATGAATATCTTTGGCTGTAGTGCAAAGATGAAGCAGTGTTGAGATGAACATGGAGATTGATGAATATCTTTGGCACGTAGTGCAAAGATGAGCAGTGTTGAGATGAACTTGACCGATTGATGAATATCTTTGGCCTTTAGTGCAAAGATGAGCAGTGTTGAGATGAACATGGATGGATTGATGAATATCTTTGGCATAGTGCAAAGATGAATATTTGATTTGAGATGAATATTGATTGATGTTCTGAGGATAAAATATTGATGATGGACTGTTAAATTCATAGATTATAGTAGATTTCATTCTCTACGTAACTCTTCTATGAATTATTATTTCCATTGCGTTTATTGATCCGAAATTTGTTGTACATTGTATTCTATCGATTTTTCCTGTTGGAGACTAACGATAATTTGTTGTATATTATCTTAGTCATAACATTCTTTCTTGGGCTAGTTGAGCTCACCCTTTTCCTTGTTGTTCCATTTTTCTTCTCGGGGAGGCGCGAAATGTAGCGAGTACTTAGTCGGGGTATGGAATGAAGGTTCTAGAGAGAGTTGTTTAGTAGTCCTCACCATTATTGTAAAATAATGTATCAATAAATGTGATGAGGATTTATTTGAGTATAAATATTGTACAGAAGATAATATTTGTATCTAAACTCACGCTTTATTGTTGTGATAATAAAGTTGTAGTTGTTTACGTACCATGTATTTGGCGACTCGAGAATGGGTTGGATGGAATGGACCTATTTTGGGGTAAATCACGGTTGGTATCGAGCTTAGGGATATGATCTCTGGCGGAGATCGGGGAATAGAACTAGGAGGGAGAGGCGAGTAAATCCTTCGCTAGTGTGTCCTACCTAAGCTTATTGTTGGTTGGTCATAATATAGGGGTATTATGTGATTTGTTAATTTATTTAATTAACCCTTGTTTTATAATGATGAATTGAGAATGTCGACCGTGAGAATATTAATAGTGGTGTAAATGAGACCGTGGAGATGCCTTTGCGAGGAGAGCGTGCAGCAGTCGACAATGTACCTCCTGTGAATAAACACCGAAAGCGAGATGATGAACGAGGGGATGTTTAGAAGCTTTTTGCAGTTCATGCAAAATCGAGACGAGGAGACTCGTGTTCAAAATCTGAGGAGGAGATGATAGCGAATTCACGGGTGGTCACGCGCCCAAGCGATTAAAAGAGTTGGGACCACGAGTGCAGGGAAAGCGAGATCCGATCATGGCGGAAACATGGGTCAAGCAAATTACCAAGATATTCGATGTCTTGGGATGCGAAGGAACAAAAAGTTCCATTCGCTACTTTTATGTTCCGTGGGCGAAAGATTCTTGGTGGGAATCGTGAAGCGTACCCATTCACCGCACTCTTTCGGCATGTCGTGGGAGACGTTTTGAAATAGTTCAATGACAAGTACTTCCACGAAAGTATTAGTCATATGAAGGAAGTGGAGTTTATTAGATTGGAGCGAATAACATGGCGGTGTCCCGAAGACGAGGCGAAGTTTGCGGAGTTATCCGGTTTGCACCTCATTTGGTGGAGAATGAGGAACGTATGGCGGATGTTTACGAGAGGTTTGAAACTTAAGGCGTCGTCGATATCTCATTTCTCATAAATTTTCTCTCTATTCGGATGTTGTAAGCAGGCTCGATTGTTAGGCGAGATAACGAGTATGCGTTCAACCGAGGGACCATAACCGAGGATCATACCAAAGATAGTAGTCATCGAATAACGATAACCGGTGGAGAAAGAAGAATACGGACAAAGGCGGTAACCACTCTGGTGGTAATCGTGGCCATGAAAATAGAAGAAGCGAGTTGGGAGGGATTTTAAAAGAGGAGATTCAACAACGACCATGTGAAGACGTCGGCGCCGATGGGGTGGTTCCAAGGAGGAGAAAGACCATCGATCAGTATGTTACAAATGCGGGAAAGAGGAGATATCACCAAAGCGCCCACAAAGCAGGTTTAAGGTATGCTATAATTGTGGAAAAGAAGGACATATATCGCCGAGATTATGCGATATCGAAACCTAGTGCAATGGGGCGGTGACTCAAAAGGATGTCCCGAAAAGTCAAAGTCAACGATTCACGGAAGAGCGTTTGTCGTGGCCAGGTCAAAATCGAGGAACCCGAACGAAATTTACGCGGGTTAGTTAATTATAAATTCTTCACGAAGTTTATACCTTACTAGATATCCGGTTCTACCCATTCTTTTATCTCTCTTTGCTTGCGCCAACGCGTTTGAACTTGACTATGGAGAAATTAGACTTTGACCTATTTATGGAGAATCCGTTAGGAGAAACTTTCATTACATCTCGTTGTTTAGAAATCTTGTTTGATTCAAGTTGGCACCATTACCTTACCATTGACCTTATCTCTTTAAAGATACTTGCTTTTGGGGATTGATTGGTTAACTACTCATCATACCAAAATTGATTGCTTTTGTAAGGTTGTTAGTTTTCATATTCTAAGCAACCTGTTATTGAACTCAAGCAATCAAACCATTGTAGTCAAACATTTTCATATCAAGCCATGAAGTCATTCGTTTATTACGGATGTCAAGTTTTCTTAGTCCATGTTATGGATTTGAATAAAGACACACGTCGATTTGAATAATATTCTTGTTGTTATTGATTTTTCCGACGTATTTCAAGAATTTATTGGCTTACTCCCAAAGTCGATATTAAATTTTGTATCGACTTTGAACCGAGACAAAACTCATTTCTAAAATCTCATATCGAATGGCTCTATTGAACTTCAGGAGTTAAAAATTCAACTATAGAATTTGGTACATGAGCCTTTATCTTGTGACTTCCTTTGTGGAATTCACCTAAGCCAGACTCTCTGTAGGGGACGTCATATTCGTGCGATAGTAAACTGATAGGTGTCATTGTGACGTCTTTATCCAAGATTGGGATATGAGTCACAGTTGAGAGCAACCTAAGTCAATAATCGAAATACGTAGCTTTCTAGGTTTAGTTGGTTATTATCGGAGATTCGTTGAAGGATATTCTCGAATCGCTATTCTATTAACGTAGCTGACTCATAGAGATATAAAATTCAAATGGAGCAAGGAATGTGGGAAGAGCTTCGAAGAACTCAAGAGGAGACTCATTTCAGCATATGTTCTGACCATGCCATCCTGGAAAAGCGAACGTGGTAGCTGACGTGTTGAGTAGAAAATCGTATACAGTCTACGTAGTACAATATTATCAAAGACTCATTTCAGTATAATATACAAATAATAGAGATGGAGATGAAAACTCTAGGTACCCACGTGATGATATACTCTGATGCGTGATGATATCTGAGTATAATCGACTTTAATCGATAAAGTTAAAGATGTTCAAGCTACACACCGGAGCTGATGAATTTGAAGAAGGAGGTGCAAGAAGTTGTTATTTTAAAAGCGAGAATCGGTGAGGTGAGAAAAGCTCAAACCTTCGATTTATTAATCCATTTGAAATTCTCGATCGAATAGGAAGCGTGGCCTATAGACTGCTTTTTTACCACCAAGTATGACGCGTGTTCATAACGTTTTCACATATCGATGTTACGTAAATATGTGGACTAATTCGAAACACGTCATTAAGTTAGAAACCGGACGAGATAGTAGAAGACTTAACGTCACGAGGAGGTACCTGTCAAGATTTTGTAGAGGAAAGAAGAATGACCTATGTATCAGAGGTTATACCATAAGTTAAAGTTTTGTGGAGAAACCATGCTTTATTGAGGAAATGACACGGGAGTTGGAAAGCGAAAATGAAAGCGAGGTATCTTTACCTTTTGAAACACAGTGCACGTCACGTCAATTTCGAGGATGAAATTTCATAAGGAGGGAGGTTGTAAGACCGAAAATTTTTTAAATAAAAGGAATTTCCTTTATTTATTATTTTGAAATAGTAAGGGTTGATTTGATTAATGTGGATAGTAAAGGGTTAAATACATAAATATTTCAAAATAAGCAAGTGGTTATAAAATATTCATTTTGTTGGGAATATTCGTTTGGTCGTGGAATATTACATTGTTTCAGGGAATATTCGTTTGGTCGTAGAATATTCGCATCGCTTTGTCGGGGAATATTAAATGCTGACAGTAGCGACCATGTGTGGGCCCCATAACGGAAAGCGATTGGATGAGAAAAGCGACAAAGTTTGGGTGGTTATAAATAACTTGGCGTAGTTATTACCGAATTAAGACCGTAGTTATACCGTTAAGATCATTGGAATACCGGTGGTTAAAATACGATGTCTGGCGTGGTTGTTAAAGTAGCACACACGGTATTACGCAGAAGATTGTTGAATTATTGATCCTTACGTGAAGAAGGCACTACTCAATAATTATTACACGTAGAATTCTCGTTCAATAGTTTATTTTATTGATTCAATAATTCTTTGCGTTGGTATTTTATATTATTGTTGTTTCAATAATTGTCAATGCACAAGATTTCCCATTATCGGATCAATAATTCATATTATTTGAATAATATTATTAGATAACATTATTGGCAATGTCTAGAAAGTTATGTCTAAGGAGAGGTTTGGTCACCTAATTGCGCGCCAGTAAGGAGAGATCCTTATTGGAAAGCCCCCTCTTTCCTGGGAACAGCCTGGTTGTCATAAATGTGATTCTGTAATATTATTTGTGAATAATTAATTATTGATTCATATGATAAGGAAATATTTATTTTATATGAATATAAATGATGGATTTATTTATGTGGTTATTAATGAAGGAATTAATGTTGAGGTGTTTTATCAGTATTTTATCGGATTGGAGGTATTAAAAATCAAATCAGGGGTTTTGAGATATATTGCGGGGATTATAATTTTTAATCCGACCGTTGGATTGTGGTAATTTTTGGGTATGTTATACATACATAAGTTGAGTATATGTCCACAAATTTTGAACCGTTAAAAATGCACGAATGATTTGTTGTGAATTTTAAGAGGTGTCGGATTCTAAATTAGGTTTATAATTGATTTTGGTGGAAAATTCTAGAATTGAGTGGGCCCCACTTGTGGTTGGTGAAGAAATGTGCTGAATTTTATTTCAAATGTGGTGGTGGCAATAGTAGCGAGTGTAAAGCCATCAAGTAGCAGTCAAGTCTGCTTGGCGGGCTAACATTTTCCTATAAATAGAAGGGCTAAGTTAGAATTGAAAATCACACCGAGAAACAAAGTTTCTCTCTTTTCTCTCTATATTATCGAGTGTATTTTGTGAGTATTTAGATACTTTGAGAGTTCTTTGTTCAAGACAAGTTTCATTCAAACATCACTTGACCTTTCCTTCCGGAAATCTTGATTCTTTGAGGTAAGGGATGTTATTTTCTTCTCAAATGATATTAATTCTTCAATATCATTATCTTTGAAATATTGGTTGGTACTTTTATCAAATTTGGAACTTTTTTTATGTCGGGGTTACTTATTCATGAGTTACTATTCACGAGTTACTATTCATGAGTTACTATTCACGAGTTACTATTCACGAGTACTATTCATGAAGCGTGAAGATGTTTTTTGTGGAATTTCTATCTTTGGGTGTCGGTTACTATTCACGTATATCGACTTTATTCACGTATATCTGACTATTCATTTATCGAATCTAAGACTATTCATAGAAAAATGAAAATTTTTCTTTTCGTCTAAAATATCTATTCTGGATACTAGCTTTGATTGTATCCATGTTTTGATCATTCTTGAATTTTACACCACTATGATTATTTTTGAGGTATTATTGGACATGGATAAAACAAAGTACGAATCCTTAATCCTTAATCCTTGTCATTTTGTTTCACTGGATTCGTTCTTTAAAAATATTTTTCATCATCCTCAGTCTTAAATGATGATATTATTGAATATCTTTGGCCTGTAGTGCAAAGATGAGCAGGTGTTTAAATGAACATGACCGACTGATGAATATCTTTGGCCTGTAGTGCAAAGATGAACAGGTGTTGAGATGAACATGACCGATTGATGAATATCTTTGGCCTGTAGTGCAAAGATGAACAGGTGTTGAGATGAACTTGACCGATTGATGAATATCTTTGGCCTTTAGTGCAAAGATGAACAGGTGTTGAGATGAACATGACCGATTGATGAATATCTTTGGCCTGTAGTGCAAAGATGAATATTTGATTTGAGATGAATATTGATTGATGTTACAGGGATAAAATATTGATGATGAACTGTTAAATTCATAGATTATAGTAGATTTCATTCTCTACGTAACTCTTCTATGAATTATTATTTCCACTGCGTTTATTGATCTGAAATTTGTTGTCTATTGTATTCTATCAGATTTTTCCCTGTTGGAGACTAACGATAATTTGTTGTATATTATCTTAGTCATAACATTCTTTCTTGGGCTAGTTGAGCTCACCCTTTTCCTTGTTGTTCCATTTTTCTTCTCGGGAGGCGAGAATGTAGCGAGTCTTAGTCGGGTATGGAATGAAGGTTAGAGAGAGTTGTTTAGTAGTCCTCACCATTATTGTAAAATAATGTATCAATAAATGTGATGAGGATTTATTTGAGTATAAATATTGTCTAGAAGATAATATTTGTATCTAAACTCACGATTTTATTGTTGTGATAATAAAGTTGTAGTTGTTTTACATACCATGTATTTGGCGATTTCGAGAATGGGTTGGATGGAATGGACCTATTTTGGGGTCGTCACATTTTACTATGCAAAATACTACGCATAATAGAATATAATATATTCTATTTATAGTCTAATAAAACGAATAACTTTATAAAAGTATTACTTTTTTATATAAAAGCTTTTCTGCTTTTATTACATTAATAATACTAATAAAACAAAACTTTATCATCATTATTATAATTCACACTATTAATCGACTGTGTTATTTAGAGAAAGAGGGGCTTTCAATAAGGATTTCTCCGTATTGGCGCCGTGATTAGGTGACCAAACCTCTCCTCGCGTAACTTCTAGACATCGTTAATATTGCAAATAATAATATTAATAACTTCGTCATCTCAATTATTGATTTAATAATATATAAAATATCGACAATAATTGAATCAATTAACGTGAGATCTTATGCAACAATTCCATGAAGCAATAATTGAACAAAAACCGAGTGACTTCTCACGTAAGCATCAATAATCAATACCGTGTGTTACTATGCAACCGCGTGTATTCCTGTACTTTTAACACCGAGTGTTTCAACAGTTAACGATAAAACTTCCGCCGTTATTTTCATAAAATATTTTTGTCATTTTCTCAGTCCGACAATAATTCTGTTGTGGGGTCCACCAATGATTGTGTCGTCGTACGAATATTCCCTGTTAAAACAAATATTTCCCGACCAATCGAATATTATATAACAACTTGCGTACTTTGCAAAATTTATAACTATTACCCACAACTATAACATAATATCAAATTCATTCCATAATATTCAAAAATGATAATTATAGAAAATTCATCTTTATTCATAAAACTTGGGGTCTTACAATTATCCTTCCTCTCCCTTCTTTGATTCTCATAATCACCTCTTTTTTAATTTCTAAGAGAATATGACTCTCTCAAACTTCTCTGTAAACTTTCTCTTCTCTCTTCTTCTTAGGCTTAGGCCAAACCCTTTTCACGTAAAACTAAAACAGACGCTAACATAAAAATAAAACTGACGTATAATAATAAGGCTACTAAATACTTATCAGTTATTTTTATTTTAAACTTAAAAGCTATAAGGCCTTGTTTGGAAAAATCTATTAAAATAATAACTTAATCATTCCTTAAGCCTTGTTTGGCAAAACAAGATTAACTTAAGAATTTCAAAAGCTCTAAGGCTTTGTTTGGTAAAACCAAATTAAAACTCTTTTAATTTATTTTCATAAGTCATTTATAATATATTTTATTGTCACACATTGTTTACTTGGATTTCCATATCCAATCTTAATTAAATAAACAAAACTAATTACGATAAAATTATAATTTTCATTATAATTTTACTTAATAAATTAAAATATCAACTTAATTATTAAATTAAATTAAAACAACATTCTACCAAACTATATAATCCTTAACAACTCTCTAATTTAGTTATTAAGTTAAATTAGAGTATTATCTCATAAATTTAATTCATCACTCTTTTATATTAATTAAGTTAATTTCCATAACTCATGAATTATTTACTTACTAATAAATAATCCAACAAATATCTACTAAACAACAAACACATCAATTAAAAATATTTATTTAATTTAATAAATATTTGAAATTATAAATAAAATTCTGGATTGTTACATTTGGGGCTATTACATTCTTGGTACAAATCTACCAAATGTTTAGGAGTACGACAGATACATTCTCTTTTCTATATTGATTGTTCTTTTCACGCCCACGACCACAACCATGATTTCCTCTATGTTTATCAAATGAGGTTCCATTCACTTCAGGGAATGAAATAGAACCAATCAAGCGAGATTGTTGGTTTTTAAGCAAAAAATCATTATTTTGTATAGCCACTAAAAGACATAATATCATTTCTTGGAACATAATTTCCTTTATCGATTCAGGGAATATTTTCTAAACTAACGCTCTCGATATTGCTGCTGCAGGAGCATATTCGAGGCATGAAATATAATAAATATTTTTCTAACATGTCTTTATCAAAAAAAAAATTCATGGAGATGATGGTGAATAAAAATAATTGATTTTACATGATCCTGCATGGATGCATGTTTGTCAATCTTAATTATATCTCCAAAGTTGTTTTTATATGAATATCAGTATCAAGAGCCCATGACAATTCTTTCTCGATATATATCAAGGACAACAAATTCAAATTCGTAAGATTTGACATCTATATAAATATATAAATACGTAAGAAAATAAATAACTAAGTATAAATGTGACGCCCCCAAAATAGGTCCATTCCATCCAACCCATTCTGAGTCGCCAAATACATGGTACAGAAATAACTACAACTTTATTAATACATTTGTTGTGCAAAATACGACAACATATATACTGTGAGTTTAAATACAATTATTGTCTTCTAGACAATATACATACCCAAATAAATCCTCATCACAATTATTTATACATTATTTTACAAAATGGTGAGGACTACTAAACAACTCTCTCTATAACCATCATTCCATACCCCGACTGCGTACTTCGCTTACATTCTCGCCTCACGAGAAAAAAATGGAACAAAAAAGGAAAAGGGTGAGCTCAACTAGCCCCAAAAAAGAATATTATGACTAAGATAATATACAACAAATTATCGTTAGTCTCCAATAGGAAAAATCTAATAGAATACAATAAACAACCGGTTTTAAATCAATCTTCGCAGTGAAATAATAATTCATTAGAAGAGTTAAGTAGAGAATGCAAACTACTATCTTCTATATATGAATTTAAAAGTTCATCGTCGATATTTTATCCCTGTAACATCAATCAATATATATCTGGAATCAAATATTCATCTTTGTACTACAGGCCAAAGATATTCATCAGTTGGTCATGTTCATCTAAACACCTGTTCATCTTTGTACTACGGGCCAAAGATATTCATCAAGAAAGCATTCATCTTTGCACTACAGGCAAAAGATATTCAGTAATATCATCATTTAGGACTGAGGATGATGAAAAATATTTTAAAGGAAACGAATCCAGTGAAACAAAAGAACAAATATTAAGGATTCGTATTTTAAACAATTCAAGTTCAAAAATACTTCATAAGTAATTAGAGTGGAGTAAAATTCAAGAATGATCAAAACATGGATACAATCAAAGCTAGTATCCATAGTAGATATTTGGACAAAAAGAAGAAATTTCATTTTTCGGTAAATAGTGCCAGTGATTCGTGAATAAGTGTCGTATACATGAATAGTCAGATATCGTGAATAAGTAACTCAGACACCAAAAGATAGAAATTTCTAAAAAAAACATCTTCACGCTTCGTGAATAGTACTCATGAATAGTAACTCGTGAATAGTAACTCATGAATAGTAACTCGTGAATAGTAACTCATGAATAGTAACCAAATCGTGAAAAAGTTCCAAATTTGATAAAATTTCCAACCAATATTTTGGCATAATGATATTGAAGAAATAATATCATTTTGAATAAAATAACATCCCTTACCTCGAAAGGCAGATGACTTACTAGTTGAAACAGGATATAGGCTATGATTTGAACTTGCACCGTATAGCAATACTCAAAGTATACTCAAAATACTCACAAGAATACGCCGATAATATAGAGAGAAACTTGATTTACGGTGTGATTTTCAATTCTAACCTAAGCACCCTATTTATAGGAAAATGCTTAGAACACCAAAGTAGAAAATTTAATAAATTAATATTATTTATTTTTTTCTACATCTTCCTACGCATCAAGCATTTGAATTCAGCAACTTGACATGTGTTAAAGATGCCCACCAAACACAAAAAATATTTTTCTTATTTTAAATATTTTAAACTTCCAAAAATCAATTATTTCGGAGCTTCGGAACTTCAATAATTCATAATAATTAGCTCTTTTATCAGAAAAATTCAAAACTAGCGACTTTCCATAGGAAATTCCATTATCTACAACTTTACAGAAGGAAGTTTTTCTAAATTCCAAACAGAAATTGACCGAAATCCACAAACGGGCGATTTTATAAGCTATAATCAAATTCCAGTCAAGAAATGGGTCTACCGACACACAAAATCTGTTTTTAATATTTATTGCAACAAAAATACTCTTTTTCCTCGTATACTCATATATCCCACATTCATTGTAAAAATATCACCATTATTATATTATTAAAATATAATAATATATTTAAATGAATTATTTTATCGAAAAAGATAAAATTTCAATTTTCAACAATTGTCACTTTTAAAAATTTTCTCCATCTATATCCACATAAAATCAATATTTTCCTCATCATATAAATCAATAATTAATTATTCACAAATAATATTACAGAATCACAAAGATCTTTGCAACCGTGTAGTTCCAGGAAAGAGGGGCTTTCCAATAAGGATCTCTCCTTCTTGGTAGCCTTGATTAGGTGACCAAACCTCTCCTTAAGATGAACTTTCTAGACATTGCCAATAATGTTATCCAATAATATTATTAGGATAATATGAATTATTGCTCCGATAATGGAAAATCTTGTGTAATGACAATTTATTGAAACAACAAGTAATATAAAATATCAATGCAGTGAATTATTGAATCAATAAAATAAAATCTTTGAGCAGTAATTATCGTAACAATTATTGAGTAGTGCCTTCTCACGTAAGAATCAATAATTGGTGCAATACTGCGTGTCTTCTTGCTCAACAACGCCATTAGTGTGTTTTAACCACGGGTATTTCAATGAAGATTAGCTGTGAATAACTCACGCCTCTTATTTATAAACAACTTATATTTGTCGTTTTCTTCATCCAATCGCTTTCAGTTATGGGGCCCACAAAAGATCTGCGTCGTAAATGCACGAATATTCCCGACAACGATTTAATATTCCACGACCAAAAGAATATTTCCCGACAATAGTGAATATTTTATAACCACTTGCTTATTCGAAATATTTGCGTATTTTACCCATAACTATCCACATTAATCAAATCAACCCTTACTATTTCAAAATAATAAATAGAGGAAAATAAATTTCATTTATTAATAATTTGGGGTCTTACAACAAATTTATAAGAAGATAATAAAAATATTTACCCTTCTCTAGTCACTTTCAAAGTGAGAGAATTGGAAGGTGGAATGATTATTTGTTTATACTAATACTACATCACAAAAATAGTGTACTTACGTAATTTGTATTCTCAGAAACTTCAGAGTTGTCAATTATCATTATTGTCTCACACGTCTTTTGTTAAACAAAATGTTTATATGTATATCAAATTTAATTGTAATGAAACAATACTTACAGTGAGTTGAAAGAACTTTTTTTTTTCTTTCCAAAATTGGATAGAGAATCGTGCTGATAACATGTTATAAAAGATTACTAAAATTAAGAACAAAGATGATTAGAGAAAAGAGAGCATTCTTATTGTATTTTCATATCTCTACCATCCTCTTGACAATACAACTATTTATAGGTACATCAACATCAATATTTGGAAGTTTCAAAACTCAAAGGTCACTAGTTTCAAACCTTAAAGGATATGAGAGTTACAAAACTCAAATGTCATTACAATAAAAGAAATATATCTAGACATGGATAAGAATGTATCTAGACATCCACAAACTATATATAATTTTATAACATACTTCATGATTTACTAATATTTTCGATACCAAGGTTACTTTGGTAAAAACACTAATGGATTAACGTTTTGAAACACCTCCGGGCTCCAGCTTATCATATCCACAGCAATCAACTAAAATCTTTAGTACGGGATTTTCTATCTCCTATCTTTCACTCTCCTATTCTCCTAATCTCTCTCAAGTCGGCAGAGAACGGGAGAACTTTTTCCAGTTCTTAACTCAATTCTTCTTCCGAAGGTTTGTCTCTCTGTTTCTGTCCCTGATTTTTTGTTTCTATATGTCAATGTGGATCTATTTATAGTTTACACCAGCTGATTATGTTTATGTATTTAGATATTCTTATATATGGTTACAAAAATGTATGGCCAGAAACTAAAGAGCAAAATCATCAATCTTTGTTGGTTGAATTTGGATTTCTCTAATTAAATTTAATAGGTTTTCAAAAGTTTAATCAATAAACCCATAAATAACTTTCTACAGAAAACTAGTTTCTGTTTTGTTGTTAGTATACTACCCCTTACCGTCAATTCTTTTTAAATACTCCCTCGTTCCACGAAAAGAGTTCGTTTGAGTTTGATATTAGTTAATTTGCCAAATTTTAAAATTCAAATTATGATGTAAATTTGTTTTACTTTTCAAAATAATAATTTTGTACTTAGTAACTGTGGTTTAGGATATCAACTAGTGCATTAATAAAAATCAAGTAAATTCTCATCAATTTTGAATTTTAGGATTTCACAAATTGAGGAAAAATTCAATTGGGACTACTTTTTTGTGGAACGGAGGGAGTATTTCTTTTTAAGATATTTGAATTCTAAATGAAGATGATGTTGCAGAAATGGCCTCTTTACCATGTGGGGAAGTTAATATAAATGGGAGAAGGGAATTTTCTATGATGGGTATGATGGCTCCTACATTTTTGCAGCATAGTCCAAGAGTTATTGAGGGTTTTATGAAAGGTCAGTTGAGTTCTCTGGTTCAATAGAACCAAAAGAAAAAAAAAGTTGAGTTCTCTTTAATTCAGTTTTTGATATTTATACTTGTATATATCTTAACTGGAATTTTATGCTGGGTTTTCTATTTAATTAGTTTTCTTGAAATTTATTTATAACTTTGTGTGGATTTAGGATTGTGTTTGTTTCTGAGTTTCCTTTCTATAATGCAATATGATTAAACAATCAGAATTTACTCTGTTTTAGGATAAGCCCAGACATATATTCCCTCGTCCCTTGATATTAAGGAGGTCTAGCTAATTTTTCTGTTTCACAGAAATAATTATCATGTGTTACCTTGCAAAAATTTACTATAACATTACTCGTAAGAAGTACAATTGACTTACGCGGTCCTTCAACACTTTTTAAAAATCTTCAAATGCTTGTGTAAAGGAATCGACTAATCACCCGGCAGTTGTTTCTCTAGTGGCTCCGCTACTGAATCAGACCCATTTGGTTATGCTGTTCATTTGTATATTCTTTTATACGTTGATCAAGGAGTAATGTATTGAAAGATGAACATGTTAATGAAACAAAAAAGAAGAAAAAGAAAGAGAATAACTTTCAGATGGACAAGTGCATTTATATACTTCATTTTTATGTGTAGAGCAGCCAGAATGCGTTGCACATATTTTCAGGCAGACATTCACATGTATAAAGTATACATATGATGGTGAAATGATGGAAATAAACACACTAGTATAATGTATAGAAGTGTTTATATATGTTTATAACTATTAATTATGAAGCCAGGAAGATAACCAAAGGGGTTAAGTATGATCTTCAGTGCGTTGAATGCATGACTGACTCGTACTCTTCAAACTTGACATTTGGCATGTATTAATAACTCTATTGCTCAGGAAATCTCTAAACCTTCATCTATCACTTTGAGGTTCCCCTCCTTAAATTACATCTTTTATGGATTTATTGGGCATTAGGAGGTTCTTAACCTTACATACCATATGTTCCAGCGTGCCATTACTTACATTGTTGAAAGATAATGATCCGATAGAAAAGTGACTTCATCTTATAAGCATAAATTTATATAGTGGTATACAATGTGTGTGTGTGTGAGAGAGAGAAATAATAATCTTTTCCTTAATCAGTTAATAGGATGGGGGTCTATGGCCCATTATCATCACCCCTGAGAACAAATTCCCTTCCCAAACTTATAAATGTTATAGAGGTCTTACTTTCTTAGGAACTGAAATTCATTGGTGAAATATGGAGTAAAAAGTGGAAATGATATTAAGAAGTATGCATTCTACGATGGCCATAACTTTATGACTTGATCTAATATCCCTTGTCAATTAGAAATTAGGTCATTTTAGCCTGCAGATTGGGACCGACCGTTCCACTGGGGGTTTGGAACCAACGTGAGGTTAGCCTCTTCCATTTCTCTCACCCTAGGAAGCACGGTTACGGACATGAGATACGAATTCGATTGGGACGCTACACTATCTCAAAAAACAGGATACAATATGTTGGGGATACGTTGAATTTTGTTTATATATATTTTAATAAACATAAATGTATAAACAAATTTAGTTTTATGATAAAATCAAGCAAACTATTGAGGAACACTTGTACCATAAAAATATCCAAGTCTAGTAACAAATAAGATCATAAGATTCAGCTCTAAGAGATAATAGGATCTATAAGAGATAAGCAAGTGGTTAACTTCAAAGTTTTTTGTTCAATGAAAATACTAGCACATATCATAACTAGAGATACTAGATACTCTCATTGACATTGCGAACCGCGTATTGGTACTTGCGTACCTAAATAGGGTACTCTTACCTACCAATACTCTATATTTAGCGTACCGAATTTTTTTTAGTTCTTTAACCTATTTTTGCAGAAATGTCAATATTATAAGTTAGTATTGTATGCTCAAATATTAAATTTGTAATAAATTATTTAGAAAACAATTAACTTGTTGATTCAACTAAAAATCTTATATAAAACCTGAGTTTATTATGTTTAGATTTTAAGAGAATTCCTAACTGTAAGAATATATATAGAAATACCCTAGTGTACCATGTTTTAGCTATGTAGCGTTCCGCGTACTCCATATTCGTATCACGAACTGATACGAACCACGTTTCATGTAAGATTGATCATAACATATCTAAAAGTAGGTATGCTATACATATCCAGATCTGTCCTTGGAGTGTCGATTTTCTAGTGTTCGACACAGATCCAACACGGATACATCGACCTCAGAGGTGTCTATGCTTCATAGGTCTCACCCCTTGGGGTTAAACTATGATTCTTTAACACTGTTTTTCTTTAACTATACTTATTTGCTGAATATTTTTTTTTGTTCTTTGACTTGTTACAGAGAGAGTTATCTCCCAATGCTTTTCATCAAAGAGAACTTCAGCATTTCTGAGTCAAGGATTTCATGGCAGTATATCAAGGAAATTGAACTTTACTCCCCCCAGAAGTAGCAAACTGCCAGACTCTAGTGCCAGTAATGATGAATCATCTGACCAGGGCAAGGCATGTAGAACAACAATTGATGAATCAATTTATTTATTTATTTATTTTTTTACTTCTGCGGCCATATAGTCTTTGTACCAGGGTCTTTTTATCAGCTGAAAAAGTTTCTTGGTGTTATGTTTCAGTAAAGGTTTTTCTTTTGTTTGTGGAGAGGGAGGGACATATTAGTACATCTTCCTTCATTTGTTTAAATTACGAATTACTAAATCAATGCATGTTGGATAAATTGTCACAATTTGGTTTCGTGATATAAAGTTTATCCCCCTGATTGTTCGTTTTTACATATTGCACTGAACCCAATTTAATTTTCACTCATTTCTGTTGCCCAAAGTATTACAGGTACCATTTGGATACTCGAGAAAAGATGTTCTATTAATTGGACTTGGAGTTACACTTGGCGGCATTGGCCTGGAAAGTGGATTAGAGGTATTCTTGGTTTATTCTGTTTTTGTTTTGCTCCTGATGTTAATCTTGGCTGCGTTCATCTTCTTCTATATTAATAGAACCGTTTGATAAAGTGTGATAAATTAGGTATGGCCAATTTGGTCTTCGGAATACTTCCTTGGATATGTATTATGGGGATAAGTTCCAAAAATGCCCCTGACATTTTCCCCAATGTCTACCGAGCACCCTATACTTTTTTTTTGTCCAAAAATACCTTTAACATTACAATTTTTGGGTCATTCGTGCCCCTGCCGTTAACAGCTGTGCCAACTAGACTAACATCCTTCCAAATTTATTACATGGCAACCACATGGACATACTAAAAATACTAATTAAAAAAATACTAAATACTAATTAAAAAATATACTAAAATACTAATAAAAAATACTAAAATACTAATTAAAAATACTAAAATACTAATTAAAAATACTAAAATACTAAATTTTTTTTAAAAAATACTAAAATTCAATTTATTTTGTTAATTAAAAAATACTAAAATACAAATTATTTTACTAAATATTAGTATTATATTTTTTTTCTATTACTAACTTTTTTTTTACTAAAATACGAATATATTTATTATTATATTTTACTAAAATACGAATTTACTAAAATTTAACGTTAAATTTTTTTCAATTACTAAAATACGAATATATTAACGTTATATTAATAGTAATTGAAAAAAATTAACGTTAAATTTAAGTAAATTCATATTTTAGTAAAATATAATACTAAATATATTAAGTATTTTAATAAAAAAAGTTAATAATAGTAAAATATAAAAAATATATTCGTATTTTAGTTAAATTTTAGTAAATTACGTTATTTTAGTAAAATATAATACTAAATATTTAGTAAAATTTGATATGTTATACTAATATTTAGTAAAAAGTAAAAAGTATATAATACTAATATTTAGTAAAATAATTTTAGTATTTTAGTATTTTTTTAATTAACAAAATAATTTGAATTTTAGTATTTTAGTATTTTTTAATTTTTTTTTAGTATTTTAGTATTTTTTAATTAGTATTTTAGTATTTTTTTTATTAGTATTTTAGTATATTTTTTAATTAGTATTTAGTATTTTTTAATTAGTATTTTTAGTATGTCCATGTGGCTGCCACGTAATCAATTTGGACGGATGTTAGTCTAGTTGGCACAACTGTTAACGGCAGGGGCACGAATGGCCCAAAAATTGTAACGTTAAGGGTATTTTTGGACAAAAAAAAAGTATAGGGTGCTCGGTAGACATTGGGAAAAATGTCAGGGGCATTTTTGGACCTTATCCCTATGTATTATGTATATAGATTAGTATTCCTGTTTAAATTTCAACTTAACCAAATAAAAGAAAAAGAAATAAATAAAAGTTAATGGTATGTTGTCCATTGTGCATACAATTTATGTTAACCTTTTTTTCTATACGTACAATATATGTTACCAATACTCATCTGCATTAGGATTGGTCATCTGCATACTTTTTTTTACCAACTTCTTTTCTTTCTAAACACACTTTCTTTAACAAATGAGAGTTAATCTGATTGAGATTGTTAACTGCATATTCTCTTACTATTTAAGATTCTAATCGTGTACTATTTGTTGTTTGACATCTTTGCAGTATTTTGGAGTTGATCCCTTACAGGCTGGGAATGTGGTTCAATTGGTCTTGGTTCTGGGTCTAACAATTGGATGGATTTCTTCATACATCTTTAGAGTCTCAAACAAGGAAATGACGTATGCTCAACAATTGCGTGACTATGAAAACAAAGTCATGGAGGTATTGTGTGATTGTCATTAAACTTTTTTTTTTGCTAATCATACACTACTTTGCCGCTGCAAAATTTGAACTACCACCCTCTTGGTATACAAGGTTTGAACTTGTGCTTAAATCATACATGGTTTTATTGCAAGCTAAATATTACATCGATTGTGGTTTTTTTTTACTGGAAATATCCTATAGGGAATTACTATTTTTCCAAGGAAAAAAAATGATATTTTCACAAGGTCTCACTGAAATGAAGGTGAGACTCCGATTCGACACGATCGAAATTGATATTCCATGTCTGTAAATAATTTCCTTGACATAAAATTTAACAACTTGGTCTATATTAAACCTCATCTTAATCGGTAAAAATGCACCAACTTCCTCAAATTGGGAAATTGCTGTCCTCATTTTCGCAGTCTTAGTCATTGGAAAGAATTTGGCTAAGAATTTCTGTGCTAGGTCCTCCTATGTTGTGATAGATCCTGAAGGTAAAGAGTGAAGCCAACTTCTTGCTTTATCCCGTAATGAAAATGGAAATAGTCTAAGTCTGATTGCATCCTCTCTGTCACACCTGTTGTATCTCGAAGGTGTCACATATTTTGATGAAGCTCGATAGATGCTCATTTGGATCATCTGAAGCAAGACCCTAAAAGTGTCTCAAGATCTCGCACCATTTGAATAGTGCGGCTTTATCTCGAAAGTGTTGGTCGCTATATATCGTGGTGATCGACTATATACTTATCGCAATCCATTGATATTAAGATCGAATAATCTCTCAAAGCCCTATGCTCCTCTCTTTGCTCTTCTCCTTGCCATGTTGGATGTTGTGGTCTCTAAAGTTGCTTGTAAATTTCTACGCACTCTTGTTTTCCAACCTCTTTCATTTGAAAGCGGTGTCAACTCGGAATTGGATGACCGCGTGTGCATAAAATATATACAAGTACCTGAAACACCACAAAAACAAAAATAGAAATGAGATAAGATTAGAATTGTCTAAGTCATACAAATTTAGCTTAAAATTGATGATAATAACAATAAAATTAAACGCCCTCTAAGAATTGACGGCGCCAAAAACTTGTTGTCTCCTTTTAGTCTTAATAAAAGGGTGACTCTCATGCTGACATACATGGGTCAACAAGTAGTACAGAGTAAGAAAAGTATCGATCCATGGAGAAAGGTTTTTAAATCTAAAATATCATACATCAATCATATCACTATTTTCATATGCTTTAACGAATATTCACAATTTTAGGTTAAACTAAACTTAACTAACGAATAAAAATATAATACTATGTTAATGAATCAAATTTGGAAACAATGAGATTCTAACTTCATTTCATACTTCATCTAATTATTACCATCATGTAAAACTTATATATTCATCATGGAAAATTAGCCAAGAGCACAAAAGTAGACATAACTATTTTTCAAGAATTATGACCTATTTACATAACCTCCACATTTGATAGAAATCATGAAATCGACAATATTACCAAAATCACTATATTTCTATGTGAAATTGCTTCAATAATGAATTAAAGCGCAGGCTCTTACATTACTACATACGGTGAAACAGTATATTTCTATCTGGTTCACGAAATACAAAGCTAAACATCTCAGCCTCATAAACGTATGTTATTATGATTATAGCCATAC